>JANAVB010016600.1:12403501-12616555 GCA_029216955.1 Iris pallida | reverse complement strand
ATACTTTCTATCCCAATATACACAAGGATCCAGTCAAGTTACGTTAAGATTCATGACTATACTACTAGCCCATAAAGGGTGATTCAAGAGTGATTCATGAATAGATTCGTGAAGGCTCTGTGATTCATGAGAGTACAGGAATCACAAGCTGATACATAAAAATTCATGATAATAGAAGAGAGATACATGATGTAAGTGAAACACACGAGACATGAGTATCTGATGCTCCCGAGGGGGATAACCTCTCATGAAGGGATCCATATAGTACTAATCCGTGATACCAACGTGTCAGCATCAATTAAGTAATCTAAAGCAAGAAATATAATCATCATAAACAAGATATGAAATGACCAAAGAATGTACTCGCCTGATATCCTGAACAGCTGATATAAAAAGATGTCCAACTGGAGTCACATAGTCCTAGTTCGAGCAATACAGGTTATAAAGAGTTCAATTTATATAGTAAATGAAATTATAATGCAATCTACATGAGTCCAAGTCAATCTAGGTCAAAGTCAACTCTGGTCAACTATAAAGTCAATCTAGGTCAACTCTAGTCAACTGTGGTCAAACTAGCTAGGGTTGGGTCAACAATGGTCAACTAGTCTAGGTTAGTCAATTCTAGGTCTAAACAAACTAAGTACATACAAATCAAGTATCCAAGATATCTACTAACTTATAGCCTAAGTTACTTGCTAAACCAAGCACAAAACTAAACCATAAGCTAACAAGGCACACAAACTTAGTATATAATATATATATATATATATATATATATATATATATATATATATATATATATATATATTCACATTCACATATTCATATACATAGATATATATAGGAAAGCTATATATATAGGCACATATATGTATATAGAGAGAAGGAGAGGTAAGAGAGTAAGCGAGTGTGTGTGTTTGGCATGTGTGTAAAAGGATATGTGTTAATGTTCTCAGATTTAGTGGGTAGGTGTATGTGACATGCGATACATGGTGTCAAAGGGTGTATGAATGCATGTGTGTAAAAGCTTATAGGTTAACTCAGTTTATAGAAATGCATGCATAAATACTTATATTGCTTACATGCATGCATAGATATCATGTATACATACATATTGCATACATGCCTACATACATATCATATATGCATACTTGCATTCATTCATGCACCAATACATACATACATAGCATACATACATATTTGAATACATTATATACTTGCATACATTATATTCATATATGCATACTCTACATTATATTACATACTTACATGCATCTATACATTATATACATTGTATACAACATGTAAAATAGAAGAGGGAAAAAAGAAAAAAAACTGAAATGGAAAGGAAAGGGAAGGGAAAATGTAAGAAAAGGAAAAACAGTGGACATATATATGCTTGCATCATATTCTATATTACCATACATGCTATCATTATATATTGTATTACATTATGTATGCATTATGCATTCATATCTATCATTACATGTATACCTTGTATTCATATCTAGCATTCATTATATACTTTATGCATACATTGTAATCATTCTTTCATTCATGCATTTATGCATTGCTTACATACATTACTGATTGCATTCCTACATGCTTGCATTCAACCATATATATACATTAATGTAAAGAGGATACATATCAAATATTATTTATTCACCTAATATATCATGCATTACATACTACATTTACTTAATATCCATACTACATAGGCTCATAGGTTACACAAAATGCCTATTTCGTATAGTCACTCTTCTACTTAAAATCAATACTGTACCAATTGGGCCTTTACTAAATTCTAGGATTAAACTATGTCGTAGCCCTTCGTGTTAGCTTTTTGAAAGTTCAAACGGATCGCATTTTCGTGTCCGGAAGCTCCCAGAATCGAAAAATACCGAACCGTATTTGACTTTTGGACAGCTGACACTGAAATAGTTTTACAGAAAGTTTCAGAATAATTTGGCTTATTAAAATATATATTGGAAATCTAACTTCGATACGGTTCTTTAAAAAAAATGAAAGATAAATCGAATTTCTAAGCTAAAAGTTATGACATTTCTAAGTTGCTTTGGTTAATAAAAACGTGGATGAATATTATGACAAATTTGAGTTGTTTTGGACAAAAAAAACACATGTAGGCCAAGATACTTGGATACCAATATAGGTATCCAAATGAAACTCATTCTAACCATCCTATCTAAGATCAATCCACTCTCTAACCATTCTAAAACTGAATTTAAATATCTATTTAAACTAATATCATACATATATACATACACATGGGATGTCCTAATTTGGGATCTATCAAGTAGGACACAAGACACATATCTAAAATTCTCAAGAGAGCTCCAAATGGCCTCAAATTTGAATCTAAAGGGGACATGCATGAGAATGGATCCTACAGATTCAAAACTAATTTATATGCAAAGAAAATCGATTTAGAGGATGGGTTTTACCTATTGGGAGTGGAATCCCAATAAAATCCTTTAGGACACGGCTCCGATACGAAGATCCCCCAAGTGGACACTCCTCATTGCACTTCTCTTCCAATCCTTGGTAGCACCCTTTCTTTGGAGAATAGAAATGATTGAGGGAAGATTTTATGAAGGAATGATTTGATTTGGAGATCAAATCAAAGGAAAGGCTCTCTAAAATTAAGGAAGAACAAAAGGAAAATAAAAGAGGCAAGATTGTAATGAATAAAATGAATCATTTTCCCCTAAAGGTGGCTGCCATAAAGAGTCCATTAGGGCTAATGGAAAATGTCCAAATTGTCCCTCTCTAGTCTCATATGGTTAAGTCTAGACTAGGTTCAAGTTTGGGGTCAAAAGTATCCAGTTTTGAGTCTCTAACTTAACCATTCTAACATGATAAAAATTAGTCTAACGAACTAACTTAAATGTTGGATTTGGTGGGCCATGCTTAACTTAATATTGGGTCCCATCTAGCTACCCGGGTCACAATACAAGTCGGAACGAGACGAAACTCAAACCCGACTAAACAAATCCAATAAAAACAATATTAAAAATATAAAATTTTCCCAAAATATTAAATATGAAAAATGACCAAAATCATAATACATCAATTTATATATTATTAAATAATCTAAAATTTACCAATTAATTAAAATTCTAAATAATTCAAAAGTCACAAAATAACCAAAATACCCTCAATCTAAAATGTGGTAGTGATACTATTATATTAAAAGCTTTGGTTGGCTTCTAATTATTTTATTCTAGAGTTTGTGGCTTGATGGTGGCCTAGTTTCTTTGGAGATGTAAATTACAGTGGTTGTGTCTATGATAGTCCGGGCCGAAGCTTGGGCTGGGATAGGTTAGGGTTATATACTAAAAGCATCACTTTTGTAGTAACCTTATTTTTAAATTTTGAATGAAAATCATAGGGCAAATGTTTGCATATTGTATTTGTTACAAGTGTTAATACAAATCTCAGATATTTTATATTGTAGATAATATGGTGTGTGGTGTCACACAGAAGATCATATTATCAGTTCCCTATGGAGTATATAAATAGTTCACAACCTATATGGACTTGGACAATCTATTGGAAAGGTTGTAGTGTAATCTGGTATTAGTCTATCTTGACTATAGGTTTACACTAGTACACTTTGTGTGTATTGAACAAGACCACTTGAGGTGGTTCTCTTTGTACTAACTACATAAGAGAACAAACACCTCTGTTATTATGGATGCTTATGCTCTTAATTCGGATATAATAACAAACATGTATATGCAGTGTAATTATTTTGACTCATGAAAGAGTGAGATTCATTATGGATCAACAACCTCTATGAATTGGGTAATAACATTGTATGTATGATGGGCTGTTGATTATAAATAGAATCATGTCCCGATACATCGGGTTGATGATGTCCCCTTATGGAGCTCATAAGGATTGTCATGTAAACCCTACAGGTGGATTATATCTGACAAAAATAAAGTTGAGCGGTACTACTTAAGGATAAAAGATGTCGAATCAATATAGTTGTCAGTAACTTAATTTGATCGACGGACATACGATATCTTAACATGGGGAGCCAAATGAGCATAATAAAAGGAGCCCATAAATATAATTTGAGATTATGGAGGTAGTGCAACAATAGCTCATTAGTGGACCGAGCTATTGTTAATAGACTTGGATTATGTGTTCGGACTGAATACGGGATATCCAGATCCGTTAGGAGACCTAACCCTAATTTCTCCTCATGGTCCCTGTCCTAGCCTATAATATCCTCTATTCTCTGGCTGCCAGATTACTGATCAGAAATCTGAAACTTTTTCTAAATTCGTGATTCACGTAAGGAGAGAAGAGAGGGCTGCCAAGGAGAAAAAAAGTTGGGAGAACGTCGCCCATACGACGTCCAACTTGAGAAAGGAATACGTGCAGAAGATCTTGGGGTCGTCCGCTCTAGATTGCCAGAAATTACTTGTCTCCTTTCCGCCGCAGGTATAATTCGTGAACCCTAGTTTCAGCCAATGAAGGGTTAGAACACGTATTAGATCTGTTTAACTTTCTATCGATCAATACGCACACCAAAGGAAGGGTCCTGGGAATCCCCAGTTCATATTGGTATTAGAGCCACTTTGGATCTACGTATTGATTGATATGTCCATGTTGTCCAATAAAACCTGCGCTGTATAATAGTCGGTAGATGTAGATCTGTTCTAACTCGGTTTTACAGGCATCTTAGATCCAACTATTATGGTCCATTGTAGTTTTTGATTGTGTTGTTTAAACTACGGACATGTCGTGGATGTTGTTGTTGCTGTGGATGTAATTAAAATCATGAGGGTTGATCGTGCTTATTATTTTAATTTTTCAATCTAGATTATGTGTGAACTCCTTCGGGAGGCATAGGATTGATGTAATTTTAATTATTTTTGATCAATCGTGATGGTGGTGGTAGCTTTCTGACGCCGGACGAGATGTTGGTTTTAAGCAGTCCAGAGCAGACAGATCATTTTCGATGAAGGAATCGACAGCCAAAACCTTAAAAAAAACCAAGCCTACATTAATAATGGTTGGATATGCGCAGCACCAGATTTTGGATTCGGATAGTTGAGGACGGAGCAGCAAAGATGACCATAATAGTTGGATATTTTCTCTTATTTTTGTCATTTTGCTTTTTCTGATTATGCTTGTTTATTATTGTGTGGTTTTTTTTTGAAAAACCAAGCCTACATTAATAATGGACATGGACATAATATCAACTAGTAGAAAAACTCATTATTAAATAACTAAGTGGGAGAGGATATTTATTTAGTATAAATCATATAGTCTCCATTACTGGTTTGTAGGTGACGTAGTTATACTTGCGTGTTGGCTTTAGTGCATTCCTCCATATCGGATGAGTATAATTATGGATCACCAGTAAAACTTCTTAGGGATAATTGTAGAAAGTTAACTAGTATGTTTTCACTTCTCCATCTGAAGGAACTCATTACAAGGTAATGGACTTAGTATTAAGTAATGGTATACACTTAGATACAAATAATGGTATCCTCCCCATCGGAGTCACTGCTATTATTTGTATGACCAGAACAAGACCAGCATATTAATTTTATTTTATAAAATTATGTTGACATGATAGTAAAATTAATAAGAAAAACCTACTTGAACAAAGTTGAATTTGTATACGTCCACACTATCGTGGCATGCTAAATTCATAGTGTTCAAGGTGTTGGTAATTTCTTATTATTGTTATTGAGGAAATCAATATTTAGTTAATTCAAAAAGCTTTTTGCCCTACATAATTTTATTTATGTGATTCTCAGGATTTCAAAAACTGGGTTCTTTCAGTCCACTTATGGTGATTCTTAAAGAAAACAAACTTACTGGACCTAATTATATTGACTGGAAACGTAATTTGGACATTGTTCTAACTGCTGAGGAGTACAAATATGTACTTATTGAGGAATGCCCACCTAGGCCTGATGTTAACTCTGATAAGAGGTCAAAGAGGCTTATAAGAAGTAGAAAAAGACAGATGAGATGGCCCAGTGTTACATTCTGGCATTTATGTCAAATGTACTGCAACCTCAGCATCAGGCCATGGCCACTGCTTATGACATAATGTATAACCTCAAGGAACTCTTCGGACATCATAGTAGAGCAGCTAGGCAGTTTGCTATGAAATATTTGATGAATACAAAAATGGCTGAGGGTACACCAGTAAGGGATCATGTTCTCAAGATGATGGGTCATCTGAATGAGATGGAGATCCTTGGAGCTGAAATCGATGGGGAATCCCAGGTCGATATCATTCTCGGGACTCTGCCTAAAAGTTTTGACAATATTTGCCTTAATTACAATATAAACAAAAGGTTGTATAGTTTGGCAGAACTTGCAAAAGAGCTACAGGATGCTGAATGTCTCTTTAGGCAGATGGTCATATTTTTGTTTCTGAAAAGGCTTCTACTTCTAAGCCAAAAGGCGGTAAGAAGAAGAATAACATTCAGAAACAGGCAAACTCAGCAAAGAAGGGCATGGGACCTCAAGGCACGGTGAAAAAGCCGAAAGACAAATGTTTCAAGTGCAAAGGGTCAGGACATTGGAAGACTGATTGTCCACTTCTCAAACAAGGAACAAAGAAGGTATATCTCATTTACTAGTAGTTGAAACATGTTTAGCGGTGTTATCTACCGGCACCTGGTGTGTAGATACAGGGGCCACTAATCATGTCTGTAATACATTGCAGGGGTTCCAGGAAACCAGACGGCTCAGTGATGGAGAGATGCTTGTTTATGGTGATGCTACAAAAGTATCAGTCGTTGTATTATGAGATGTTACTTTATCTTTTGGTAGAAATAAGTCTTGGACATTGAAAGATTGTCTTTATGCACCTTCACTTAGAAGGAATTTAGTTTCTGTTTCTATGTTAGTTAAGGATGGATATTCAGTTTATTTTAATGACAATATTGTTATTAGAAAGAATAAATATTTTATCTGTTCTGGTGCATTGGTTGATAATTTGTATGTCATTAATCCTATTTCGCCCACAATGCAACTTATGTAAATGAATAATATCTATCTAACTTAAATAAGAGAAAAGAACCTTCTTGTATGAACCAAACATCTTTGGCACTTGTGATTGGGACATATTAACCTAAGAAGAATTCAAAGACTGGTTGAAGATGGACCTGTGAGTTTATTGGAAGTGGAGGCACTACAGTCTGTGAATCCTGCTTGGAAGGTAAAATGACCAAAAGGCCTTTTACGGCAAAGGGGTATAGGGCCAAAGATGTGTTGGAATTGGTTCATTCTGATTTGTGTGGACCCATGACTATCCAAGCTAGAGGTGGCTTTGAATATTTTGTCACATTTATTGACGATTATTCAAGATATGGATACATTTATTTGATGTGCCGTAAGTCTGAGTGCTTTGAGAAATTCAAAGAGTACAAGGCTGAAACGGAGAAACGTCATGGAAAATGTATCAAGTCATTACGATCAGATCGTAGTGGCGAGTATCTCTTTGGAGAGTTTAGAGATTATTTATCAGAGGCTGGGATTGCATCCCAATTGACTGCACCTGGAACGCCCCAGCAGAATGGTGTAGCCGAAAGAAGGAATAGAACTCTTATGGAGATGGTTAGATCAATGATGAGTTATTCGAATTTGCCAGATTCGTTTTGGGGATATGCCTTAGAGACTGCAGCTTATATTTTGAGCTTGGTTCTTCTAATTCAGTACCTCTTACTCCCACAGAGCTGTGGATTGGGCGTAAGCCTAGTCTGAAACATGTTCGTATTTGGGGTAGTCCAGCACATGTGTTGAATGGGAAAGCAGATAAGTTGGAATCTCGTACAGAAGTACGCTTGTTTGTAGGCTATCCAAGAGAAACGAAAGGAGGTTTATTTTATAGTCCTAAGGATCAGAAGGTCATTGTTAGCACCAATGTCCGATTCTTAGAGGAAGACTATGTGATGAACCATAAACCCACAAGTAGAGTTGTTCTAGAAGAACTGAGACGTGAGACACCAAGTACTTCAGTACCAACAGTACAAGAGGATGAACCACAAATAACTGTATAACGTGTCACAAATGTTACACCACAACCGATAGTGCCTCGTCGTAGTGGGAGGATTGTGATACAACCTGATAGATATGTTCTTGGGAGAGTCATCAGACTTTGTCCCGGAGGAACAAGATTATGATCCCTGTACCTACAATGAAGCACTCAAGATAAAGATGCAGAGTCTTGGCAAAAAATAATGATATCTGAAATAGAATCTATGGATTCTAATCAGGTCTGGGAGCTTGTAGAACCATCCATTGGTGTAAAAGCCATTGGATGCAAGTGGGTCTGTAAGAGAAAAAAGAGGATCAGATCGGTAAGGTTGAAACCTTTAAAGCTCGGCTTGTAGCAAAAGGTTTTACTCAAAGAGAGGGTATCGATTATGAGGAAATTTTCTCCTGTAGCCATGCTTAAGTCTATCCGGATTCTTTTATCTATTGCAGCTCATCTCGATTATGAGATTTGGAAAATGGATGTCAAGACAGCTTTCCTTAATGGAAGTCTTCAGGAAGACATCTATATGAAGCAACCAGACGGGTTCATTGAAAATGGCCAGGAGCATCTTGTTTGTAAGCTCAAGAAGTCCATTTATGGACTTAAGCAAGCTTCCAGATCTTGGAACATATGTTTTGATCAGGTGATAAAATTCTATGGATTTAATCAATGTCAGGATGAATCATGTGTATACAGAAAGTATGACAGAAATGTGGTGGTATTCCTAGTACTTTATGTGGATGACATCTTGCTCATTGGAAACAATGAAGGTGTTATCTGATGTAAGGTATGGTTATCCAAACAGTTTGATATGAATGACTTAGGAGAAGTAGATCACATCCTTGGGATCAAAGTTTACGAGATCGCAAGAAAAGGATGTTGGGCTTATCCCAAGCTTCCTATATCGATACTGTACTAACTCGTTTTAGTATGCAAAATTCTAAAAGGTTTCTTACCTTTTAGACATGGAATTGCTCTATCAAAGGAGCAGTGTCCGAGGACACCTAAAGAGATAGAGAACATGAAGGCAGTTCATTATGCTTCAGCAGTAGGAAGCTTAATGTATGCAATGCTATATACGCGACCAGACATCTGCTTTGCCGTAGGCATAGTCAGCAGATATCAGTCTAACCCAGGACAAGAGCACTGGACTGCCGTAAAGCATATTTTGAAGTACCTGAAAAGGACTAAAGAGTATATGCTAGTTTACCAGGCAGATAGTTTAGTTCCTTGGGGTATACAGACTCAGATTTTTAGTCAGATAGGGATTCTAGGAAATCTACCTCAGGTTATGTGTTACTTTGGGAGGTAAGCTATTGTGTGGAGGAGTATCAAGCAAACATGTTCCATCATGGAAGCCGAGTATATGGCAGCCTCTGAGGCAGCCAAAGAAGCGGTTTGGCTCAGAAACTTTCTATTGGACTTGGATGTGGTACCTAGTTTGCCTAAGTCTATTACACTTTATTTAATAGTGGTGCAGTTACAAACTCGAAGGAAACACGAGCCCATAAGACAGGCAAACACATTGAGCGCAAGTACCACCTGATACGAGATTTTGTAAAGAAAGAAAAAGTTGCTGTGATCAAGATAGCATCAGCCGACAACCTAGCTGATCCCTTTACAAAGAGCTTACCAGCTAAGGCTTTTGACAGTCAAATTGAGGGAATGGGAGTCAGATGTGCTAGCAGCATGGCTTTAAGTATAAGTGGAAGATTTGTAACAGTATACTGAAAAGCAATACTTCGAGTATAAGTGGAAGATTGTTAGGATTATATACTAAAAGGATCACTTTTGTAGTAACCTTATTTCTTAAATTTTTAATGAGAATCATATGGGCAAATGTTTGCATATTGTATTTGTTGCAAATGTTAATACAAATGTCTGATATTCTATATTGTAGATAATATGGTGTGTGGTATCACACAGAAGATTATATTATCAGTTTTCTATGGAGTATATAAATAGTTCACAACCTAGATGGACTTGGACAATCTATTGGAAAGGTTGTAGTAATCTGGTATTAGTCTATCTTGACTATAGGTTTACACTAGTACACTTTGTGTGTATTGAACATAACCACTTGAGGTTGTTCTCTTTGTACTGACTACATAAGAGAACAAACACCTCTGTTATTATGGATGCTTGTGCTCTTAATCCTGATATAATAACGGACATGTATATACAGTGTGCATTACTTTGACACATAAAAGAGTGAGATTCATTATGGATCAACAACCTCTATGAATTGGGTAATAACTAGTATGTATGATGGGCTATTGATTATAAATGGAATCCTTGTCCCGATACATCGGTTGATGATGTCCCCTTAATGAGCTCATAAGGATTATCATGTAAACCCTGCAGGTGGATTATATCCGACATGACAAATAAAGTTGAGCGGTACTACTTAAGGATAAAAGATGTCGAATCAATATAGTTGTCAGTAGCTTAATTTGATCGACGGACATACGATATCTTAACATAGGGAGCCAAACGAGCATATAATAAAAGGAGCCCACAAACATAATTTGGGATTAGGGAGGTAGTGTAACAATAGCTAATTAGTGGACGAGCTATTGTTAATAGGCCTGGATTGTGTGTTCGGGCTGAACACGGGATATCTAGATCCGTTAGGAGGCCTAACCCTAATTTCTCTTCATGGTCCCTGCCGTAGCCTATATATATCCTCTATTCTCTGGCCGCCAGATTACTGATCAAATCTAAAACTTTTCTAAATTGTGATTCATGTAAGGAGAGAAAGAGAGGGCTGCCAAGGAGAAAAAAGGTTGGAAGATCGTCGCCGACACGACGTCAAACTCGAGGAAGGAATACGTGCAAAGATCTTAGGATTGTCTGCTCGAGATTGCAGGAATTACTTGTCTCCTTTCCATCGCAGGTATAATTCGTGAACCCTAGTTTCTGCCTATGAAGGGTTAGAACACGTATTAGATTGTTTAACTTTCTATCGATCAATACGCACACCAAAGGAATGGTCCTGGGAATCCCCAGTTCATCAGATAGGACAGTCCCAATGGGGTTCTATACCATGAGTTAGCTATTATGGGGAATTAAGGACCAGCAGAATGGGCAGGAAAGGGTTCGAAGTTATAAAGTGATACACCTAAGTTGTATGACTTTATTTTTGTATAGTTTGGTTTTGTTCATAATTAACTTTAAAATTGTTGGTAGTTAGCAACAACAGTGGTTGGGCATACAATTTGATTTTCATGTTTTAGTTTAAATATCTTTAACCAATTAGTTTAATTAATAGTTAAAACATGTTTAGTATCCTTATCTAGTACCACTAGTAAACCTTAAATATTCTATAAATAATTTGGTTAGTAGTGAGAGTAGCTAGGGTTACTTGTTTAGAAGTTAATCAATTTATACCTATCATTATCCGGAGGACATCCAGCTTTACTACCCATTCTTGATCACCCTGAGCAAGGCAAGTATACTCCTCGGACTTGTCCATTTCTTCATGTCTTATATATTCATTCTTGTATCTTCTAGTTGACACGATATTTACGAGATTATCTTGTATCATGTTTCCTTGAGTTTACTTATGTCAGGGAGAAAATACTACAGATGTGTGATCAAACCCAAGTTACTATTCATGTGAATAGCTTAGGCCCGCATCGTGCACGGGACCGAAGTTGTACCATTTCATGTTCCCTGAATCTACCCAAGCCGATCACACACTCTGGATATATTTCGATATATTGCACGTATCAGGTTATGGTGTATTTCATGTTCAGGTTTCATTTCATGTTCCATGTATTTACTTTTCTCATGTTCCGAATGTCATGTTCTCATTTCTCGTACTTTATATTGTTATGTACTCATTTTCATACCATGATGTTCATGTTCATTTCCTTGGATATACTTAGCCGCTCCTGACTAGGATATGCTGCAGGTGTACTTGCAGGGTATCATTCTACCTTATGGGCCAGAGCCTAGGATATTAGTTGAGCAGGTTGAAGCCATGATTTAGCTTGAGGCTTCAGATTTAGACTACTTAGCTTTACTTCTGATATTGTCTTTAAAGTTCGTAGTATATTCATTCCTGTTGACTCTGGTACCTTTATGATATGGATTTGTGGATTATGGTGATCTTTCTGGGAACATTTTTAGATGCTGTGATTGTATACATTTATGTTTATCTGGTTAGATTTCCCTAGCTTGGTACAGCTTACTTCGTCGTGTCTAACGACGAAGGCTGGGCGTGTCTGACTCGTGTCCGATTATTCGGGAGCGGGTCGTGACTGGAAGCCTATGCCAGTTCCGTCTTCAGGCGTAATACTTCTTCAGGAACTTGCCGTTGATGGGCATCATTAGCAAGTCGTCATTAGGTTTCGCCAGCCGGTATGCACTACCGTCTCTATAACAAACGGTCCCTCCCACTTGGGCTCAAACTTTTCTACCGTTTTGTGAGTCATCACCATCGTCTTCGGACTGCCAAGACGAGGTCGCCCACTTGGAATGTTCTTTCTGGTACCTTTTTGTTAAAGGCACCAAAAAATACGAGCCTGATAAAGCTCGATTCTTTGTTGTGCTAGCAGGCATTTTTCGTCTAGCGGTTCTAACTCTTGTAGCCGCTGGTGCTGGTTGTCTTCGTCAGTCAGCTGGTTAGTGATGGCTACCCTAAGGACGGATTTTGATCTCCAGGGGAGGATTGCCTCGCTCCCATAGACAAGGAAGAATGGTGTGCTGCCCGTGGGTGTGCGAACGGTCATACGGTAAGCCCATAGACATTCGCCTAACTTCTCATTCTAGTCGTATTGTTAGAAAAGACGACTTTCTTGAGCAGCTTGACGATGGTTTTGTTGAATGCCTCGACTAGTCCATAAGCCGTAGGGTTGTAAGCCCTTGATGCCATATTCTGAATCCGGTTCTTGTCTCAAAACCGATGGAACGCATGGCTTTCGAACTGGGGGCCATTGTCGTGGACAATCCTCCTAGGAACTTCGAAGCGATAAATGACGTGGTACTTGATAAAGCTGATCATGATGGAGGTTTTTACTTCTATCAACGGTACTGCTTCAGCCCATTTAGAGAAATAGTCCGTGATGACGAGGATAAATCGGTGTCCTTTGAAGGAGGGCGGGCTGATCAGCCCAACGATGTCCATTCTCTATGCCTCGAATGGCCAAAAGGCTACCGTAGGGTATAGATATTCTGAAGGTTTGTGGATAAAGTCAGCATAACTGACACGCCCGGCACTTCTTTGTATATTCTACGGCATCTGCCATTATGGTGGGCCAATAATGGCCTATGCGGCACAGTCGGTGTTGTAGCTTGCGACTAGGCTGATAGGCTCCGTAGATCTCATCATGCGTGTCTCATAGTGCCTCTTGCGCCTCTGTCTGAGATAAACACCATAGGATAAGTCTGTTGTATGAACGATGATACAGCATTTTGGTGGCTGTGTCATAGAAGAATCGGAGTGAGCGTCTTCTGACAGAAGCTGCTTTCTTTAGGTCTTCAGGTAGGATCCCATAGACTGCGTAGTCCATGAATGGGAATCGCCAATCTCGAGTGTCAGTATCTACTTATAGCGAGTAGCTTTGACATATGTGCAGAGCATTCTTTGGACAAACTAGCTCTCGTCCCTATCACCGTAACGATATATTGGGACCCAACGGGGGCAGCCAGCGAAGTAGCGAGACCAGCTAGTACGTCAGCCTCCAAGTTTTGCAGGCACGACACATATTCTATAAAAAAATCCTTGTGAAGGTGGAGATAATGTCGATCGCTACCTGATGGTAGGGGATCATGTCTTCTTGTCGAACCTCGTACTAATATCAAATCTGGCGGATGATTAATTTCGAGTCTCCATAGGCCTCGATATAGTCAACCCCCAGTTGTTTAGCCAGTTGGAGCCCAAGGATGAGAGTATTATACTCAACAATATTGTTGGTGTACGACTCCATGAAGGAATATGCACGATTAATAACCAGACCATCGGGAGTGATAAGGATGATCCCGACCCCTGCGACGATATCACCTTTTGGTCAAGTTCTCGAGGCTCCACCGAAGAATAGGCGCCTTAACCGAGTTTTCTGAGACTGTATTAGACTCCAGAACTTCGTCGGGAATCTCTTCCTAGAGTTGACGTCTTTAGCTCAGGATGTACTGCCAAGAAAACTGCTAGTGGTTGGCCTTTGACTGCCTTCTGTGGGACAAACACCATATCATAAGGAGTCAGAAGGATTGCCTACATGGCTAATCATGAGTTTAATGCCCCTATCCTGGTCATGAGGACTCTGAGGGGATTGATCCTAGATACGACATGGATTGTCTATCCAGTCACATAGTGTCGCATCTTCTGGATGGCAAAGAGAAGGACGAGGCACTCTTTCTCAACAGGATTATACCGATGTTCGGCTCCAATCATGGTTCGGCTGAGATAGTATATCGCCTGCTCGTGGCATTCACTGTTCTTTTAGGCTAGTAAGGCACCAAGAGAAAGGTCTATAGCTCGAACGTATAGTAGAAAGGGCTTTTCTACAACTGGTACAACTAGTACAGGAGGACTGGTGAGGTACTTTTTGATATCGTCGAACGCGCATTGGCATTCTTCGGTCCATACAAAGGAGACCCCTTTTTTCATTAACTTGGTGAAGGGTTGACATTTAGCGGAAAGATTTGCTATGAATCGTTTGATATACGCCAAGTGCCCTTGCATTCCTCGAAACTCTCAGAGATTTCTTGGAGGAGCCATGTCCAGAATTGCCTTAGTCTTCTCTGGATCGATGTGAATCTCCTTTGTTGTGATGATGAAGCCTAAGAACTTGTCGCTGGAAACGCCTAGGAAGGACTTGGTCGGATTCATCTTCAGTTGATATGTTCGCATTAGATAAACACCGTCCGTAGGTCATCCAAGTGGTTGGACTTTTCCTTGCTCGTAACGGCAATGTCATCGACATAACACTCCATCGTCTTTCGGAGATGCTTACGGAATATCGTGATCATAGCCCTCTAGTATGTTGCTTCCGTATTCTTCAATCCAAAGGGAATTACCGTGTAACAGTACATACCTTTTGGAGTCTGGAATGTTGTATGCTTCTCGTCTTCGGGGAGCATCTTGATCTGGTTGTAGCCGGAGAAACATCCATGAAGGACATATGCTCGAAGCCATAAGTGTTGTCAATCATCACATCAGTGCTCGGGAGGGAAAATTTGTCCTTAGGACAAGCTGAATTGAGATCCCTGAAGTCTATGCAAATTTGTATCTTTTCGTTTTTTTAGGTGATCGGGACTACGTTTGCTACCCAATTTGGGTATTTCTCTTCATAGATGAAGCCACTCTTGATGAGTTTGTCGACTTCTTCTTCGATAGCATCCATGTTGTTCGGGCGAAACTGACGCTGTTGTTGCTTAACAGGCTTGACATCGGACAAAATGTTGAGGCCACGCATGGCAACCTGTAGGTCTAGACCCGGCATATCCTCATAGCTCTAGGCGAAGACGTCGATGTACTCTCAGATAAGTTGTATCAGAGATTGCTTGTCTTCTTCTGTCAGACTCTTTCTGATAAAGATGGACTTAGAGGAGGCCTCGTTTCCCAATTCGACCTGGATGACTTCATCTTCTATGGGAGGTTTACGCTTCTCAAAATGCCATTCCCATTGAGACCCCAGGCATTGAGCCCAAGGTTCATCTTCGAAGTACTTGACCGCCTAGTCTTTGCCTTCGACTGTCGGGCTTACAGAGGCCATGTTAGCTGACAGCATCCTTTTGAAGACCTGGCCGGTACTGGTATCGGAGTTCTAGGTTGAGGAGTCAGAAGAGTGTGAGTGCATCATGACTTCTATCTCCGAGCCATCTGAAGAAGAAGTGGGCGTAATATAACCCAACCACTGGCGGGTGCGCTGGTAATAGTTTTGGGCCTTTCTCTTTGTAGCTCGAATCCGTAAGCGAAGGCACCGACCTTTACCATAGTTGAGCCCTTTATTGTTGTTCAGGTCGTAACCCATCTTCGGTATGAGGTGCTCAGCCTGAGTAGCGTAGCAGTAGAGTTGTATCTTGCCGCTATCGGATTCTGGATCTTCTGAAGCTAGTCGTTGAGGATGCTCTACTCGACCGAAGATGATGGGTTCATCTTCTTTTCTTCTTGTTGGAACGAAGAAGTAGGCACCCCGGGAGGGGAAAACTTGGCTCGTATGGTTGGCGGTTGTCACTTGCGTTTGCAGCTAACAAAGAGAGTTGCGTAGGAAATATATCATCAAAAGAGTGTGCTTCCGTGTTGGCACAAATGTAGTCTCCTAGCTCCTCATCGATAGGGACTAGGGCTGTCAAGGGAGGATGAGGAGGATGCTCCCCTTTTAGTTTGATATAGGGGTTGCAGTCGGAGGCTCCTGCGCCTTCATGGTCGACCTTGGGGACCTCTGAGGTAGCCTTATTCGCATAGGCTCCTGGCCATCATCTGACGTTACTGAGGGCAAAGGTGCTGCTCTGCCTCAGAGCTTGACGACGAGAGGCACAGAAACCTTAGGGGATCTTCCCTTCAGTCAAACCTTTAGAGGTTCTTTGGCAACCGTTGTGCTTCTTGAGGCCATCTCTGCCTCGTCATCAGCATCATACCCTCATCGTCCCAAGGGAATGACTTGTATAGATCAACATCCATGTATTAGGCTTAAGTCCCTGGAACGGGTCGATATCAGCGAACTCGATCTTGATAGTCCCGTCGCTGGCCATGTACTTCATGCACTGATGGAGGGTGGAAGTAACGATCATGTACTCATAGATCCATGGTCGTCCCAACAGCATGTTGTAATTTATGTCAGCATTGATGACATAGCAAGTCACTTCGGTGTGGAGATCACCTATTTGGCACTTCAAGCAAATTTTGCCCAGAGGCTCGCTCTTCTCCGTGTTGAAGCTGCTGATTATTGTGTTTGATGCAGTCAGTCGATGCATCAGAATCCCTAGAGTTTGGAGTAGACTCCTTGGTATGATGCTGAAAGAGGAGCCCGGATCGATGTGGATACGATTGACTTTAATGGCACCGACATACCCTGTATAGTACAGAGGTCTATTAAGTCGGTTGTTCTTCAGCAGCATGTCTTATTGGATAAAGGTGATATTGGGGATCACTTTGACCACACTATGACAATGTGGGCAGGCCGCAGGATCTTTCTTTAGTGGTCGCACCTGAGTGAGAAAAGGACTCGGCATTCTGTAAGACTTCGCTGAGTGTATCTCAAGTCTCTTTGGATAGACGAAGGATCTCGAAAAGTGACAATCTAGCCAGGGTGTTGGCTAGTTGTGCCAGTATGTCGAAGTTGTAGGATTTGATAGGCCCTACTGCCGAGTCTTTTCTGAGAGGCTTGTCGAAACAAACCTTCTTTTACTTCTGCCTATCTGCGACAGAAGTCTGATACGGACTCCCTCTGATACATCAGGAATAGGGGCTGTATTTGGTGGAGGCGCTGCCTCCTCTGGAGCTTGGTTCTTCTCTTGCCACTGTACCGAGCAAGTGGTCACCAAGGTATCATCGGTCGAAGCCAAGACCATGCGACATGTCCTGACCTTCTTTCCTTTGACAAAAGGGATTGTAGGTACCATCATGTCAGGAGTAAGTTCGGGGTGGACCCACATGACCTTGCCTTGTGGTATGGAGAAAGGGATGAGCCCTTGAGAGTTGTCACGCGCTGGTGGAAGATTGATTACTTCCATTGTCACCCTTGGGATGGGGACGACCCCGTCCTGTGCCTCAGTGGTTGGAAAACTTTCAAACTGGAGAGTAACCATGTTGGCCGTGCAGTCTTTTCTTCATAGTCAAGTGATATGACTTTAGCGTCGATGAGGCGCTGGATCTGTCTTTTCAATACGTAGCAATCTTGTGTTGAATGGTGAACATACTGATGATAATGGCAGTATTTAGGGTTGTCCACCTTCTCCACTTCGTCGAGGCACTTTGGTGTTGGGAAAGACAGCTTGCCACTCTTCGTCAGCATATTGAAGGGTTCCAGCGTATCCTCGTCATTGAAGGAGTAAGTCTCCCTCGGCTTCTGTGCTTCTACAGACTCGGGGTTCATGTTTACCGAACCTTTGGAGATGTTGACGGTCATGGCTTGCTTGTCTTTTTCGTCCTTGGGATTGTTGCTAGACGAACGTCTTCCCTTGTCTTCGAGAGAAGAAAAGTTCAGTCCCAGGAGCTGCGTGTCCTAGGCTTTCCTTTGTGCCACATCCGCCTCTGTAATGAAAGGTGTCTACTCTGTGCAAGGAGCACTGTGCCACAATTTTATCGTAGGCAGCATGTTCTTGCGACATGAATCCATAAGCATGGGCTCGGGCATACTAGACAGTAGCCTTAAGGCTGCCTGACGTACCGTTTAATGTATGCACGGACAGGCTCCTTCTTCTCTCTAGACGACCTCCATGAGAGTTGACATTGTCATGTCCATCCCTCCTTTATAGAATCGATCTACGAATAGATTCTTCAGGTCATCAAACGATAAAATACCATCGTCCGGAAGGCTGCAGAACCATTCATAGGATACCCCCTACAGAGCTCCTATGAAGATGTTTGTAAGGAAGGCGTCGTCATTCGGCAAGTGCCCTGCCACTGAGGCAAAGTACCTCAAGTATCATCGGGGAGACTCATTTCCCTCATAGGACGTAAGCATCTATAGATTGTACTTGGGAGGATAAACAACGTTGTCCCACTTGGCAGGATATGGCTGTCGAATCTCCATCTTTCGTAGTGTTGCTTGCTTCTCTTTGGCATCGCAGCGAGCATACAGTTCCTTGATGGCCTGCTGTATTTTGGTTGCCATTGCCGGGCAGTGTAGTCGATGGAGTGGACGACGACAGTCCCGTCTTATAGACGACGGGCAGTTTGCTGGATCCATCATTAGTTGCTGGACCAGGAATAGGTGTGGAGGCAGTCGGTACTAAATTCCCTTTGATCTCCAGCATGAGAGAAGATAAAGTCTTCATTATGGCATTTAAAGTATCTAGGCTCGTCTCAAGAGCTTCGATGTGTTTCAGCTGGTTAGGAACTTCGCTATTGTCTGCATCATCACCTTCGGCTATAAATACGGACCTTGTGTGTAGGTGGATGGAAGGGACACTAGATCCTTCGCTCTCTGGCTCAGATGTCCGAGCTTCATCGTCCTGAGGATAGGCTGGAAGGTTGTGGTCTTCCTCAGACTCATTGCGGTTGCTATCCCCAGTCTGGTAGCTAGGTGCACCTGTCGAGGTATCTGTATCGTATGGCTCCTCCTCAAATTGGAACGTGACGTTGTCATGAATAGTGGGAGGTTGGCTACCCCAGCATCTGACGTAGGCATCCAATGGAGATTTGGAACGTGTGCCTTGGAACACACCTGTGCTGGGTACCTTTGCCTTGCGACTTTCAGGTCGCTTCATGGGCTTGGTGGCCGATACGAGAATATTCTTGGATGACTTCTTGAGAGTCTTAGAACCCTGTATTGCGTTGCACGTGGCGATACAGAGTTCATCTTCTCTCTTGCTCGCCGACCCCCTGTTGAGTCTCTGACGTGCAGTCGATGTAAGTTGAAGTCTTTGGATGATGGAGCGCCTCCTCGGTGGTAGTACAACCGCCTGTTGACAACAGCAGTTGATGGTAATCTGGGTACAAGGATGGCTTAATTTAGGCATGTCCTACGCTGCCGATTCTTCTTCTGCTTGGGACTGTACCAGGTCTTCCGTCATGGTACCCCCTATTGTACATGTAGGGATGTTGTACATGGGTACGATCATAGAGGGTCTGGCGAGGCAGACGCCTATCATGCTTGCAGGAACGCTGCTCGCATGAATATCTCCATCTCTATAGGATTTACACCCTGGCTTACATCACGTACAGGAGTGCTCAAGAGACAGGGGGTTCAGCTGGTCGAGGCATCGGAGCACGGGGACCAGTCTTGTATAACTTCCTATCGGCAACGCATGTGATTATCAACGCGGGCCTTTGGTCGGTCATAGACGTGGTATGTTTGTTGCACGAGGCACGTACTGCCTTGGATTTCTTTCTACAACCCTCAGCGGGTGTATAGTATTCAGAATCCAGTGAAGGCTCGCCTGATAGGGAAGGCGATTCTATCAAAGATGGATCTTCTTACCGGCAATGCTCCCGTCAGTGAGGGGATTGAACCGACGCGCGCTTCCTTCGGTGTTGTGCCTTCATTAAGCCCACCATAGAGACACAGTCTTCCTTACTATACTTTCCCAGGGTGGGAATCGAGCGAGGAGATATGGTTGTAGGAGCCAAAATCTTTTTCGGGGGTTCGGCATTGAGGGGATTCTGGATCGCAGTTTCCTCCATCGTGCTGTTCGTCGCAACCGCCTTGGGCCTCCAGACACGTCGAAGTCTTCTTCGATTTTACGAACCACTTTGAAGGATTCGACTTCTCATCAGAAAGGAGATCTTTAAAAGCTTGCCGGTCGAAGCGTACAACCAGCATCTTCTGGGAAGATCCCAGCAAGTTGTTGTCAGATTACGTCACTGCCTTCTCGTTGGAGGAGAAGGTAGTCCCCAGCAGAGTCACCATTTTGTTCGACATCACAAAAGGTTGAACAGACTTTTTGTTTATTGAATGTAAAAAGACTTATGTACAGAGAAGAAGTCCTAAACAGGATATTCTAAGTACAAAGGGAAGAGTTTCTAGGAAAAGTGTGACGATGGAGATCGAGCACTGTAGCGGTTCCTTTACTCCGTTGACGATCTGACGACGGGTTGAACTTACTCTGACTTTCTAATGCCTGTGATGGAACTCTAGGGTTACCGATCAAGAGGATGTCTGGAGTTGGAGATTTGATGTTCGGTGGTCTCCTCTCCTTGTTGAAGGGAAAACTCCTTCCATTTATAGGGAAAAAAGAGCGCATATGCGATGTGCATTAGGATTTTGAGATATGAAGGAATCATTACACTGTGCAGGCTTCTGCGGCACTGACACATGGCAGACAATAAGATTTCCCTCAATCGAGATCTCTGGTGGTTATCAAAATAACCGAAGGAAGAGACACGTGACGTGTGCCGATTTGCTTGTTCGGATGCAGTCGAGTAAATCTTAGGAATTTCATCTCAGATTTGGATTCTGATTGATCCTCAACTAAGATTTAAATTAATTTGATAAGATATCGATCATTATTAACTCCAATCCTATCTTTGAGATAGTCGATTTAAGCAAACCGACTAGGTGGGACCATGCTTCCTACGCCTCTGGCGAGGTCTGAGTACTGCTATGCTTCTCAGGCGATGAGTAGACCGTTCTTCTGGAAAAAATGGAGCCTCTGTACTTTTAGGCGACGAGTGGACTATGTTTCGAAGACGACGGAGCCTTTATGCGTATCAGCGACAAGAAGGTTGTGTTTTGAGCAACAAAGTCACTGTGCTTTAGGGCGACGAGTAGGCTTGTGATTCAGGTTGACGAGGTTACTGTGCTTTTGGAGCAGCAGGCGGACTTGTGTTGGATGCAATGGTATCTTCCAAGTCTCTAAAAAAAGGTAATTCAGATTCTGGTTCAGAGCAGAGTGCTGCACCATTGGAGTTGAGATAGTGTGAAAACATCACCGTCTGCGCCTATGGTTGGTGCAGGAATGTAGCTGAGCCTCTGGATTAAAGGCATTGGCTTTGAAGTCTTCTTTTAAAGAGCAATGAATGACCGCTCCATAGTGAACGACTCCCTCTTAATTGCCACCATTTCTTGGAGAATTTAAGGGGTCCTAGGATAGTCTAGGACTTAGTCGAATGAACTTTATTTCATGAGGTTCATCGTGCTGAGTCCTAGGTTTATCCCATTAATGTGGGAACTTTGACTGTTGGCCATGTGGCCTGTATTTTAGACCACTCCCGCCCTATATAAAGGGAGAGTTTCTTCTGAAGAGTCACGTCTTCTTCTTCTTGTCCTTCAACACTATGTTGGATCCAGACTTAGCTTCGAGCAGCGGTTGGCCTTGCCTAAGTCAGATTTTGGTAGAGGATTCCTTCGTTCAAAGGGGCTACGCCTTCATAGAAGAACTGTTGATGAGCCCCGGAACATGCTAGAACGATTCTCATGAGGAGTTCGAACCTGGGCGATGTCTTGAAGGTCTTGGAGGTCCTGACGACCTAGCTTGTGGGTGGATGGCCAACCCAGAGAGCCACAGGTTGTGCTCTGCCCTGCTCGTTGGCGGTGACGTGCTTTTGTTAGGCTAAAAGAGCCTTGGAAGCTGATGCCCTTTTGAAAAATATCCTTCCTTGCTGTGCTAGTGGCCTGAGCTTTCGGCGGACCAATAGCTGTTTCCGGAAGTGCTGTGAGTCTGGACAGGGGAACTGTGGTAGAGACTTTGATAGAGACTGTATTCACATCTTCTATCCACAGTTCCTCTCTCCATGACGACTAGTGTAGATCCGTAGGAGTTTTCAATTCGGCACATGTAATCACAAAGCCTTTTGTAACATATCCTGGTAATTATGTCTTTATGCAATCTTTTATGTAATCGTGACGAGTCTGTAGCAGACTCTTGTAGCCATGACTAATAAAAAAGGACTTCTGAAGGTTTTTATCTGTTTATGACTTTTGTCTTTAGCAGTTAGCGTGCTTGACCGCCTGTGTCTCTGCGCCTTGTATTATGTTGAGATTTTTCATGCTTCTACAAGACCCCCTTCAAAGTGTCCCAAACTTGGGCCAAACTTGGGGGTACTTTGAACAGAAGCATGAACACGTGTCCCTTTGTAGGTGAAATGCCCATCACCTCTGTTGTCATGCTGATGTCGTGCTTAAGCTTCAGCATTAAATGCCTCCAGCCATTACCTTCTTAAGTTTCGACCATGAAGAGAGGAATCCCCTTACCGAAAACCATAGGAACCCTTAGGGGATGTGGGAGCCTATGCCAGTTCCATCTTCAGGCGTAATACTTCTTCAGGAACTTGCCGTTGATGGGCATCATTAGCAAGTCGCCATTAGGTTTCGCCAGCCGATATGCACCATTAGAGTAGACCGTCTCTATAACGAATGGTGCCCTCCCACTTAGGGCTCGAACTTCCCTGCCATTTTGTGATTCATCACCATCGATCTTCGAACTTCCAAGATGAGGTTGCCCACTTGGAATGCTCTTTCCCATACCTTTTTGTTAAAGGCACCGGAAATATGAGCCTGATAAAGCTCGAGTCTTTGCTGCGCTAGCAGGCGCTTTTCGTTAGTACTGCTAACTCTTGTAGCCGTCGGCGCTGGTTGTCTTCGTCAATCAGCTGGTTAGTGATAGCTACCCGTAAGGACGGGATTTGGATCTCCAGGGGAAGGACTGCCTCGCTCCCATAAACAAGGAAGAATGGTGTGCTGCCCGTGGGTGTGCGAACGGTCATACGGTAATCCCATAGACATTCGTCTAACTTCTCATTCCAGTCACGTTTGTTAGAAGAGACGACTTTCTTGAGCAGCTTGACGATGATTTTGTTAAATGCCTCGGCTAGTCCATTAGCCGCAGGGTTGTAAGCCGTTGATGCCATATTCTGAATTCAGTTCTTGTCGCAAAACTGATGGAATGCATGGCTAACGAACTGGAGGCCATTGTCGTAGACAATCCTCCTAGGAACTCCGACGGGAATCCATATTAGATAAATGTCTATAATAGTATGGAATGTCCGGGGAGCGTATTCGATTGGTAGGCAGAAGGAGATTACGGAGACACTAAGGAGAGGTCAATGTTCAGCCTCAGCCTTACTTGAGACCAAGATCAAGTCTGACTGTATGCTTGCTAAGAGGATGCCTATGAACTGGACGCAGGTGAACAACCTTCATCTATGTAGCATGGCACGAATCTGGCTCATATGGGACAAGAGCAACTGGGATGGGCAGGTTGTTTGGATGGCTGAGCAAGTAGTCCTAGTCCGACTTACCAACACAGGCGGGTTCCAGCTTCTTCTCTGCATGTTATATGGGTATAACGATCGCATACTTCAACGACAAATGTGGCAAGATATCATTGACATCTGCAAGTTGGCCGAGTCACATAGAATGGCCTTGCTTGTAATCGGAGACTTCAACTGCAGTCCTCTTCCCACATGAGAAAGTAGATGGAAGGAGGGTCGCCGATCAAACCATGCAAGACTTCCAAGGGAGTATGCTTCGATCAAGCATAAGGTGCCTAGAGAGGACCGGACATATGTGGAACAACAAATCAACCACAAATCGGGTGGCCTGCCAACTCGACCGAGCCTTGGGTAATAATTACTAGTTTGATTCTTTTCCACAGGTAGCTTCGAAAGGACTCGCCGCCGGAATAAGCGACCATTGTCCGTTGAAGATAAGTTTCTTCTCTTCCATGCAGCGCAACACAAACCCTTTTCAATACAACAACTGCCTGGTGTCTCCGGGTAGGATACTCGGACACAGTTCGTGTCACTACCACATTTCTAGCTTGAGGATATTTTGGTCTTTTGGTAAATTTTGATTTTTTTTAATTAATTTGTTGAATTGGTGAATTCTTGTTTGGACTTTGACTTACTGAGACTTTGTAGACTAGCCTAGAAGCTAACCCTAGCTATGGTGACCCTAATCTAACTTAAGTTAACCCATTCTAGTCACTTAGAATCTAGTTTTGAAATAGGGAATTAAGAATAGGTGAGTTGATTCATGACTTATGGTTTAATGCAATGACTTATGATTTTATGAATTAATGACTTATGACTTAACCCTAGCCAAACAACCCATGACCGGCCATAGAGGAACCCCCCCCCCCCCCCCATGTAATATACTAATGACTTGTTCTTGCCTCTTTTGTGTTCATCCAAGCTTTTGAAGGAAAGATAATTTCTCTACTTTCTAAAATTCATAGAAAATCCATACCTTTTTTATCCAAATCTTTTGCATATGATTCTAACCATCCTCTACTTGCTGATTTTGAGGAGCAATCTCAGTTTTAGAGCAATTGGGATGAGTTGGCTAGCAACGGGAACCGTTTGATTTGGGACTTTTCCTTGATCCTTGCAATCCATAGGTAAACCCCTCAAATTATATTTATTTCCTATTTTTAGTGTATGGTAGCTTAGATCTAGGTGTCCCCTAGCTACAGTAGGAGTTTGGTGCCAATTGCATTAGGTTTCGTGTCCGTATCGGACACGTATCAAACCCATAGGCTAGGTGTTTGATGAAATGCCACAACCATAGTTTTGTATTATTTTTACAAATATTTTTGAATGAAATTCTAGATATAGGGTTTTTTTAATGTTTCGTGTCATTGCTCACTGAATTTGGTGTTGTGTCGTGTCCACACGAGGACACGAACATGCTGTGGCTGCACTGTGCACTGTAGTCCTGCATCTCGGGGTTTATTTCTCCCTACACAGGACACGTGGACACGCCATTTTTGGCGAGGATGATGAGGCAACAACTAAAATTGACCTCCCAAAAGCTGGGCTCAAATGATGGAGTGTGCGAGGAGTTCTCCTCCCCGTACTGGCCGTACGAGCGGACTGAACTATACTGTTTTCACCATTGACACGCGGTTGGACATGCCACGACACGTGTCTAGGATACGATGCAGGGTGTCCAAGGGGTAGCCCTACCCCTGGCGTACGTGTGTGCACGACCACGTGTCCCCACGTGGCCTGTGTCGTACACTGGACACGCGTGCACGACGCTGTGTCCAGTCCCAGTAAAACGTATGTGTTTCAGTGCTTTGGACACGAATATGTCCACTTGGTTGGACACATATACAATGGTTAACACGTACACATGTGTATAATGTATTACCAACCTTTAATTCATAGTATTAACATGATTTTGATGTTCGAAATTCAAATTCCCCAATTTGACTGATACACGTTTCAGTTTTGTAATTTCTGAAAGTTTAATTCCATTTTTTAACTGAATTTGATGTTAATTGCCATGTTAAATTCTTACACATGTGTGAGTTTACTGCTAGGATGGTTACATGTTAGATTGGGTTTTCGAATTGGGCTAGAACTGCTATGTGTTAACTGTCTTTTGAATGGGAACCTGAGATTAAATCGAATTCCTGAGAACTGGTAAATCCTGAGTTTAAATTGCATTTTCACTGTTTGTTAATGATTAACTTGCCATGGTTAATTCGTTTACACATGTTTTAGTTCACTGTTAAGGTTGATTCATGTTGGTTTGATGTTAACAAGATAGGATTTTCGAATTTGGGTTTGGATTGGTTTGCAAACTGTCATTTACTTAATGTCCTGAGAACTCCCAAGTATCATACTGATTTTCAGTTTTCATACACATTACATAAATTCCATTTTTTATGAGATTTTCTATCACACTCTATTGTTTCCATATACACACACATTGCATTACACTATTAGCTAACTGTCATGAACACTTGAATTTCCAGTTTCTATTACACTCTACTGTTCTCTATTACACTATATCACTCACAACTTATCTAACACTCTACACACACTCTCATAGCTCTACAACCCATGTTAGTATCACTGTTTCTATGTTAACACACAACCAAACTGTCACTTGACACCTATTTACTAATACACATGGACACAACACTATGTTCATTTCACACACCCTCACACACTCACATTGCACATATTTCACACACCCACATGATTACATATTGCCACATATACACATGTGCCTCTCCCTACCTCTCTATATATGTGATATATATATCTATGTGGCCTATAAGTGAATGTGTGTTGTTTATATTAAATTAGATAAATATTTAAGTGTATGAGATGTGTGAGAATATACTTAATGTGTGAATGTGTGATTAGCCTATATGGCCTATAGCCTATATACATGGCACATAGCATATGGGTGTATCCCTATGTGATATAGCCTATATATATGGCATGAATACCCAGTGAATGTGTGTGTTGTTGGCTTGTATAGCCTAGTTTTGACATGTGCTTGCTAGAATAGGCTGGTTAGGCTTAGTGAGACTTGTTTGGGTTAGGCTTGACCTAGTTGACCTAGGTTGACTAGAATAAGTTGACTAGAGTTGACTAAGGGTTGACTTTAGCCTAGATTGACCCCAAATATCATGTAGATGTACTGTAGCAGTCTGTTATATTATTTTAGACTTGTAGTGACTTGTATTGTTTTATAGGAGACAGACACCACTCCTCGGATAGTAGATTCTCTTCAGATATTTAGGATACCAGGCGAGTACATTCTCTGATCATTTCATATCCTGTTTAGGAGTATATTTCCTGCTTTAGATTACTTTACTTGATGCTGACACGTTAGTAACACGGATTAGTACTATATGGATCTTGTCGTGCGATGTTATCCCCTTAGCAGATACATCGGGTATTTCATGTTGGCGTACTTTATCATAAGCATCGTGTACTTCTTGTGTTCATGCTATTCGTGTACAAATCGTATGAAATCGTGTATACTCATGTGCTCACATGATCATCGTGTACAACTATACTTCGTGTGCAATAACATAACTTGACTAGATCCTTGTGTATTGATTGGGGCGGGGGGAGTAGAAGTTATGTATTCAATCCTATAGATTACTCGTGTACAACCTCTGTAGATTACTCGTGTACAACATTGTGCCGTTTACATAACCGTCTTGTCTCTAAATCACTAGCACTGATAGTTCTCTTATATACGGTAGCTATTTACTTACAGTCTCTCTTTTTATATCATATTGTTCTTTCAGTTTCTTGTATCTTACTCTCTAGCATGTTTATATTTCCTAACCTGTTATGATTTATTGAGATGTACTGTACTCGCTCATGTCCTGACTGGACCTGTTGAAAATATTACAGAGGACGAGGCTGAGACGTTCTGTCCCACCTATTACGGGACTACCCTAGAGGACTGTTGTGACCTGGACCAGCAGCAGGACCCCTTAGTAGTGGATGACACTCCCTTAGACTAGGATGTCTTTCATTGTATTATTCTGGATTACTGTATTGAGATTTGAGATATTATCTGGATATGTATTATCTTAGACACTTAGACTTTTATCTGGATTGTATCTCTGTGGATTTCATTTCTGTTCATATATATCTATCTATCTATCTTTTATTGTACTCTACCCTAAATGTGATTGAGACTGTATTTGCTATATCACCTCCATTCAGAGTGTATATACTGTACAGGTATCTTATATTGTTAGATGTCTGACCTAGGACAGCATTCTACCGCCGACACTGCGGCATAGGCTAGACGTACCTATGTCTCGTGCCCTTACTCTAGGGTGCGGATCGTGACAGTTCGGGACACGCTTGGCCAGTACGGAAGTAGGAATATCTAGTTTCGATTGACGCAGCAGCTTAAAAGGGTGAAGGCGGCTCTCCAAGCATGGAGGAAGGCGGCACCACCGTCAGCCTTAGCGGACAAAAAAGCTGAGCTGTATGACGTCTAGCAGAGTCTACAAGAGGACATCCTCAACCAGGACCTTGCCGAACGTGAGCACTCCTTAGTCTGAGAAGTGGAAAGCCTAGGATTCGCAGAAGAAATCCAAATGGCACAGTGCACTAAATGCACCCAGTTAAAGGAGGAGGACAACTGCACAAAGTTATTCTATGACGTTGTCAGGGCGCAGCAAACGTGCAACTCCATCCACAAGCTCATCGGCACAAACGACAAGGATATCAGTAGCTAGTCCGATATTACAGATAAGGCGGTAAGTTTCTACTCATCTTTGTACAACCAAGCAGATTACCTAACAGATTTTCCTGAGATCGTGTGCAAAAGAATCGTTACGAAAGCTAGAAATAAGACCTTGTTGAGGCCAGTGACAAGAGAGGAGGTGACAGAGATAATCGACAAGGCGAATACGAACAAAGCCCTGGGCCTGGACGGTTTTGGGAGTAAGTTCTACAAGCTTTACTGGGGTGCGCTGAAGGAACCAGTGACAAAGATGGTAAACGATTTCTTTACTCATAGGCCGGCTACTACGGGAACTTAATCACACATTCTTGTCACTCATACCTAAAAAGGAGGGAGCCATGTCGCTAGAGGACTTCAGGCCAATAACGTGTTGTAGTTATCTCTACAAGATAGTTACGTACCTTATATGCAGACGAATGGAGAAGGTGATTCAGGAACTGATATAAAAAATCAGGTCGCTTTCATCAAAGGACGATCTATAGCGGAGCATAGCATGCTGGGTCATGAGCTTGTTAGAGATTTCAACAGGCCAGAGCAGACAGGACATGCATCAAGTTAGACCTCAGGAAGGCGTATGATACAGTGAACAAGGATTTCCTTTGTCACATACTGTCGGCCATGGAATTTGACAAAGCCTGGATTGCCTGCATACGAGAATGCATCACGACGACATCCTTTTCTGTCCTTGTGAAAGGCCAGCCATATAGGTATTTCAGAAGCAATCAAGGTCTTAGACAAGGTTGCCCCCTCTCCCCTTACTAATTTACTATAATAATGGAATACTTTACATGCTTGATGGATTTGGCGGTTAGTCGCAAAAAGGTTGTTCCATTATTTCGACAGGTGTAGCCTTATGTGACACACCTCATCTACGAGGATGACTTGTTGGTACTTATACGACCGACAGACTATGGTCTGGTACCCTATCCAGGATTATTGAGGAGTTCGGTAGGATGTCGGGTCTTCAACTGAACAAAGAGAAGGGTACAGTATATTTTAGCAGCAGATGCTCGGATAAGGAGGAGCGGGCTGCAAGTCTGGGTATCAACAAAAGGGAAGTTGCCGGTTAAATACCTCGGCTTACCATTGTACGTGAATTATGTGACGACTACTGACTGCAATAGCATGGTGGAGTTTGCTCAAAAAAGAATGGAGGGTTGGCAGGCAAAAAAACTCTCCTTTAGAGGCAGGATCGAACTGGTCCGATCGGTCTTTTTATCCATGACTACCTTTTGGTTGCAGTCGATTATGCTCTCCACATCGCTCATTAACAAACTGGAGAAGATGTTCGTGGAGTTCATATGGAGGGGGAGCATTCATACGATTGCTTGGCAGGAGCTGTGTCGGCCAAGAAAGGATGGAGGAGAGGGACTTCGATCCATGAGGACTATACGGACGGTGGTAGGTTGGAAGTTAGTTTGGAGATTTATTCAGGGAAAATCCATGTAGGCTACATGGATGCAGAGCAGATACCTGAAAGGGGGGTACTTATGGGAGTATTGCAGCAACAACAATGAGTCTGTCTCTTTCAAGCACATGTTGAAGCACAGAGTGGCAGTCAGTTTACGACTGGAAAGGGCTATCAAGGATGGCCAAGGCACGAACCTTTGGCTTGATCCTTGGCTGCATCACAAAGGCCTCCTAAGTTGGGTAGGGGGACATGCCTCCCAAGAAGCACACAAAGGCATCAAGGTGGTGAAAATCATAAACCAGGGCACTTGGAAGACTTCGGGTTACATGCATGTAAACATGTACAGTTCTATCATCCAGCAGATACAGATAAACCACCTCCTTCTGGAAGATTCATGGACATGGGAAGAATCAAACACCGGCGAATTCACCACCAAAGTAACTTACAACCAAGCCAGGGAGGTGCACGACGAGTGGGAAGCGACAGAGATGGTTTGGTGTAAAGGTAGCGCAAGAAAACTGTAACTTTGCCTTTACAAGCTCCTCAAAGGGAGGCTCCTCACCACTGACAGACTAGTAAGACTAGGAGTTCAAGTCAGTAACACGTTTTGTGTCCTATGTTGGCAGACCGAGGAAACGACCAGATACTTGTTCTTTGAGTGCGAGGTCTCGCATCATATCTGGCAGGAGCAAGAGACAAGGCTTCAAGTACAGACTAGGGGATGGTATGGAACCGAGGAGGTGTTGGATTACATATCCAAAAGCAAAAGAAGAGGACTTGAGTGGTACATTGAGGCCAGACTCAGGCTAGCGGATGTTGTATGGCACATATGGAGGGAGAGAAATGCTCGTATATTCGAGCATACATATATTTCTATTAGAGGCCTTTTGTATAATATAGAACACGATGTGACTTGTATGAAGATGCCAAAGGGCAACCCCCCGATTGGCTGATATAATATGCTCTTTTGGAATAAAATTACCATTTCCATATATATGTAGGTAGTTCACTTTAATAGTCTAGCGAGTAAATTCTGTAATTGAAGGTTAAATATAATATATAAATTATTTGCTATTAAAAAAATTATTTGCTACTAAAAGTGATATTTTATTTTTGGAAATACGATAAATAAATTTCTTTAAGTAACTTGGTTCATCTTGGGATTTTAGACTATATATTTGTATGTATTCCTATTAGATAATTGCATATGAGTTTATTATTAATTCTTTATATATTTTTTCTAAGAAATCGATCGTCTTCTAGTTTCTATTTTATTTATTTATCTTTTTATTTCTTCTTTCCTTTCTTAAGAAAGCATCCACAACTATATATTTAACTCCCACTTCCTTAAGGGTCCCTTGGATTCTTTTAGTGCTAAGTTGAATTTATTTTTCCAACCCATCTATTCCTTCTGCAGCTAATAGCTGAGGTCCATTAATTCATCCTATTTTTTTCCCATTCATATGCTTTCAATTTCAGCCAAACAACGGTCCCCAGTTAACCATTATTAACTAAGCCCAGATAATGGCTTCTTAAAAATGTCTTTCTTATTTAAGAAAAACCCAGCTAGCCATAATAATTTATTTTCTCTATTATTCCTACTTAGAAGTAGACCCAGGCCCAAAGCAACATAAACGTGAACTCTCTCCCCTCTTCTTTCCTATATATACATACATAGTATTATATTGTAGCAAAAAAAAAAAACTTTAGAAACCCTAGCTGCAAAACAAGTTTCCTTTCTGTGCGAACCCCGGTACTCGATACTGTCGTCGGTCCTGCACAAGGGACTGCCCTCCCTTTGTGTCCCGCTCAAACTAGTCGGACCACCCTTACCTCCTCCTAACGATCTTGGCGTGCTCTGCCGATATCCTCCCCACGCGAAGGTGAACATCAAGGTCGAACACCCTGCAGTGACGGATTGCTTTCGGCCATCACTGCGTCGGTGTTATAATTTCTTCACAAATCTTCACTTTTTAAAACTGCAAAAATAATAAACTTAATTAAATGTTAACAGCCTTCAGGGAAGTCGCGCACGAAGCACTGCCCTAAGAGATAGTCCGGGTCTATGTGCAGACTGGATCTGAACGCTCGTAGTGGTAAAATCCCCGGTCTACCGGAATCTCTTTGCCGCACACGATGTGGAGAGGATGACCCCGACTTAGCTCTGCCCAGAGCAACAACGAAGAACTAACTTCCGAGAGCAACGAGAAATTCGAGAGAGTTTTTGTAGAGGAAATTTCTGTATATTGGAAGAGAAAGAAGAACGGATTTATATAGGCTGATGGTGGCTCTTTGTAACGTTCAAAAATAATGAACAATAATGTTTTAACGTTACAAAGTGATGAAAAATACAAAAAATATGGTACAATGAATCTGGACGCAATTTGAATAGTGAACGTTTAAGAAATTTAATGACTGTAACGGTCAGAAAAATTAATAGGAGCAAAAAGGATTTTTGGGTCTCAGCCCGAACCGGAGAAGGAATCAGATCGGCATTCGGCGCCCGCAGATGTGGGAACGTGCCCGCACCCGTTACGCACGCCGAACCGAACCGAGCCGAGCCGGGCCGGGCGGTGGCGGCAGCGCGCACGTGTGGCCCATGGGGCTCCCACTCAAATGGTTTAATGAAGCAAGAAAGGAGGAGTGTATATATGCACACTAACATCCATTTCCCCAACCGATGTGGGACTAAAGATAAAGTGGGATTTGAGCTTTTGTTGAAAAGCTAAGCTAACAATCCCCCCCCAAAAGCTCAAGTTCCAAGGTAATAGAAGGCAGAAAGATAAAAGAAGAGTAAGATAATTTCTGGGCAGTTGAATACTATGCATAAATGAGATAGACTACAGCCTTGAATCTCACATAGTGACTATTGTCTTTGTCTGAAGAAGAGCTTGATGGACTACGCCTTAATCAGTCTTCTTGAACCAGACTCGAAAAATAGCACACATAGTACGCTAGAGGTACTTGGGTCTGTCGGGTGGCGCGTTTGGTTGGCCATGCGCACTTTTACATATTCATGAGAGTTGTCTAGGATCGTCCTGTCCTATAGTCGCGGCCCTCACGACCTCTCATATAGGTAAGTCCTTAAGGGTTGGTGATAGGAATCAACCCTGCATATCATGTTTGGACTTATTAAGAGTTTAAACTCAACCTATCCATATCACAAAAGAAACACGGTCACCATAGAGATGAGGTGTAAAAGTACACATGTACAGCCTCCTGGGCTTTTATTTTAAAGAGAATTTAATCTCAGGTCAGTGTTCCAAAATAGTCACCTAGTCCAGCTTGTTTCTACCCATTAAACCGGCTTCTTGGGATCTCCAGTCAGACTCGGTTGGATTGCCACTGCTGGTGACTATACTATGGGCTTAACCCCATCCCCCTCGATGATTCTAGGATCAATGTCCTAGAAAGACCCTTCGTCAAGTGGTCTGCAAGGTTCTTTTCTGACTTTATATAGTCAAGAACCACATATTTTTCCAATAGGCTCTTTATCGACTTGAAGCGCAGCTGCCTGTTCATCTTAGCATTCACAGAATCATGCTTTAGTAGTTCTATAACAGATTTATTATCACAGTTTATAGAAATTGTAAGAACAGGATGAACAGAAATAGGTATATGCATAACAAGATTTCTAAGCCATTCGGCCTCTGTACATGTAGTATCCAAAGCTATCATTTCAGAGTCCATTATACTTCTGGCTATGATAGTTTGTTTACATGATCTCCAGGAGATTGCAGCTCCTGCTAGGGTAAAAATATATCCAGTAGTAGATTTTACATCATGTGAATCAGTTATCCAATTTGCATCAGAGTAACCTTCTATGATATCAGGGTGTCTAGAATAATGAAGTTTATAATCTAGAGTACCCTTAAGATATCTAAATACTCTGTCCAATCAGTCCAATGCGACTGATTTGGGTTACTAGTATATCTACTTAGTCTCCCAATAGCAAATGCAATATCAGGTCTGGTCCTATTTGTTATGTACATAAGGGACCCAATCATTTGTGAATATCTATGTTGTTCTATAGGTGATCCTTCATTCTTCTTGAGAACAACATTACTGTCATAAGGGGTAAGGGCAGGTTTTTTGTCAAAATACTCAAACTTCCTTAGTATTTTCTCAATTGAATGTGCTAAGGATAGAGTATAGCCCTCTTTCCTTTTTGACACTTGCATTCCTAGGATCAGATTTGCCTCACCTAAGTCTTTCATATCAAACTGGTTAGATAAATAATTCTTAGTGTTATTTATCAGTTCCAGTGAAGATCCTAGAATAAGGATATCATCAACATACAAGCATAAAATAACACAACTTTTATTTGTATTTTTAGAATACAAACATTTGTCATATTCATTTGGTACAAAACCAAATTCTTTAATGACTTTGTCAAATTTGTTGTGCTATTGCTTGGGAGCTTGCTTTAGGCCATAAAGAGATTTTACCAATCTACAAACCTTCTTTTCTTGACCTTTAGCAATAAAACCTTCAGGTTGCTCCATATATCTCTTCCTCTAAATCTTCATTTAGAAATGCTGTCTTTACATCCATTTGATGGATCAGCATATCATGAATGGATGCTAAAGCTAGAAGGGTTCTAATAGAAGAAATTCTAGCTACAGGAGAGTAGGTATCAAAATAATGTAATCCTTTCTTCTGGGTGAATCCTTTGGCTACTAGCCTAGCCTTATATATTTTTCTATGGTACCATTGGCTCTAAGTTTCTTTTTGAAAATCCACTTACAACCTATTGGTTTGCTGCCTAAAGGAAGATCTGCTAAAAACCAAGTATTGTTCTCCATGATGGAGTTGTACTCATTGTTAATAGCTTCTTTCCAGAAAGGTGCATCAGGAGAGGATATGGCTTCTTCATAAGTTGAGGGATCACCCTCTATCAAAAATGTGAAGAATCCTTCTCCTAAATTCTTTTCAATCCTTTCTCTTTTACTCCTTCTAGGTTCTATGACTTGTTCAGGTAGAGAACTAGGTAATTGATCATGAGAAATAATAGATGGAGTAAGAGAAGGGTTAGAGGAAGATGAAGGGTTTTTATCCTTGAAGGGAAAAATATTCTCAAAGTAAACTGCATCTCTAGCTTCAATGATTGTGTTATTAGAGATTTCATTTACTTCATAATGGGTTACAAGAAATCTATTGGCATTGCTATCTAGGGCATATCCTATGAATACAGCATCTACAGTCTTAGGTCCTATCTTCCACTTTTTGGGTTCAGGAATTCCTACTTTAGCTAGACATTCCCAAACTTTAAGATAATTAATCCTAGGGGTTCGACCTTTCCATAACTCATATGGTGTCTTATCATTAGTCTTACTGGGTATCCTATTAAGAATATAACAGGCTGACAATAAGGCTTCTCCCCAAAGATTATCAGGGGCACCTGAGCTGAGAAGCATGGCATTGACCATATCTAAAAGAGTGCGATTCTTTCTTTCAGCAACTCCATTAGATTGTGGTGAATAAGGAGCAGTTACCTCATGAATAATTCCGTGCTCTTCACAGAAGTTAGTCATTTCATTTGAGGTATACTCTCCCCCACGATCTGATCTAAGGATCTTAATCTTCCTATCCAACTGGTTCTCAGCTTCAGATTTATAGACCTTAAATCTGTCTAGAACTTCATCTTTGGTCTTAAGGAGGTAGGTATAACAATACTTTGAATGATCATCTATAAAAGTAACAAAGTATTTCCTACCACCTCGGGTCAAAACCCTATTGGAATCACAAACATCACTATGAATAAGTTCTAGGAGTTCAGAATCTCTATAGATAGATTTGAAAGGTAATCTAGTGTGTTTGGCTTGAACACAAATCTCACATTTGTGTTCATCGTCTATAGGAGTCTTAGGGATAAGATTTAAGTTTATCATCCTTTTGATAGATCCTAAGTTCACATGACCTAGTCTACCATGCCAAATATTTGATGATTCAACATTTGCAACAAAAGAAGGATTAGAACTTTTATTCATAGTACTTAAAATAAAAAGTCCATCTTTCACAAATTCTTTTCCAATAAACAGATCATTCTTAGAAAAAACTACTTTATTGGACTCTATTACAATTTTGTATCCTGAGGCTACAAGGAGGGATCCACTAACAAGATTCCTTCTGACAGACGGCACATGAAGCACATCATGGAGAGGTAGAATTTTTTCTGATGTCATCTTCAGATTTATTCTTCCTCTTCCCACAACTTGTGCCGTTGAGCAATCTCCTAGAGTCACACCTCCTCCACCTGATTTCTGATAGGTTAAAAAACATGAGCGATCAAATGAAACGTGAACATTAGCTCCAGAATCCAACCACCAATCATCAGAATGGAAAGAAAGGTTTACTACAGGTTGATAGCTTACAGACCTGAAGGAGCTGGAAGACCCATTCAGAATCATGTTAGCCTCTGGCTTGCCTTTTCCCTTGAAGGAGTTCTGGATAGGTTCTTTCTTCCTTTGGAAGCAGTTAATGGTTGTAAGGTTGGTTCTACCACACACAAAACAAAATCTTCTTTGATCCTGAGTCTGACCAAAGGTTCTAGGTTTTTGGGGTTGAGGGTTTTGGTGGTGATGATTTTTGTGAGGAGGTTAAAAACTCTGCTTTTTTTGAAGGAGGTTTTCTTGGATTTGAGATGGTTGTTTGACTTAGGTTTTTCATGGCTTTCTACAAGGTTTACCTTAGCTGTGGCATTTGACCTAGCTTTGGTCTTGGACCTATATTTCTCTTCTGTTCTAATTCTCTGTAGAGCTTGAGAATATGTAATAGATCCTTGTAGATGTAGCAGGTCTTTTGCCACTTTAGACCAGGAAGGGGGAAGTTTATCTATCAAGCGCCCTATTTTGTGCTCAGTAGAAAAAATGGTTCCATTGGCTTGAAGCTGCCTAAGGTGTTCTTGGAACTCATGGATTTGGTCATTGATAGGTTTGTTATCTACCATGACATATTGGTTGAATGTGGTAGAATTGAATCTATCAATTCCAGCATCATCACAACCATACTCATCTTCCAAAGCATCCCAGAGTTCTTTAGCGCTTTTATACTCAAAAAATATGTCGTAGAGTGACTCCGACATAGCGCTTAATATTCTGTGGAAGCAGTGGTAGTCAATTTCCTTAGGGGTCTTAGGCTTGGTAGAAGAGGAGGACTTGGAAACCCCTACGTCAGACTCAGTCTCATCAGAATCATTTGAGATGGTTGTGGACCCATCAATGGCAGAAATCAGACCTAAAGTGGTAAGCCAAAATTTTATCTGGCTTTGCCACCTCTTGAAGTAGGTGCCATTGAATTTTGCAGGCTTTGCAGAGAAAGTCTCTTCCTTGGAAGTCATCTTTCTAAGGTCTGAAAAAATTATATTTACTCAATAAGATGGTTTTGAGCTAAAATTAACAATTAAACTAATTTTAGTAATAAACCCTTAAATTTTTAGTTTTCAAGTTTTGATAAGGTTGGGTTAGCTGTAGGGGCCGGATCCCAGCAAGCGGAGGTTCACTAGGAACTCTTAAGTACCGGTCGCTTAGACGAATTTTTTGCCTTGTTGACAGAAGGGCCCTTTCGGCTTGTTCCCAAACAAATCTTAACTTTAGAACTTTAAAAATAAAGGAATTTTACTAAATCAATTAATTGTTTGATTTAGCCTAAAATTAAAATATTGAGTAAAAATGAAAACTAGTATTGACAAAAAATTAATACTAATACAATTGTATTTGTCTAAGATGTCAATTTAACAAATAATGGCAATTAATGAATATTAATTGATATGTGAAATATAATTGATATGTCAAATAATGACAATGAACGTTTAAACAGTAGTAAAACGTTTAAACAGTAGTAAAACGTTTAAACAGTTTGTTAAACTAATGTTTAGACAAGTTGCTGTTAATCTAAACGTTTAAACAAGTAGAAGATGTTTACCAAATAGCAAGTTTTACTAATGTTTAACAAACAGCAAACAATTAATTTGGATTTAAGCTTTTCCTTTTTGGATTTAAGTTGCTGTTAGTTAAACAAGTTTTACTAATGTTTACCAAATACCAAGTTGCTGGGACAAGTTGTTGTTAGTTAAACTTTTGGATTGAACCTTTTCCTTTTTGTTTAACAAACAGCAAACAATTAATTTGGAAAAAAAACAGTGGTAGATTTTTAACAAACAGTAACTTGTTAATTTGTAGAAACAGTAAACAAACTTTTTTGATTTTATCCGAATGAATAATAAAAACCAGGAAGACAAATAATTAATTTGTAAAACCGGACTATCTCTTAGATTGTTATAATTTCTTCACAAATCTTCACTTTTTAAAACTGCAAAAATAATAAAATTAATTAAATGTTACCGGCCTTCAGGGAAGTCGCGCACGAAGCACTGCCCTAAGAGATAGTCCGGGTCTATGTGCAGACTGGATCCGAACGCTCGTAGTGGTAAAATCCTCGGTCTACCGGAATCTCTTTGCCGCACACGACGTGGAGAGGATGACCCCGACTTAGCTCTGCCCAGAGCAACAACGAAGAACTGACTTCCGAGAGCAACGAGAAATTCGAGAGAGTTTTTGTAGAGGAAATTTTTGTATATTGGAAGAGAAAGAAGAACGAGTTTATATAGGCTGATGGTGGCTCTTTGTAACATTCAGAAATAATGAACAATAATGTTTTAACGTTAGAAAGTGATGAGAAATACAAAAAACGTGGTACAATGAATCTGGACGCAATTTGAATAGTGAACGTTTAAGAAATTTAATGACTGTAATGGTCAGAAAAATTAATAGGAGCAAAAAGGATTTTTGGGTCTCAGCACGAACCCGGAGAAGGAATCGGATCGGCATTCGGCGCCCGCAGATGTGGGCACGTGCCCGCACCCGTTACGCACGCCGAACCGAACCGAGCCGGGCGGCGGCGCGCACGTGTGGCCCATGGGGCTCCTACTCAAATGGTTTAATGAAGCAAGAAAGGAGGAGTATATATATGCACACTAACATCCCTTTCCCCAACCGATGTGGGACTAAAGATAAAGTGGGATTTGGGCTTTTGTTGAAAAGCTAAGCTAACAGTCGGGACGTCATGGCCGATTGCAAGCGGTCGCCACCCTCAGACAAGACTTCGTCGTCTCGCCCATCCCTCTGTTGTGGCACTCCAACCAGTAGTCGAGCCACCCCGCCTCGTGTGCGTTCGCATCTCATTGTCGAGATACCGGTGCAACTCAGAGCACCGATCCCCTTCAATGGGCCTCGTACTGTACGCACCGCTAGGTCCCTGTCGTACACCCCACTGTCTCCATCTCTGGCCTCCTTCGACCAGCCAGCCTCCGCTAGTGCATACCCGACAACCCACCAACGTGCCACCACCGTCTCCAGCAACACCACAGCCTCCAACCATCGACCTCCTTCTTCTTCTCCGGCTAACACCACCATTAACCTCACCACCTTCACTTACCTGAACGAGCGCCACCCGCTGGATCCCCAGATCTGGCCGTCCCGGGGCAAGCCGTCGCCTCTGCTGGGCCACGCCACCGTCTGACCCGCGTGGCCTCTGCCGAAGCCGCCTGACCCGCGTGGCCTTCGCCGAAGCCGCCTGATCGCATGGTCGTCTCGTCGAGCCTCCGGCACCTGATCCTTCTAGATCAAGACCACCCACACTGCTGCCTTCCCCTCTCCGTCGGCGACTGTCGTCGTGCCACCTCCGCGCTGGAAAACGGTCGCCGTCGTGCCGGGCTCAGCACCGTGCTTCGCTGTCGTCCGCCAAGCTTTCATGGTGAGATCCCCTTATTCTTCCTCTCCCTATCCCCTCTGTTCTCTTCCCGAGTACTCCCTCGCTCTTCACTCTCATCCTCTCTTTCCTCTTTAATTAGGGAGACAGCAGAAAGGTTTGGGCTCCAGGCCAGTAGAGATGCTAGTAATAGGCTACACTACAAGAAAAAAAAACTTTTTTTTTTCCAACATTTCATCTACAATACATCCTGAAAATATTGTAAAGGGGGGTTTCTTCTACAACCCTTATTGTAAAAACGAGATAAAATACCTGTGCAACGATGTTTAATATTCAAACGATAATGGTTCTACAATAGTCATTCACAAAAGTTGTGTTACTATCTTCAACAACGTTTTATTAACAATGTAAAATTTATTAATTTTGATAACGTTTATTTAATGTTGTCAAAGTTATTAATTTTGACATTATTTTTAAAACATTATAAAAATATCATGTTCAACAACGTTTATCAACTATTGTAAATTTTCTCTCTTTCACAATCCTTGTTCGATGTTGTATAAGTAGTTTTATTTTACCACTTTATATAAACATTATGTATGTATTGTCACTTTCAATGTTTAAGAAACATATAGTAAAAGGGTTATATTCAACAACTTTTATTAAATGTTATAAAAGATGTGTATTTCACAATGTTTATACATTGTTGTAAATTTATTTATATTTTGCCACTATAAATAAGCGTCATGAATGTATCTATCTTTTAAATATTTTAAATTGCATATCCATGTGTTCGACCAAAAATGAGACACACCTCCACTACAAGAAATATCCCTATTTCGCAACTGTTTTAGTGTAACGGTTATATTGGTGTTGCTGAAACTATAATTTGCATTGATTCTGTAATGGTTGATATAACCTTTTCAAATTAAATCTATTTGCAATGGTTAGATATTAATTGTTGCCTAATACATCTTTTAAAATGGTTCATAGATGCTTGCTAAATGTCTTCCTTTTTTACAACGGTCAAGCAATAGTTTTTTAAAGTTTTGTTAGAGTGAGTTGATGAGCAATGATTATGCAAGGATTTTAAGTAACTATTACAAATTTGTTAATATTTTGCAACAATTACATAAAGCCTTATAAAAAGACTCACTATTAGCAACAGTTGTACAACACTTTTTGTAACCTGTTGCGAGTGGGCTTTTTTTGTAATGATTATGCAACCAATTGTTTGCAACTAGTTGCAATTTTTTTAAATGAGTTAGTGATAACCATTGTCGAAAGTTTAAACAACCAATGCAACATATTGATCTCACAACAATTTATCTATAACTGTTGCAAATTCAATGACCTTTTTTAAAATTTTAATACACAATAGGAATTTAAGCATCAGAATTATTCATTTGAATTTTAAATTAAGTATTGTTCCCTTGTTCAATAATTAAAAATATTAGATAATTAATATTTCATATAGATCCAAAATCCCCCAATCGATAAAAATGATATAAATACTATAAATTAAAGTAAAACATATATGTCATACATTATTCCTTTATTTTCTACACGCTTTAATTTGTTGTTGGAGGAAACACAAGATAGATAGGTGTGAATTGTTGATTATGGGTTGTATTTAATTTTATTAGTGGGTTCAAGTCATAACCTGACTCGAATATGGCTGAACAATTTGAAGATAGAAAGTTGGAGGAATTTTCATATTTGCCATTCATAAAATTTCTTGGATATTCAGTCAATTTATTTGGTGGATTACGATGTTGTTCTTCTAGGGTTACGTCGCATCAAGTTGTTTTGACTGAGTTGCGAATAATTTGTGAAACTTAGTTAATGGTATGGAAAAATTAACCAAATTTTTTGAGGGATTAGTAGAAGTACATGCATATGGTATAAAGAAAAAACAAAGGCTATCATCATCTTGTTGTTTCTCAATTTATGACATTAATTCTTATGATAAAAAAAATTGTGATCACCAAAAAAAAGGGGACATGTTAATAAATTAATTGTAATTAATTCTATCGTACATAGAAATTAATAGGAAGTTTTTTTTTAAATCCCACTCACACAGACAATTGGGGGGGGGGCTTTTTTTTAAATCCCACTCACACAGACAATTGGGGGGCTCGAACCTTGTCGGCCCCTCCGGGTGTCCGCTCTAATACCACTAGGCTTGAAAGCTCAGACATTAATAGGAAGTTTTGATCAAATTTTTTTGCTTTGTTTTAATTTGAGCTTTGGAGGGCATTTGTCGGGTACCCCCACATGGTTATCGCCTTTTTGTAGGTTGCTCGGTAGGTCATCCAGGGGGATGATGGCCTCCCTCATAGCGTTCGGTCGACTCTTCCTAGAGGTCAACTACTTTTGCGCTCCCCTATCTTGGTCCGCAATATTCAATCTGTGTTATGTAGCATCATTTGACAAAGTACCTCAAGAAGAAAAAATTCTACAATAAAAGACAGCTTGTCCCCTCCTTTAAGTCATTCATATTTATATGTTATATGTTTTCTTAGGCTCTATAAATACGACTATTAAGAATGACCATTGTTATCACTACATCAAAATGACAAATTAGGAACACTAGACGTTTCTTAATCTGGAACGTTTATTTTTTGTACCTAGGTTCTGAATCGGAGGAAAAGTGTTCCTGACTCATCACTACTCACGTGAATTTATTTTTAATTAATTATGCTTTTACACCATTCAATAGTACGTTTCAAATTGGACATGCACATTTGCATCTCACGTGAATAGTGATGAGTCAGGTATGAAACCTAAACCTCGTGATGAGTCAAGTCGGATTCAAAACTCCAACTCAAAACCCCTCGGCTAAAACTCTCTGACATCATATATCTTTGAAATATTTCTTAATTTAAAAAATATTAGACTTATTACAACATATATTTTGGAAACATTATAGAATGTTGGTCATGTCAACAATTCATCTCAAAAAGATATAAAATTTTAGGATAAAATTTTAGTTTTACAGTACTAAGCATATGTGCACGTGTCTTGTACGTATTTTAATATTTTTTAATTAGTTTAGGAAGATTCTTTAAGAAGATCAAAGGGTAGTCTTCCTAATTACTAAGTTATTCTTATTAAAATTAATAAACTAATTTTAATTAGTATATGTATGTAAGAATATTTTTGGAATTCAAAAGTTTCACAATCTAAGTTTTTCTATTATATAGTAGAATAGATAGATATACAGTAGAATAGATTAGAGGAAAAATTAAGGGCCTGTTTGGTTATGTTTTTTAAGCCTATTTTTTTGAGTTTAAACATCAACTCCACCAAAAATCGTGTTTGGCACTTCCAAACTTAGAAATGACTTTCCCAAAAAAAATTATGCAGATGGGTGTTTAAACGCGGTGTTCAGAAAACAACTTTTAGATGTTTTCTCAAACCATTTCCATTGTGGCCCCCACTCCTCCTCCCCCCAAACCAACCCCCCAACCCCCAACTCTTTTCTCTCTCCTCATTTTTTTCCTCCCAAGAAAAGCTCCAGAGAAGCTCCGTCCAGGCGGTGCCCGCCTACGCGCAGCGTTGCCAGCGGTTCGTCTCGACGAGGTGGACGTGGGGATGGACGCGACGGCAGCGGCTTGTCTCGACGGTGGCGGTTCTCCACGAGCCGTGGGGGTGGACGACGCCGGTGGTGGCTTGTCTTGACACGGTGGACGTGGGGGTGGACGCGACAACAGCGGCTCGTCTCGCGGCCAGCTCGACTTCGAGGAGGAGGTGGTTCTCCACGAGCCGTGGGGGTCGATGACGCCGGCAACGGTTCGTCTCAATGCCAGCTCGACTTCGAGGAGGAGGTGGTTCTCCACGAGCCGTCATCGACTCCACCTCGCCATGGCGTTGCTTCTCGACCACCGGCTCGCCATGGCGCCAAATCCGCCGTCGAGTCGCGTCAAGGACCGCGGACAAAGTCGACGATCAACTATCCACTTAGGGTTAGGGTTTCGGGTTCTCGTCAGAGTCGGAGATATCGGACAGAATACTGGACACAAAAAATGTGGACACGACAAGATGGTGTCACAGATATTGGACACAAAAATATGGATACAATACATTTATATTTTGTCACGTCCCAGTACCGAAATACTGGGACGGACTAGGCCAGCTACTCCGTATGAGGTATAAAACGTCATACGGCGATCGTGGCTGTAAATCTTGCTGGGTATCCTAGCATGCAAGCAGTCTATGGCCTAAATCTGATCTCATATCCACAGGCAATAATCGATGAAATAACGACAAGAGAGATAATCATATGAAAAACAGGAAATACTCATATGATAATCAGAGAGTCTACAATAAGAAAGAATGTAGACAAGAATACCATCCCACACAGTTCCCTCATGGTCAGGAACTGAAGCACGTCCTCCAAGTCAAGTCTGGAAGATCCACAGGGTCGGTCTCAGGCAATCTGGGAACAATCCAGGGTTGGTCAGTCCAACCGCAGCAAGTACCAGAAAGGAAGGCTCAAGGACGGGTGAAGAAAACCAGCAGGATATAATATATGACAGAAATAACATGTATGAACAGCAGTAATGAGGGTAAAGGATCGTGCGGTACCAACGCACGATTACAGAATATAAGGCAGCAATCCAACTAATACGTAAGTAACCAACAATCATCATAGTCATCCTAACATCCACTAATGCTTGCATTGCCAACTGGAACTCGTAGTCTGTCATCGGAACAGTAACCCATCCCTACATCAAACAAGAACAAGGGAAAGAATTACTGCACCGGGACAGCGTTACGTGCCAGCCAGCTTAGCAAGCAACAAGCCAAACAATTATATAAATAAGCGGCCACTCAAATGCCTACGGCTATCTAGGTGGAGGTTGGGTTACCCCAACAATGCAATATAGGAATCCTCATATCGTGCCATATCCCGTAAGGGCTAGCGAGACCAAATAACGCATAGTAGGTAGGTATGCACCGGTCCCTCGGAAGGCCACCGGGCCAAGCAGGAGTACATATAGTAGTCGGATACTGCCATATCCGTGGCGGCCAACCCCGACGCGCCAGGACGAGCCTGTGGCGGCCGGTAATGCACGATCTCGGGATTCCGTTCCCTCCCAATGCTTCTACCATTTTTAGTTGCCTAGATTAACCCTACATTTATCCGGAATCACATGCCGTGGTCACATGCTCATTCTCCTAGATGTCGTACCTCAGTACGAGAACGCTAAGTAAGAATCAGCCTCGGCACCTATAGTCCCAGTTGTGATCCATCCTTAGTGTTATGCAACAAGTAAGCAAGCAATCCTAACCACGCTAAAACTATAGGCCAACTACCAGATATTCGTGCAGGTAATCATATAATATAGCCAGAATATCAAGATGGCATCGCAATGCCATATAATCATGGAAGTAGCACCTCAAAGTGCCAATAGACAAAGGGCACCGCAGTGCAAGGTCAGGGCCAGTACCTCATGGGGTAAGCTGGACTTATAGCACGGATACAGGTAGTCCGGTCTGGGACAAGGACAACTCTGTCAGTCACAAGAAGTCATCTGCCCACATCGTGGCATGGATATCAGGTCAAGTACAAGACCAGAACCTCTACTATAATAACATCTCAAGCATATATGGGAGCCTACAGCTCCAATCATCAAGTCGGTCTATCCACCAAATCAATCTATCAAGTGTCTCCCATCCATGAGGGAGTGAATATCACGTCAATAAAGACAACCACCAAATACCAATCTCATTTCCCCTAACAATGCTAGGCCCTCAGACTCACAAGAATCCTCCTAGACAATGATCACAAGCCACTAGAAAACAAGCCCCTCAACTACCAAGACACAGCAATCAACCAGGTTCTCTAACTACCGGAATACACAAAGGTACCGGATTGGGCGTTTGGGAAGTCGAGTAAAAATCATATAATAATACCCTCGATATCCTCCTCGTTCCGCGAGACACTCGCACCAGTATCCAAAATCCAAAAGTCCTCGAAGACATATCTGATCAAATTAGAACATCACCAAAGAACTAGCAACACTATCTAAGAACCCACTTAGTCTACCATAATCATTATCTCAATATCATATCTCCTCATAGTCAATCCTCGAATCAGATCAAAATCCCAACACACGGGTCAGCACTTAATCAACGCCGTCGGATGATGGCAAGGATTGTGTGAACCACTCTGGATCAGATCCACAACCCTTAAACCAAACAAGGACCAGGGTTGCAGACCCTCACCCGAGTAGAACCACTCTCCTTACACAATCCGGCGGACGGGACAGACAATGAGATAACAAACTAAACTAGAACACCATCTAAAGGAAGAATCACGAGTCAAGAGTCCAATGGGTGATGCCGTCGAAAAGGCAAGGATTGCGTGAACCACTCTGGATCAGATCCACAACCCTTAAACCAAACAAGGACCAGGGTTGCAGACCCTCACCCGAGTAGAACCGCTCTCCTTACACAATCCAGCGGACAGGACAGATCAAGACGCTAGGCGACTAATCTAGTCGGGAGTCTACCTAGCAGGCAATGAGATCAGGGATACTATACCAAGAAGAACATGCATGAGTTCAGTCCCGCAAACCAAAGGAATGGCACTGCCCAATCCTTCGAACCAAATTCCCAACCGGGAATTCTGGAAAAATCCGGCAGAGTCTCCTTTGTATTCTGGACGGGAGCACCCTACAAATTGGGGCTAAAATCCACTCCGCGCAACCCGTCGCAGAATCGCAATTCGAGAACACTAAGTCTCGACCTCCAGTAGCACTACGATACGTACTGGGCACCAACCCTAGCCGAGAACACTAAGTCTCAGCCTCCAGCAGCACTACAATGCGTACTGGGCGCCAAGCCAACATGCATAATATAATCAACTAACCGCCTCGTAGGGCGCATCACAGCACATGTCTATAGTTCTAACCCAAGCACAATCACAGCCACAAGAGTAGTTCGCCAAGCCGTACCCGACCGCGAGTCGGACACGGGGCATATGGGGATAATCCATACGTGTGAGTCGTGCTCGTGTCCTCGGAGGTGTGGATGACCCGTCCGAGTTGTCCGATACGGTCGTAAACCGGTATCGAACCAAGCTATCCTAAGTTATCATCATGGCAGTTCTACTACTAGGCTACACTAATCATGATTATACAACTTACAATTACAAATTAATTAAATGCCATAAAATCTAGGAGAGAGGGCAAGAGCCGTCGATGAGCAAGGGATACTTGCCTAGAGGGCTCGGCTAGGTAAGCAAGTCTTCGGCGATCTGGATCCAAGCTAGCACGTCCATCGAGGTCCTCAGAACACATAATAACAATCATTAGAATTAAATAATAAAATAATAACAGGAAGCACGGAGGATGGCAGGAGGCTATACCGTACGGGTCCCGCAAGCAGCGCAGGGATCTGGCACGAAAACCGAGGCACGCAGACCGACACGGACACGCAAACCGAGACGTACATGTATATCGAGACGCGCACGAGAATCGAGATGAACATGAGACAACGTGCACGTAAATCGAGACGTGCACGTAGATCGAGGAAATCACGAGTTATCGGGATGGCGCACGAATCAATACGACACGTAAATCGAGGCATGTACGCAAATCGAGACGGAGCGAGATTCAAGGAAGCACGCAAATCAATACGACATACAAGTCGACGTATGCACGCAAATCGATGCGGTGCAGAATCCAAGGTGATACGCAAACCAAGGCGGCACGTAAATCCGTACGTGCACGCAAACCGGGATGGCACAAAGTCCAATGCTACACGTATACCAATGCTGCACGCAAATCGATGCATGCACGCAAATCGATGCGACACGGAGATCAAAGTGGTACGCAATCGAGGCGGCACGCAAATTGGTACGGGTACGCGAATCGGAGCGGCACGAAAACCGAGATGGGCACAAAGACCGAGACACAAGAAACGAGGCAACACGCAAACCAATGGGACACGGTGCCCGAGGCAGCGCGGGGCTCGAGGCGTCCCGCTGCCCAAGGCAGCACGTGAATCGAGGGTGCACGAAAACCAAGAAGGTGCACGCAAACTGAAGCATACGCAGAACGAGGTGCAAGCGGACCGAGCAGCGCACTGCTCGAGGTAGCACGTGCACCGAGGCACGTGGCCCGAAGAGCACGCAGCCCAAGGCTGGCTCGCTGCTCGAGCAGCGCGGGGCCCAAGGGCGTCCCCCCGCTCGAGGCGGTGCTGGCCCGGGCGCGGCAACGACACGGCGGTGGTGCTGGCCGCCGGGGAGAAGAGGAAAGGAAGGGGCGGGGGAGATCGGGGCTCACCGGGGTCGGTCGGGCTCCGGCGGAGGGGACAGCAGCAGCAGCGGTGGTGGTGCTGGTGGCGACGGAGGAGGCCGACCGAGAGGGAGACGGCGACGGCGACGATGATGGTGGCGCTGGTCGCGGCGGAGGAGGCCGGCTGTGGGGGAGACGGCGACGATGATGAGGGCGGTGGCGGTGGAGACGAGGGCGCCGGCGGCGCTCAGGGGGCCGGAGGAAAAAGGGGGCAGTGGTGGTCGCGGAAGTGGTGACGGAGACGGTGGCTGGCGGTGGCGGCTCCAGGAAGAGGGAGCTCAGGGAGGAGGCGGCGAAGGCGGTGGCGGTGCTGGTGGGTGATGGTGGCGGCTGGGGCATGGCCGCGGCAGAGCTGGCCGGACGCAGGGGCGAGCGGGAGCTCGAGGGAGAGGGGAAAGAGAGTGCACGAGAGGGAGAGGGGCTGGGAAGAGAGAGAGTTGAGCGGGAGAGTGAGGGAGAGGAGAGCTGAGCAGGAGAGAGAGAGGGATGAGTTGTGAGGGGAGGGGGCGGCTGCTCCATGGAAAGGGGGAGAGAGAGAGGTGAGGGTTAGGTTAGGGGATTTAGATATTTTGGGGGGGTAGATTTAGGATCAAGAAAATAATGGTAGCAATAATAAAAAAGGGAAAAATTCACCTCCAATAATTAATAATAAAATTTTAAGAATACCCAATTTCAAAAATCCTCCAAATACGAAATACAGTCAAAATACAGTCATATACCTATTTCTAAAATAGGGATATGACATCCTACCCACCTTACAAGAATTTCGTCCTCGAAATTTTGAAATCATGTACATAAGATTTTTAAAACTAGTACATATAGGTACCATGAAAACTCTACCCACCTTACAGAAATCAAGTAATACAATAAGAAACGAACAAAATCTCAATATAAAAACATCAAAGAGAACAAGGTCTAGATAAATCAACTCACAAGGTAAATCGAAAACATCGAAAGAATCTCGAAAATCAAAGTCTCGCATACACGAAATAACCCCATAAATCAAAACAAGTATAGAATGTCAAAAACAATGTCAGAAAACGTAAAATCCCAACTGCATAAAAATCCTCACAAATCATAAAATACAGGATATATGTCTCGAACCGATGACCGTAGTTACTAATATCCGAAAAATGTGTGTCATGATCATTCCTTGCCACGCCATCCGGAATGGCTGTAAAAGATGCATCAGGGCACTATAATCGATCGGCTGCAACTTTCGTTACCACGCCGTCAAGGTATACTAGGGTCATCCGGTACTCTCGACAAATACCCAAAACGAACCAAATCCATAACCCAAATATCCAATTCACTAAAATCACAAAATCTCTAACAATATAACGAGTCCTAGAAAACCATCAAAATCCAAAATCCAGGTGAATCGTATCACACATCCGAAAATATCTTCAATAATAACCACAAGATAGCTTTTCTAGGAAAATACTCCATATCCGTAGAAAAATACTCCAAATCAAGAATCCATATCAAAATATAATGTATAGCAAGTATATCTATAAAAATAATATCTGAAACAGATAATCATGGGTACGGAACTGTCCGGAATCAAGGAAGCCGAATCGATACGAGAATATCCCTCGGATACTCAACAAATGTTAAAATATCCAATCTCAGAGTCCTGATGAAATCTTCATTCCGCAGCAATCCAGCCAACGCTCGAAAAGGGCGATAATGATACTAAGTCAACACGAAGTCAACGCACGAAAGGGATAACAAGAAATCAACCAAGGTGAAACACCGGTAGAAAGTACAGAACCCAAGACAGATAATCAAGTAACCCAATGATGGAGATAAGATGACATCTCATCGGATAAAACGATCGACATGACCAACTATAGGATCATATCTATCAAACAAGGATCAGGGGTAGATAACAACAAATGAGACAGGGCAAAGCAAAATAGGTCCAGGTAGAGATGAGGACCAATTCACAAGTTCAAGGGAGCGAAGGGCAAGTGTAGCAAGTTAGAATCCCAAGGAATAGTGGACTGAGATCAACAATCATGTGATACCCAACAATATCTCAAAACGAGACCTGCATGGGCCACCACTAAAACCTTGTCACGCCCCAGTACCGAAATACTAGGACGGACTAGGCCAGCTACTCCGTATGAGGTATAAAACGTCATACGGCGATCGTGGCTATAAATCTTGCTGGGTATCCTAGCATGCAAGCAGTCTATGGCCTAAATCTGATCTCATATCCACAGGCAATAATCGATAAAATAACGACAAGAGAGATAATCATATGAAAAACAGGAAATACTCATATGATAATCAGAGAGTCTACAATAAGAAATAATGTAGACAAGAATACCTTCCCACACAATTCCCTCATGGTCAGGAACTGAAGCACGTCCTCCAAGTCAAGTCTGGAAGATCCACAGGGTCGGTCTCAGGCAATCTGGGAACAATCCAGGGTTGGTCAGGCCAACCGCAGCAAGTACCAGAAAGGAAGGCTCAAGGACGGGTGAAGAAAACCAGCAGGATATAATATATGACAGAAATAACATGTATGAACAGCAGTAATGAGGGTAAAGGATCGTGCGGTACCAACGTACGATTACAGAATATAAGGCAGCAATCCAACTAATACGTAAGTAACCAACAATCATCATAGTCATCCTAACATCCACTAATGCTTGCATTGCCAACTGGAACTCGTAGTCTGTCATCGGAACAGTAACCCATCCCTACATCAAACAAGAACAAGGGAACGAATTACTGCACCGGGACAGCGTTACGTGCCAGCCAGCTTAGCAAGCAACAAGCCAAACAATTATATAAATAAGCGGCCACTCAAATGCCTACGGCTATCTAGGTGGAGGTTGGGTTACCCCAACAATGCAATATAGGAATCCTCAGATCGTGCCATATCCCGCAAGGGCTAGCGAGACCAAATAACGCATAGTAGGTAGGTATGCACCGGTCCCTCGGAAGGCCACCGGGCCAAGCAGGAGTACATATAGTAGTCGGATACTGCCATATCCGTGGCGGCCAACCCCGACGTGCCAGGACGAGCCTGTGGCGGCCGGTAATGCACGATCTCGGGATTCCGTTCCCTCCCAATGCTTCTACCATTTTTAGTTGCCTAGATTAACCCTACATTTATCCGGAATCACATGCCGTGGTCACATGCTCATCCTCCTAGATGTCGTACCTCAGTACGAGAACGCTAAGTAAGAATCAGCCTCGGCACCTATAGTCCCAGTTGTGATCCATCCTTAGTGTTATGCAACAAGTAAGCAAGCAATCCTAACCACGCTAAAACTATAGGCCAACTACCAGATACCCGTGCAGGTAATCATATAATATAGCCAGAATATCAAGATGGCATCGCAATGCCATATAATCATGGAAGTAGCACCTCAAAGTGCCAATAGACAAAGGGCACCGCAGTGCAAGGTCAGGGCCAGTACCTCACGGGGTAAGCTGGACTTATAGCACGGATACAGGTAGTCCGGTCTGGGACAAGGACAACTCTGTCAGTCACAAGAAGTCATCTGCCCACATCGTGGCATGGATATGAGGTCAAGTACAAGACCAGAACCTCTACTATAATAACATCTCAAGCATATATGGGAGCCTACAGCTCCAATCATCAAGTCGGTCTATCCACCAAATCAATCTATCAAGTGTCTCCCATCCATGAGGGAGTGAATATCACGTCAATAAAGACAACCACCAAATACCAATCTCATTTCCCCTAACAATGCTAGGCCCTCAGACTCACAAGAATCCTCCTAGACAATGATCACAAGCCACTAGAAAACAAGCCCCTCAACTACCAAGACACAGCAATCAACCAGGTTCTCTAACTACCGGAATACACAAAGGTACCGGATTGGGCGTTTGGGAAGTCGAGTAAAAATCATATAATAATACCCTCGATATCCTCCTCGTTCCGCGAGACACTCGCACCAGTATCCAAAATCCAAAAGTCCTCGAAGACATATCTGATCAAATTAGAACATCACCAAAGAACTAGCAACACTATCTAAGAACCCACTTAGTCTACCATAATCATTATCTCAATATCATATCTCCTCATAGTCAATCCTCGAATCAGATCAAAATTCCAACACACGGGTCAGCACTTAATCAACGCCGTCGGATGATGGCAAGGATTGTGTGAACCACTCTGGATCAGATCCACAACCCTTAAACCAAACAAGGACCAGGGTTGCAGACCCTCACCCGAGTAGAACCACTCTCCTTACACAATCCGGCGGACGGGACAGACAATGAGATAACAAACTAAACTAGAACACCATCTAAAGGAAGAATCACGAGTCAAGAGTCCAATGGGTGATGTCGTCGAAAAGGCAAGGATTGCGTGAACCACTCTGGATCAGATCCACAACCCTTAAACCAAACAAGGACCAGGGTTGCAGACCCTCACCCGAGTAGAACCGCTCTCCTTACACAATCCGGCGGACAGGACAGATCAAGACGCTAGGCGACTAATCTAGTCGGGAGTCTACCTAGCAGGCAATGAGATCAGGGATACTATACCAAGAAGAACATGCATGAGTTCAGTCCCGCAAACCAAAGGAATGGCACTGCCCAATCCTTCGAACCAAATTCCCAACCGGGAATTCTGGAAAAATCCGGCAGAGTCTCCTTTGTATTCTGGACGGGAGCACCCTACAAATTGGGGCTAAAATCCACTCGGCACAACCCGTCGCAGAATCGCAATTCGAGAACACTAAGTCTCGACCTCCAGTAGCACTACGATGCGTACTGGACACCAACCCTAGCCGAGAACACTAAGTCTCAGCCTCCAGCAGCACTACAATGCGTACTGGGCGCCAAGCCAACATGCATAATATAATCAACTAACCGCCTCGCAGGGCGCATCACAGCACATGTCTATAGTTCTAACCCAAGCACAATCACAGCCACAAGAGTAGTTCGCCAAGCCGTACCCGACCGCGAGTCGGACACGGGGCATATGGGGATAATCCATACGTGTGAGTCGTGCTCGTGTCCTCGGAGGTGTGGATGACCCGTCCGAGTTGTCCGATACGGTCGTAAACCGGTATCGAACCAAGCTATCCTAAGTTATCATCATGGCAGTTCTACTACTAGGCTACACTAATCATGATTATACAACTTACAATTACAAATTAATTAAATGCCATAAAATCCAGGAGAGAGGGCAAGAGCCGTCGATGAGCAAGGGATACATGCCTAGAGGGCTCGGCTAGGTAAGCAAGTCTTCGGCGATCTGGATCCAAGCTAGCACGTCCATCGAGGTCCTCAGAGCACATAATAACAATCATTAGAATTAAATAATAAAATAATAACAGGAAGCACGGAGGATGGCAGGAGGCTATACCGTACGGGTCCCGCAAGCAGCGCAGGGATCTGGCACGAAAACCGAGGCACGCGGACCGACACGGACACACAAACCGAGACGTGCACGTATATCGAGACGCACACGAGAATTGAGATGAACATGAGACAACGTGCACGTAAATCGAGACGTGCACGTAGATCGAGGAAATCACGAGTTATCGGGATGGCGCACGAATCAATACGACACGCAAATCGAGGCATGTATGCAAATCGAGACGGAGCGAGATTCAAGGAAGCACGCAAATCAATGCGACATACAAGTCGACGTATGCACGCAAATCGATGCGGTGCAGAATCCAAGGTGATACGCAAACCAAGACGGCACGTAAATCCGTACGTGCACGCAAACCGGGATGGCACAAAGTCCAATGCTGCACGCATACCAATGCTGTACGCAAATTGATGCATGCACGCAAATCGATGCGACACGGAGATCAAAGTGGTACGCAACCGAGGCGGCACGCAAATTGGTACGGGTATGCAAATCGGAGCGACACGAAAACCGAGATGGGCACAAAGACCGAGACACAAGAAACGAGGCAACACGCAAACCAATGGGACACGGTGCCCGAGGCAGCGCGGGGCTCGAGGCGTCCCGCTGCCCAAGGCAGCGCGTGAATCGAGGGTGCACGAAAACCAAGAAGGCGCACGCAAACCGAAGCATACGCAGAACGAGGTGCAAGCGGACCGAGCAGCGCACTGCTCGAGGCAGCACGTGCACCGAGGCACGTGGCCCGAAGAGCACGCAGCCCAAGGCTGGCTCGCTGCTCGAGCAGCGCGGGGCCCAAGGGCGTCCCGCCGCTCGAGGCGGTGCTGGCCCGGGCGCGGCAACGACACGGCGGTGGTGCTGGCCGCCGGGGAGAAGAGGAAAGGAAGGGGCGGGGGAGATCGGGGCTCACCGGGGTCGGTCGGGCTCCGGCGGAGGGGACAGCAGCAGCAGCGGTGGTGGTGCTGGTGGCGACGGAGGAGGCCGACCGAGAGGGAGACGGCGACGGCGACGATGATGGTGGCGCTGGTCGCGGCGGAGGAGGCCGGCTGTGGGGGAGACGGCGACGATGATGAGGGCGGTGGCGGTGGAGACGAGGGCGCCGGCGGCGCTCAGGGGGCCGGAGGAGAAAGGGGGCAGTGGTGGTCGCGGAAGTGGTGACGGAGACGGTGGCTGGCGGTGGCGGCTCCGGAAAGAGGGAGCTCAGGGAGGAGGCGGCGAAGGCGGTGGCGGTGCTGGTGGGTGATGGTGGCGGCTGGGGCATGGCCGCGGCGGAGCTGGCCGGACGCAGGGGCGAGCGGGAGCTCGAGGGAGAGGGGAAAGAGAGTGCACGAGAGGGAGAGGGGCTGGGAAGAGAGAGAGAGTTGAGCGGGAGAGTGAGGGAGAGGAGAGCTGAGCGGGAGAGAGAGAGGGATGAGTTGTGAGGGGAGGGGGCGGCTGCTCCATGGAAAGGGGGAGAGAGAGAGGTGAGGGTTAGGTTAGGGGATTTAGATATTTTGGGGGGTTAGATTTAGGATCAAGAAAATAATGGTAGCAATAATAAAAAAGGAAAAAATTCACCTCCAATAATTAATAATAAAATTTTAAGAATACCCAATTTCAAAAATCCTCCAAATACGAAATACAGTCAAAATACAGTCATATACCTATTTCTAAAATAGGGATATGACATATTTATTTTTGGAATCTGATTTTTTTTTTTTTTTTTTCACCAAACAGAATCTGAAATTTTCTTTTCGGAAAGTTATTTTTCAGATGAGAGTTAACCAAACGCAAACTCAGAATTTTTATACTCAGAAAATAATTTTATAACTTACTTTCAGAAAGCTGTTTTCAGAACAAAATTTTAGAAAGTCTATCCAAACGGTCCCTCTACCAACAAAATTATCATAACGCAAACCAGCATTTTAGCCAACCGCTCTCTCTTTGTATTTTATTTCCAATCCACACGAGCCCTAGTTTTCCATCTCAAAAAAATTCCAGCCCCAACTTCTCCCATTCCCCCTGCAACCTTCAACATTTCGGCGCCTGTTACTTCTCTAAATATCATGACGTTGTCTTCGCAAGTTGTTTACCAACAAATCTATTTTGTCAAGCGGTTTCCTTGGACGGCCTCTTCGGATTATTGTCATGGCAAGGTATGGCTTCGGTTCTCCTTCATATTTTTAGAGTTTCCTATGGAAATAATGGGTTTCGTTGATTGATCCTTGATCAGGGTTTGATATTGAAAATAGTTAATTTCTTGGTTTATGCTCGTGTTGGAATGATGAAATTGTACTTGATGAGGAACAAAATCTGGGGTATCGTGTCTACTTGCGGACTAACATGGGATTTCCTATTTTATATAATTAGGATTTACTATTCGATAATTCGAGAGACTCACAGAAAGATTTTTGATTTTCTCGGTTTGCACTTGTGTTGAAATAATGAAATTAAACTTGAATTGAGGAATTCGAGCAACTGACTTAGACAATGTCGTGTCTACTTACTGATTTCGAAATTCCTGGGGTTTGTAGAAAGATGCTTGATGAGGGTCTATCTAGGAAGCAAGGATACACCAAAAATCGGTGCCTTGTGTGTATCGTGTCACATCTGACATGTATCAGACACTCCAAATTCAGTTTCGTGTCTGGTCCCCATGTCTACATAGTGTCTTGTTCAGTGCCCATGCAACATAGTGGGTTTTGAAAAAATTAAGTGAAGGATTTGGATTTCAAGCGATTTCCTAACTGAATTTTTATTTCATGATCGGATGATCCTTTGAATTTTCCGTCGTTCTCTTTCCTTATTCATCTCCCATCTCATTCATACATATTTCTTCTTTGGTGTTGTTTCTTTTTAATCACGAAACATTGAGTTTAATCTCTATTTACAACTCTTTATTCATTTTTGTGCAATTTTGGAATTTTTGGTGCTCTAATTTATTTTTCCGTAATTGTTGATTCTTTGGTGCTGGAATTTCCTTTCAGTACTGGACATTTCGAGTATGCAATATCAGGAACCTTGGTGTTAATCGATCAAAAACATAACTATCAAATTTGCAGCTATGCAAGAATGAATAGAGCATGTTACTTTCTTTGAACTGCCTTATCCAATGTCATCGCCCATACATGAAAATAGGACGAATAAAACTTCATCCAGAAATAGACATAGGCATGTCTTTTGACTAGATAGTGTAAATTTGTAGATCAACACAAATGAAGTAAAAAAAAAAAAAAGACATCTTACTGGTGGGTAGCTCGGTAAATGAAGTAAAATGAATTATGTATAGAAAAATTCTTTTCCTTAGTGCCCAATCCCTTGTACATCTATCAACCTTGTACATGTCATGTATGCCCCATTTTTGTGCAGGCTCTACTGTGGTCCACATGTTATCAAATGTGTATGGAGGCACATGATATGGCACTTAGAATTTACAAATTTGTATACATTCCACTTAAATATTTCTCTATATAAAATCCAAATTTTTTAACATTATTGATGCTCGCTATTTGTGCTTTTACTGTACCACTAGAAATATGAAATCAATAGCATTGATTAGCATTGATAAGTTTAGTATTTTAGATGATACAATATCATTTTCATATAATATGACATTTGATGTCCCAGAAGATGATTTTAGCACAAAAACCACCTGCTTTACACTATTGTATATAATATCTGATATGATATTTTATAACGTCCAGTCTCTCCCATTTTTGAGGCCAATCATCGCCCTGTCCTAAGAGAAAATTTAGACAGTCAAAAAAAGAAATTGAGGGATTAAATGTTCTTCTTGCATCCTTATTTGATTATTGACTCTCCCAATAGCTAATTTGATCACTTTGAGGTCCAGAACATAAGTGCACTGACCATTTCATGCTGCGTGTTCTTGGGTTGGAACTGGGTTCACAACCGGTGGAACATGTTGTGTCATGATTACTGCGTGCATGCTTGTAACCATGTCAGCCATGGCTTTAGGTTAGCTTCCAAAGCAGCGATTTTTTGCTCTTGGCTAGCCGAACTGGAAGCATCTTACTCCTCGTTTGTCTTGTAAGCAGATACTTCTCTTGATACAGAAGATGAACTGGTAGATAGGATAGTCCGATCAGAGTCTTCGCTGTCGGCATCGGAGTCTAGTAGATGTAATGCCCCGCTCCGCACGAGGCATTTGGGTTGGCTTGTTGGATGCTATCAGAATGTTGGACCGTGACTTATGTTGGGAATCAGGAGAATTGAGACTGATGCAGTCTCTCTTAGCTGGCTAGACGGAATGGGTATTGGAACGTGGCTCGCTGGTGGAGCTACGCTTAGCGGAATTTGAGCAGGAAGACCCTTTTGTGCAGGCAAGTGGAACTGTCATCCTTCCTCCTTATTCCTGCATGCTTAATAAATGGAATAATGTGTTACTATGAATTGTCCCTAAATGTTCCTTGTTTTGGTTGCCGAATAATAGAGATGCTTATGTTAAGAATTGTTGAACTACTGAATGAATCACACTCGAACTGCTAATGCGACTTGATGCTTGAATGAATTGATAACGTCCCTTCGGTTAATACTGCTTAGCAATGAATACTTGAGTAATGAGTTGCTACGAGAATGATACATGAGTAATGAACTGGCTATGCTATTTTAACACAAAGAATTGAATGAAACACTGGAACCATGTACCTTCTGCATAACTGTTGCTGTTGCCTGCTTCCTTATAAGAAATGAAAGAAAGAATATTGTCCCTATGATATGAATGAAATGATGCAGGTCCTATCGATATGAATGAAATGTTATTTTGTTCCTCTTAGAAAGGAATGATATGAGAAATGTTGCAATGATTGATGCAATGAGAAATGATAAGGCTTGGGATCATTGAGATCACCAAGTGAACAAGTGGAAATATTGGAAAGTTGAGATGATGAATTGTTGCCTTTTCTTATCTTATTATTGTATCATGCGACTTCGAACACGATCGGGTCGGACACGCATTCGCATGACCATAGAAGTACTTGTATACAAGGATTTCCTCGAACGGTACCCGCGGCGGTGGAATCGAGTCGGCTTAGGAGGAATTGGTGCTTTGGTAGCACGGTATTGGGATCCTCATTCGGGCTTGCAACCTGGTGAATGGCACATCCCATACCCTATGAAGTCCTATATGGCACGTCGATATGGTGCACAACCACCAGTGGTCATGTAGTCAGGATGCATGCTAATGAATGTTTTGTGCAAACAGAGTAAGAATATCATATTATCCTGTATCTTATGCAGGTACGAGGGAGTCGGCTATCAGTAAGAAATCACTTAAATGTGATAATCCAATATATGTGTTGGTTTAACTTGCGTGCTTACGTTCCAAATAAGTAAATGATGCTGTATGTAGCCTTTCAGTATGAGATCCTGCTTAACATGTTAAATTTCAGTATGCTAGAAAGATGCCATGCTATAATCATTGCTCAAACACAACATACATGCTAAGTGATGCTTGAAGTGAGAACTGTTATAACATGTTTAAGATGTTAATGTTAACGATGCCTCAATGATGCCTTTTCATGATAATACTTAGTATGCCTCAATGATGCCTTTACATGATAACACCAAGAATGCTAAAATGATATGTCCACATGAATGCTATTAAGAATATGTTTACATGCTTCACTCTGATTATTACCCATGAACGGTAAACTGATGCTAGGCCCCAAGTAGAAAGATCATACTAATAAATGCTTGCTTAAATGATCACTTTAATATTGGTTTATGAGAGTGGGTTGGATTCTGCTCGCCAGTACATAGATGATGTGCTGACCCACGTTTTGTGGGCAGGTGCTCGTGCTTGGGATATTCTACACACGAAGATTGGCTTGATTGGTCCCGCGGCATCGAAGATTTGTTGGGCATACAGAAGCTCTCCTTGCACAAGATGATGTCTTCTGTTTATAAAGGACATAATGTATGGAACATTGTAATCAGTTGTACCAGTGAGATTGTAAGCCAAGTCGGTATATCGAGTTGTAATCCAAATGTATCCAAATATCAAATGTAAGCTGTATAGCATTGTTCAGTTGGCTTTCAATGTAAAGTGAGATGTGCTGTAAACATTGTACTTCAATACAAGTCTTGTACTCTTCTTCAATTATCATTAAAGAGAATATACTTCTATATATCTCTGTGTGATTTCAAGTTATCCTTTTATCTCCGCTGCTATAAAGAAGTGATATATTTCTATTCAATGAAAAGATTGTCCTCATTAACTTCAATTTATCTGCTTCTGCCGCTGCGATGTGTTCATATTTGAAGAAAATCAATTATGTACCATCTTTGCTTTGTACAAGTGTAATACCAGACTTGTACGGCATCACGTCCAAGCGAGGACGATCGATTCCAAGAGATAAAATATGTCAATAAATGACTCTACGAATCGGGACGTGACAAATTGGTATCAGAGCATGGCTTTACGTCCTTGGTCTCTTCTTTGATTCATTTCAAATCAAAGTTATATCGGCGATAAACCAAAGTTGCTTTCGCGATCACTCAACGTTGCTTCCGTGATTAAATCAAAGATTGCTTCCGCGATTATGCTATTGTTGTTCGATAATCATCCTTATGTTATCTGTGCTTGAAAGTTCGTTGACCCTCTTGGCTGCTCACTGGATGTTCCATACAACAAGTCTATATACATTGTGATGCCCCTAAATGAATGATTGTTGTTGGTTTGGACACAAATAACCCAACAATGACTCGATGCCATAGTATGCTACAGTATGAATGCTGTTTGGAATGTGGGAATAAAAGAAAAGTGGCTATGTATGCTGTAACAAGTTGAGATTGCTTGTGATGTTGGAAAAGAATTGTGAATGGGGTAATTGATGGATGAGTTCAACGAAACTGGTGAATTGACTCATTGGTGATGGCTAGTACTTTTGAGACCCTAAGAATGTTGGCTTGTGGTTTGAGACCCTGAGATGTTGGCTAAGTGTTGTGATCATTATAGATCACGAATGTCCGGAATAGATTTGAGTTGGTATTGTTTAAGGATGGCTTCGTTTCTGAGTGGTATATTGCCTCTACCACCTCAGAACGAGATGTATGTTGACCCTTTCCATAGAATAGCAATGAGACTATCTGTGGGTACTGGGTAGTGCCGAGACTTAGCTGGGAGTCATGTATTGTTGCTAGATGACTCGAGTGTCCCCTGACGGTGATTCTATGTTGGGTAGCGAGATTCTAGAAATTGTAACCGATGGCTTGGTTAGAAATTGTTTAGTCGAGTGATGACTCAGACTAGTAAGCAGTTAGTATGCTATGGAAAAATGGATTTGGCTAGAGAATGTTGTGGCTTAGAACATCTGAATGTTGACTTCGATTGGTTGGATGTAAATTAAATGTGGCTAATACAAAGTTGGTTGCGTAGCTGAAAGTTTTGGAAATATTGTCGGTGAATCAAAGGAATATTAGAGATCTATGCTTTGACCCTAAGGTGTAATAGATGTTAATACATCTTGATCACCAAAGGATAGTCGTTGCCTATGTGCATGTATGCTGAGGAATTTAATGAGATTAGAAAAGTAACAAGTAGCCACTTTGACTATTTGTGTTGCCTAGAGGATGGTTAAGTGATACATAAATTGTCGGATTGAAAGGAATGAACTACTCGACCCATGAGGTAGAGAATTTTAAGAATGCCCGTATAAGATTTTGATGGCTGGGAGAGGAACGAGAATTAAGAATGCCCATAAGATAGTTTGATGATTGAGAAACGAATGGGATTGAGAAATTACAAACGTGTTGGATAATGTCGGTATAGGTGATTGTTGGTTGAGATATAGATTGTTGACTTATGACTTAGTGGTGTGACTCTGCCATACGAACCGAATAGTATAATTCCATAGTTATGTTAAGACTATTGGAATCGATGACCCTTGAATAGTTAGCCTTGGCTTATGGGTTCGTATGAGTACAAAGGATTTGAAATAGAAATTTAATCATTGGGAATTTACTTGATGGATTATTAGAATGATGAGAATCGTATGTCGGGTTGGGAATTGATCGTAATATTGATAGATCGACCTTAGCCGATCGTTGGGTAAGTCTAGAATGAGCCTCTGTGGGAATTATTTCCTTGAGGAAGACCCTGGATAGATAGACTTGACCCTAGTGACCAATTGAGGACTTACCAATTGTTGGCATAGCCGACAATAAAGATTAGTATTCAGACTGAGTTGATACCCATAGGTTTGGGTAGAGTTCCTTAGAACTGTCAGTTGCTTATTGACCCTAAGAATAAGAAACTAGCATAATTCCTAGTAGCCGTCCACTCTAGGGGAGTCACCTGAATGATTAGGTATAGCTGTCGGTATAGCTAACCATTGAGACTGGACCGAATAATAGATGGCCGTTGGCGACCCATAGAATGACCTTGTGGCATTGAACGAGAGATGGTGATGAGTATGATCTAAGAATGATAAGTTGTAAGTTTATGCTCCAATATGAACCTTAGAGATGTTTGACCCTTGAGGATTATGTGTCGACCTATAGCGGGAAATGGAATCGTGGGATGAGACTTGAGTTGTATGTATCAAATAGTGAATTATATGAGATGAAATTGACTGCTCATGACGGGAATGTTGGATCGGTATCTATAGTTGGATAGTTGGGTTAACCTTGACTGCTGCATAGAACTATACCCTTACTCGGGTAATCGATAGTTGGTGATGTCGGATTGTATCTTTTAGAAAAAGATGAATTGCCTCGGTGAAAAAATATTGTTGGATTTGGGAAAAATATGATTACATGTTGTGAACTCTTGACATGATTGGCTCTAAGTTAGACCCTTGACCGAATGTTAAAAAATAAAAATAAAAATAGTATGATTGGATGGAGAGCTGTCCCAGATATTAAGTGTTGTGGCCTGGAAGATAGTGATTGTGACAAGTGAATAAAGTGATAAGTCAATTGAAAGGATGCTAAGTCTGATTTGGGAAAAGAGAGTTATATCGTGGCTGATCGAATTATGCTATCATGGAAGTTGGCTGAAGTACATATGTTTTGGGGACGCCTAAAATATGTGTATGGATCCAGCCGAAGTGATAGGTTGCGACTGAGATAATATTGTGGGAAGAATTTATCGCACTAGTACGGACTTTGGCTGAAATGCATATGCTTTGGGGACGCCTGAAATATGTGTATGGATCCAAACGAAGTGATGTGTTGCGACCAAGATAGAATGTAAGAAAAATGTTGGTGAATCAATGAAAAGTTGCAAGTATTTGGAAAAGAGAAAGATGGATTGAATCGTTGATGGGTTAAAATGATACAATTGGATAGCTATTTTGAAAATGACCGAGTGGGCTAAAATGAATATTGAATTGAAGCTGAATGAGTAACTCATTGTGACTAAGAGAATCTAGTAGAAAGAGTTGTTTTCTTAAGTTTCGAGGACGAAACTTTTTCTGAGTGGTATATTATGTAATGTCCCGCTCCGCACGAGGCATTTGGGTTGGCTTATTGGATGCTATCAGAATGTTGGACCGTGACTTATGTTGGGAATCAGGAGAATTGAGACTGATGCAGTCTCTCTTAGCTGGCTAGACGGAATGGGTATTGGAACGTGGCTCGCTGGTGGAGCTACGCTTAGCGGGATTTGAGCAGGAAGACCCTTTTGTGCAGGCAAGTGGAACTGTCTTCCTTCCTCCTTATTCCTGCATGCTTAATAAATGGAATAATGTGTTACTATGAATTGTCCCTAAATGTCCCTTGTTTTGGTTGCCGAATAATAGAGATGCTTATGTTAAGAATTGTTGAACTACTGAATGAATCACACTCGAACTGCTAATGCGACTTGATGCTTGAATGAATTGATAACGTCCCTTCGGTTAATACTGCTTAGCAATGAATACTTGAGTAATGAGTTGCTACGAGAATGATACATGAGTAATGAACTGGCTTTGCTATTTTAACACAAAGAATTGAATGAAACACTGGAACCATGTACCTTCTGCATAACTGTTGCTGTTGCCTGCTTCCTTATAAGAAATGAAAGAAAGAATATTGTCCCTATGATATGAATGAAATGATGCAGGTCCTATCGATATGAATGAAATGTTATTTTGTTCCTCTTAGAAAGAAATGATATGAGAAATGTTGCAATGATTGATGCAATGAGAAATGATAAGGCTTGGGATCATTGAGATCACCAAGTGAACAAGTGGAAATATTGGAAAGTTGAGATGATGAATTGTTGCCTTTTCTTATCTTATTATTGTATCATGCGACTTCGAACACGATCGGGTCGGACACGCATTCGCATGACCATAGACGTACTTGTATACAAGGATTTCCTCGAACGGTACCCGCGGCGGTGGGATCGAGTCGGCCTAGGAGGAATTGGTGCTTTGGTAGCACGGTATTGGGATCCTCATTCGGGCTCGCAACCTGGTGAAGGGCACATCCCATACCCTATGAAGTCCTATATGGCACGTCGATATGGTGCACAACCACCAGTGGTCATGTAGTCAGGATGCATGCTAATGAATGTTTTGTGCAAACAGAGTAAGAATATCATATTATCCTGTATCTTATGCAGGTACGAGGGAGTCGGCTATCAGTAAGAAATCACTTAAATGTGATAATCCAATATATGTGTTGGTTTAACTTGCGTGCTTACGTTCCAAATAAGTAAATGATGCTGTATGTAGCCTTTCAGTATGGGATCCTGCTTAACATGTTAAATTTCAGTATGCTAGAAAGATGCCATGCTATAATCATTGCTCAAACACAACATACATGCTAAGTGATGCTTGAAGTGAGAACTGTTATAACATGTTTAAGATGTTAATGTTAACGATGCCTCAATGATGCCTTTTCATGATAATACTTAGTATGCCTCAATGATGCCTTTACATGATAACACCAAGAATGCTAAAATGATATGTCCACATGAATGCTATTAAGAATATGTTTACATGCTTCACTCTGATTATTATCCATGAACGGTAAACTGATGCTAGGCCCCAAGTAGAAAGATCATACTAATAAATGCTTGCTTAAATGATCACTTTAATATTGGTTTATGAGAGTGGGTTGGATTCTGCTCGCCAGTACATAGATGATGTGCTGACCCACGTTTTGTGGGCAGGTGCTCGTGCTTGGGATATTCTAGACACGAAGATTGGCTTGATTGGTCCCGCGGCATCGAAGATTTGTTGGGCATACAGAAGCTCTCCTTGCACAAGATGATGTCTTCTGTTTATAAAGGGCATAATGTATGGAACTTTGTAATCAGTTGTACCAGTGAGATTGTAAGCCAAGTCGGTATATCGAGTTGTAATCCAAATGTATCCAAATATCAAATGTAAGCTGTATAGCATTGTTCAGTTGGCTTTCAATGTAAAGTGAGATGTGCTGTAAACATTGTACTTCAATACAAGTCTTGTATTCTTCTTCAATTATCAATAAAGAGAATATAGTTCTATATATCTCTGTGTGACTTCAAGTTATCCTTTTATCTCCGCTGCTATAAAGAAGTGATATATTTCTATTCAATGAAAAGATTGTCCTCATTAACTTCAATTTATCTGCTTCTGCCGCTGCGATGTGTTCATATTTGAAGAAAATCAATTATGTACCATCTTTGCCTTGTACAAGTGCAATACCAGACTTGTACGACATCACGTCCAAGCGAGGACGATCGATTCCAAGAGATAAAATATGTCAATAAATGACTACGAATCGGGGCGTGACAGTAGACTGCTACCCCTGGGTCTGAATCTGGAAGATTCCTTTGAACGAGGAAGTCTCGGTTTCTTGATTGTGTATTTTGGTAGACTCCTTCAGAGGAGTCAAGAGCTTGATTGCGGATTTGTCGGTTCGACGGTCGTGATGAATTACGCCTTGGGCGTCTTCTGTCCCCAGTGCTACGAGATGTCATATTGACAGAAGCAAATAACAGTTCATCTTCATCCACCAAGACTACATTGGGAGGTCGAGAATAATCGGAAGTCGATAGTAATTCAAACGGTCCAACACAGACCGTTTTGCTGACTTGTAGCAGCACTTGTCATCAACTTCATTTGAGCGACAATGATGTTTGTTATATGCAGTTGATGATGCCCGAAGTGAGTTATCTTCATCTATCAGAATCACATCAGAAAAGCGAGAGTAATTCAAGCGGTCAAACACTGACCGTTTGGTTGTCTTGCAGCAACACTGGATTACAATCTCATGATACTGATTACGGTAATGTTCATGATGTGGAGTCATCGCTGTACGAGATGAACTCGTAGTCTTCCGCTTTTGTAGAATGAGTTCGCGGAGATCTGGTACAATAGCAGGAAAAGAAGAAGAAGAAGAAGAAGAAGGAGGCAGACTCTGCCTGATTACATTAGGAATATGATGTCTATTCCTAAATTTTTGAGTTCCCTGCATGTACAGGGCAATACTAAGTTCATTGGCGTAGGTAAGTGGGTTTTGGCTCTCAGAAGCCCTCACTGTGCGCGAATTAGTAGTTAGCTTAGACTGCATTGGAGTCTGATGGCGCGCCATCTGGCTCGTTTGAAGAAGTTCAGCTCTGCGCCTATTAAGATAGGCGCGCATGTCAGCATCTGGCACCACTTGATTATTAGTCTGTGACACCCTTAGCTTCCCCTGTTCTGTTCTTGATATGCGCAAAGTAGGGAGATCAAGGTGCTGGTCTGACGGCGCAGGATAGCTTGGCACAAACCAGTTTGGCATGGAGTGCGCAATATGCCTTGGTGCTCTGCGCGCATTGGCGCAGCGCGTTTGGCGCGGCGCCTATCGGCAGAAGGAAGCAAACTCTGAACAGAACCTACTTTCTTGGAAGTAGAGTTCTTGTTCAGAGATGCTTTGGCATTGATTGGCACAGAGGCGCAATCGAGTGAGTTTTTCACCAAGTCGAGGACTGGGGAAGAGTGGGGAGTGGCCATAGGGAGCTTTTCCTTGTCTTGGGTAGCAGCAACAACAATTGGCACGACATTGGACTTCGGAGTCCAGATAGCGCGCGCTTTGTCTTTGACAGCAGCAGTAGTGGCATGATTGGCAGCAGCGCGCTTGGTACCCCCGGTGCCAATTAGTTTTTCATAAGCAGTTTGGTCGAACTAAACGACCAAAGTCTTCTGCGTCATGCCGACTAACGCAACATCACATTGAGTTGTTACATTCTCGTCGGAGGAAAAAGTCGTCTCTAGCAGAGTCGCTATTTTGTTTGCAAGAACAAAAGTTTTCGGAGAAAACTTAGATACAAACTAAGAAAAGAATAGTATAAGAGTACAATTTGATTCTGGGGAAGTACAACTTTAGGAATCTGATTAGAAAACGATCACTTTATTCCTTGGACGATGCGATGTCGGAGAAGAAAAGCTCTGGAACGTGCTGCGGAAGCCTGGTCAGGAGATTATGATCATTAATGATGCTTTGAAGAGTGGTTTTGAACTATATTTATAGAGTTTTGGGATAACTGCCAGGTAGTTGCAATGATTGGAACACAGTACAAAACAGGCTGATTTTGCACTGTTTTGGCGCACCATACTCTGTTTCACCCATTTGCGTGAACGGTTAGCTTAACTGCATGGGACGCGTCACATTCTGTGAAAGAATTGCGCTTGGTCGTGGGCAATGTTGCGTATACGTTCTTTGAGATTAGTGGCATACACACCACATCATCTTTAAGTGCTTCTGGATGATAGCCAATTGATTGGCGCCAGTTGATAAATGGCGCATAGTCTTGAGGAGTGCCAACTTGTAAAATGCGCCGAGTGTTGATTTTGTGAGGAGTTGGTTACCTCGTGCCAATGATAAATGGTGTGGAGTAACTGACAACCATCATTATGACAGATCTGACACAATCTTCTCGAGCGTGCGCGGCGCTCGGGATTCGAAAGGATTTTCCTTGACTGTCGTGTTGTCAATCATTATGACTGACGACTCACACGTGGCAGCCAGGCGCCATTCGATGCCACGCGCTATTTGTTGCTGAACGCTATTTGATGCTGGACGCTATTTGATGCTGGACGCTATTTGTGAATGGCGTAATGCATTCTTTAGTATTTTAACAGCTTCTACAGTAAGAACGTTAGAAATTTTTTCCACAACAATTTACAAACATTGTTTAATTTTATAAAATTTGACAAAAATATTTTTCAATTATTGTAAAATACTTTTTAAAACATATTACAAGTATTATAAATATAATTTCAACAACATTCTACAACTGTGGTAAAAATAATATCTACCACGTTCAATAAATATTGTACAACAATGTACAAATATTGTAAAAAAAATTATACAACTTTTGAAAAATATTGTATATATTATTCAGTCATGTTTACCAAACGTTGTAAATAATATTTATATGTTGTAATTATAATACAACAATGATTTAAAATTATTGTAAATAAAGTTTACAATGTTTAGAAAAGTTGTTAAAATATTATCTTACAACAGTTATTAAACGCCGTTGATTGTATTTCCCTTTTAAAAAAAATATACAAAGCATAAATTATACAGCCTAAACAAACAAAGAATCATCAATCAAGCATCCAACACTATTTGAGACATAAAGTATCTAACTTCATTTAATTCTTAATCCAAAATCCAACAATATTCACGACATAAATTATTTAGCTTCATTTAATTCAAAGTGCTCCAAAAAGAAACTTAATCCAAAATATTATACGGACAGGTCGACTAAATAGTTCTACGGACTAATCATTTTTCAAACATCTTCATGCCCATCATCATCCTCGGCTTCATTGAACTACTTTCGGGAGAGTATCAGAAGGTTGAGATTTCAAACTTTCAAGTTCAACCTACATAAGTCATTAAGCATAAAAACAGTAAATATATTGTTATAATAATAATAAAGATGTGCAACATAGACTACCACCAAGTTGCCAACCTACCAGTATAATAAGAATAAAAGACTAAAGCTACCGCCAAGAGGAACAACATAATCATGTTAAAGAAGAAAAAAAAAATTATGCAAGAACAATTTTATTTTATTTTCAATTTTCTTCCATCTAACACTAATGCAGAAGATAGAAGCTAGTAAATAATACAATGCCATTTACAGGTTCTACTTTGTCCATTAAAAAGATAACAGTCTCCTAATTGATTTTGGTCTTACATTGCAAAGGTTATTTTGTTGACATACCTAGACACTCTAGGACACTAAACACTGGTGCACAAAACTGATGCACATATACACATTCATCTCCCCTTTGCTGTAGGAGTGCAGTGATCTGCTGCACACTATGGTAGTGTATTGCACTGCAGTTCAGCCTTCCAAATGCTGCTGCTTACTACATTTGTACTGCACTGGCACACACGAATTCTGATACATCACTGACACTGATACTACACTGGCCTACACACTTATACACTTTGAACTTGCTACCTACACACACAGGTTCACAAAGGTTCCTGCGCACCCACACACACTTGCTGTATTTGCAACATGAAACACACACACTGGTGCGCTCCTACTTCACAGTTTCACTCCTACATATACACATATCTGCACTCATACTACTTCTCTAGCCCTGCTGTTCATTAACTCTCGCACTACACATACTCACTGGTACACGTTTTCTACTGTAGGACTCATTAGATACAACCTACATTTCTAGTTTAAATCCACACACTACTGTACACTTCCATGTTTCCCTCTGCACTCACATATACCACTGAAACTTCACTCTCTGCAGTCAGGAATTGCAGCTGCTGTTGGCAGTATCAGGTGCACACTTGTGAACTGCAGTTTCTGTTCGCAACCTTTGCTACACCTAATTGCAGATGTTGTTGCTGCTCCCTGTTGTTGCTGCAACTACACGACTGCGGCTACTGCTGTTCCAGAGAAGCAGACACCATGCACAAGACTGGACACACTAGCACACTGCTCTACAGTGTCAGACACACACACAGGATACAATCTCTCATGATACACACTTGTACTAACATATCAGACTGAAACTTGGGAAACAACATTGTTAAGGCTAGGTGAGGCTCAAATAAGCTTGTTAAAAATGCTCATCACCAAGAAATTAATAAATTGAATAAATAAATCTGAACTAAAACCATCGCACTACTCAATAATTAAAAAGAGTAACTTACGGACAAAACCATTTCCAGAGTACTATGAACATTTTCAAGCAAAGGTTTTCAGGAAATCTAAAGGTTAAAAATAAATAATGGCTTAAACCATTCCCAAAGTACTATAAAAAGAAAATAACAAAACAATATCTCCGATCCCCAAGTCTTATCGGATGATTTCTTTGAAAACCAAAAAGGTTTAAGCGACTTTAAGTGAAAAAACATAATACGAGAAACAAAAAATCAATTGCCAAGTTACACCATAGTACAAGGAGTTTATATTTTGAAGTAAAAGAAACCATTACTAAGGTTGGATGGACACAAACTTTGATCTAGGTACAAACCTGAACAAGTTTGATCGAATAATGATGATATAAATTAGAAAAAAAAAAGTTAAACCCATCCAAATAAAAAAAGAACTTTGCATTTGTCCATACTTATCATTGAGATATCTTATGCAAGCTAAGCTCTTACTTTTATGCAGGGATCAACACTCTTTTACAGTAATTTCAAAATACTGAAGAAAAGTTTGCAAACAATAAACTCACAGTATGAAGGTTCATGCCGGAGAGGTTTACCCCAAGGGACAACCCTGTAGACATTGCGCCACAACCTGAATACAAGTCAAGGCACAAAACTTGACTACTTTGAGCATGTTGATGACCTAGAGGCAATATCTGATTTTGGTGCAAGTGTCCCAATTTTAGCTTCTTCTAAATAAATCAAACTAAGACATGGTAAAAAAAAAAACCAAAACTTGATTGGGAATCAGTAGTAAAAAAAAGAATAATTTGTATATATAAATGATGCATTTTGCAGGCATTTTGCCACTTTAGGGTGACCATAAGTGCCAAGATCTAATATAGGATTGAGAATTTGTATATATAAATCAAAATAAATCAAATATGAAGATCTAGTATACGATGACCATGGTTGCCACTTTAAGCATTTTGCATCCCAAATAATGTGATTCTTTAGCAAATAAATATATTGCAAGCACAAAATAGATATTAGTTGAGATATTAGAATTTGAAAATCTACTAATTTACCTGAATAAGTCATGAGACCCGAAAGCAGGAATCTCCGTAGATATATAGCATTTAAATAGTCGAACTTCGCTATATAGCATTTGAAAATCTACATAAAATTGAACACACTCAACATCATCAAAAAGATTGGAAGTTCTAAACACTGTGTAGTCAAAAACCGATTTATATCGGTTATAAAACCGATTTATATCGATATCGGTGGCTGACCGATTTTTTTTTTTTTTGAGAAAAAGGGTAAAAAATCGGTTCCGACAAAATCGGCCGATACAACCGATATTTGACGATATATCGGTTTACAATATATCCGATTTCTCACTGCTCCAAAAATGTAAAAAAAAAAAAAAACCAATGTTCTTTTATAATTAGGTTATAAGTGAAGTGAGAGAAAAAAAATAAAGAAAGAAAGCAAAGACGGCTGAGAGGAAAGGAAAGGAAAGGAGAAGAAAATAAAAGGAAGGGAACGGAACCTGTTTTTGGTGCTGCTGCTGCTGGTGTTTCTTCTTCTTCGCTTCTTCTTGAAAGCTGCTGCTGGTGTTTCTTCTTCTTCTTCAAAGGTTCTGCTGCTGCTGGTGCTTCCTCTTCTTCTTCAAAGGTGCTGGTGCTGGTGCTTCTTCTTCCTCCTCTTCGAAGAGGGCGACTGGTGCTTCTTCAAAATTACAAGTAAGTTCTCCTTCTTCTTCTTCTTCTTCTTCTTCTTCTTCTTTTTCTTCATTTTTTTTTTCTTTTGCTGCTTCTTTGAAGCTTGCTTCCACATGTTTTTTTTTTGCTGCCTCTTCGAACCTGTTTTTTTTTTATAAGCTGCCTGCATGTTCGAAGCTTCTCGTTTCTTCTTTTTTTTTTTGCTTTTTTTTTTTGCTGCACTTGCATATTGCTGCTGCTGCTGTTTGCTGCACCTGCATATTATTATTGCTGCTGCTGTTCCTTTATATTCATGCATCTTGTTGCTGCTGTTTTTTTTTTTCACTTCGTATAGCTCCTGCTATTCTTTTATAGCTGCTGCTGTTCCCCCAAGGAGGGTCTTAAGCCAAACATGTAGTAATTCGCCTTGTGAGAGAAATTGGAGTGCATTTGACAACGTATACAACTTACTTTCTTTCTTAATTTGCTTTTTCTTTTAAATTCAAGCTAGCTAGTTACAAATAATATGTATGCTAATTTGATAATTTCAGTTGCATACGAAGAAGAGGAATTGTCTTTTGCAAGCAAAATTGAATGATCTTGTTTACATTCAATATAACATGAAGTTGGAGAGATGATTTCGGGATGGAAAGAACAAAGCCAAAACTTTTGATCCTATTATTTTGAGAGATGTTGAAGAGAATGATGATTGGATTACTCCAATCAAAACAGAGCTTGCAGAGTTTGTGAGGGTAGGTGATGATTTAACTTGGGAGCAAGTTCATGCTTCAATGGGTGCCGATGACATTGAAGAACCAAGCACTAGAAGCACAAGGTCACGAGGTGTTGATCCACTCTCACTTGTTCACGATGATGAGGATGAAGAAGATGAAGATGAAGATGAAACTGGGAAAGAAAGTGATGAAGATGGTGATTGTGAGAACGAGGAAAATGAAGTTGAAGTTGAAGCTAATGAAGATTATTAGTCTAGAAGTTGAAAACTTGAAACTTGAATTGGGCTCTTTTTGGTTTTCATATTAGTTGAATTCTTGAAGTGGGTACTTTTATATTGTAATGTTGGTTTTGGACCTATTTGTATGAATTGGGCTCTTATTGTTATTGCATATTTTATGATAGCTAACTATTAATGTGTTGTTTCATGTTTATATATATATATATATATATATAAAAAAAAAAAAAATATATATATATATATATATATATATGTAAACCGATATTTACCGTTATAAAACCGATATATCACCGATATGTCAATAACACTACTGGACCGTTATGAAAAAAAAACCGTTATTAACTACATAGTCTAAACATAAACCCACTTTTAAGATAACAACCATCTAGCCCTTTCTGAACCTTCTCAGGCCCAACATTTGGTTGTTGGTCCTTTATAGCACTATATGGAGAACAACTTTCGTCCAGAGCACACTTATGAAACTTTCGTCCAGAGCATTAATTAGATTATCAATCAGCTCTAAATCAGTTATGTAACATGACTGTGCATCCAAGCAATGCGGAAAAGGAGACCCTTCAAGGTCATCCTTAAAGACAATAACTGGAGCACTATTTAGAAAACATGTTCCCTTTTTACAGAGTAACTTCTAACATACTTGGACACTTTCTCATTTTCCACTTTCTCACTTACACCTCCAAATGACCCTTTTACATATGCGAATAATGTTGGGAAAGAAACGCGAAAACCTTTCCCCAAACCGGAGAGTACCTGCGAGAGGACCGAGCAATACAACGCACGAACCCAAAAACAACCACACAAAACAATCCACGCAGACACAGAGAATTTTTGACGTGGAAAATCCTTGCGGGAAAAACCACGGGACGATCGGAGTCCAACCCTGAGAAGCCTCCACTAATGGAATAGAAGAATTACACCCTCTACAAACTCCTCCCGATCCAAATCGGATCCCCACAACACTCAGAGATAAGAACAATGATTACAAGGCTACGAAGAGCGAGAACGACGAGTAGAGATTACCCGAACACGATCTCCTTCGAATAGCGACCTTCAATCCTCCGTCTTCTTCTCCGAAGTTGCAATGGCACTCTTGCCTCCTTCCTCTCTCCAAGTTGTGTTCTCCACAATTGTGTTGCCTTTGCGATAATAAATTAGGGTTGAGAAAACTCAACTTAACTCCCTAATCCCGCAGCCAACCTGGACCGTTGGATTAGATCCAGTGGTGAAAAGTCACCCTAAAATCCGCTTCAGCCCCCGACGACACAGAGTTCGGCCAGAACTCTGTGTCGAGCAAACAGCACCTAACGCCAACATTCTGGAACGGCCAGACCGAGTTCGGCCAGAACTCGGCCTGGGACCGAGTTCGGGCCGAACTCGGCAGACCCAGTCCAGAATCTCCTTCAGGAGGAGCAGCAGCAGTAGCGACTCCGCGTCGCCTACTTCCCGAGCTTCTTCGACACACGAATGGCGCTCGTCGCACTCCGGGTCTTCTCCACATAGGTTGGGAACCCCACCCACTCCAACAAATAACTGTATCAACTTTTTCCAACATTCGACTTTGAAATGAGGTCTAACAAAATCTTTCAAATAAAATTACTAGATGAATCAGAAACAATGACAAGTGAACATACAAAGAGGACAAGTGTGAAGCCATGATTTCCCTATTGGTTGATTTACATATATTAACAAGCATATTACTGTATACATTCAACCTTATAACAATATGGTAGAAAGAAGAAATCTGTCCTAATTTACAAAAATAGTTAGGAGTTTGGGGAAGTCTGAAAATTCAGCAGATGTCAAGAAATAGTTTGGATAAGATAATAGATAAAAACTATCGCTTTGGCTTTCTTTGCTTAGATATTTTCAATAAACATATACAAAGTACCCATTGCCTATGCCTAATCTACAATTAGAAATAAGTCGGGAATAACTGCAGACTAACTGCACAAAGTCATCAGTTTTTTCTCCAAGTCTGTCATCAATTAACACTGAGCTAGGTAAAAAAAATAAAATAAAAAAAATTCAAGCTTAATCCATGCTAATCCAAACCAAACAAGCTTCACTAAGCCAAGGTCAAGCAGCTCAAATAATAGCTAGAAAGCTAGGCCAAACACCTTACTTCCCTAAAGAGAGAACAAAGCTTGAACAAGTGAAGCTCACCACCAAGTTCAACATGTTTACAACTCTACTGTTCTGCAAATAGTATTAGCATATAGGTGGGTGCACATGAGCTCAAATACAAGGAAGAAAGTCAACTATGATACATGTTGAGGACAAAAGTCAGTAATTCTAGGAAAGAACTTGGTTTGGCCACTCTAAAGAACTTATTTTTGAATGAACATTCAGTACTCATAAAAGAGTCAGATATTACAAATGCTAGATCTTTAAACTTTGTTTAGCCACCCACTCTCTATAAAAAAAAAAAACTACATTTTTGAAGAAAACAATTACAGTCTTAAAATCTATAAATATCAAATGTTTGAAAACAACGAATGCAAAATCATGATGGGACATTCATACAAAGAAGGGATCAATTTCATTAAAAGTTTGCAGACAGTAAAGAGTCTGAAGATTCATGTTGGAGAGGTTTGCCCCACGGCACAATCCTATAGACATTGTGACACAACCTGAATACAAGTCCAGGAAAAAAAGTCGACTCCCTTGATGACCCAGAGGCAATATCTGATTTCGGGCAAGCTTCCCACTTTTAGCTTCTTATAGATAAATCCAAATAAGACATGGTAAAAGAAACAAAATTTTAAAACTTGGTTGAGAATCTGTCGTAAAAAAATAAGAATTTGTATATAGAATTGAAATCTAACTAAGCTACCACCTAAGTACCATATTACATGTATAGCTAATGGCTGGCTTAAAAGTTAATTGAACTAATTTGTCCAGCAAATAGGACTTTCGGGGCATACACTAAGTGGAAAATGAGGCAAGTTCTCTGGAGTATAATTTATGTAGACAGATAACATAGGCCTATCATGTACAGTTATCTAGAGTGTATATTACTTGTATAATTCTTTGGAGTATATATTACTTGTGTTTTGCAACTACTATAATTAGATATAGATAACATAGGCATATCATCTTTATTTTTGTGATTAAAATATTATATACTTATCCAAAAAAAAACCTTAGTTCACCATCTCATGTACTATCCATGTTTAAAATTTTAAATCCATACCATAAAATTAAAGGGAAGAGTTGTATCTGTTGGCCCATTGGTCATATGGTCAAACTGATTTTAATAATTGATCAAACTCTGTTTTGATATATGGAGCTAGTCAGGATATCTCGGACCCTTGGACATACTCAAGAATGGCTATCTACTCAGTTCAAGACCGAAGCGTTGTTTGCCTGTTCGAGTCTGTATTTCTTTGAGCAATGTATTTTTCATTTTATTTTGAGTCTAGAAATACTTTGTACACCGAGTCGTACTGGCAAATAGGCTATTCCAAAATAATTTCAAAATATTTTTAAAATGTCCTTAGTTTTGAAAAACATTCGTATTTACAAAAGCTCCAAAAAGGTTTTCAAAATTTTCCAAAAACTAATTTTAAAAACCCTAACCTAATCCTGACAGAACTCGGCCAGAGTTCGGTTAGTGGCCGTTTGTTTTTGAATTCCTTGGAACTTGGTCCTCCTACAGTTGCGGATTTGACCGAGATTTTCTTATCGAGTTCTGTCCGAATTCTGTCTGAATTCTGCCAGAATTCTGTCTTTGGAACTCCTATAAATAGAGAAGGATTTCGATCATTTTTACTCACTCATTCACTTTCAATCTTCTCTCTACTCAAAGCCTACTGTCTTTCAAAGAGTTTTTCTAGAGCTTTAATTTTCAGATCCCAAGCCAGTTACAATTCTCTAGTCGATTTGCCAGTGCGGTACGGTCTAGAAGTTTCAGAGTGATTGTAATCAGAAGGCTTGATAGAAGAATACCTCTTCACAATTGAAGTTAGACGAGTTTTTCGTATCAAAGCTCGCGTTGTAGAAGTTGCAAGGACTTCGTAAGAAAACTTGCAGTTTTGCCAATAGTGGATTCAACTGGTAGCAAGAGTTCTACCGACTGGACTAGTCCTCAACAGAGGAAAACCAGTATACATCGTTGTCTTTGCGTTTGCTTTCTTATCTCTGCCTTTACATTATTTAGTTGTGATTATTATTCTGTGATCTTGCTGCTAATATTTTTTAATTAGCATTATTCCGCTGCCAACTCTATTCACATTCCTCTAGAGTATTCTGTTTTACGATTTCGTTCCTACAATTGGTATCAGAGCGGGTGTTACAGGTAAAGCAAGGTAACATTGCAATTATTTATTCATTTAACTAATTGTTATATAGATCACAGCACAACACATGGCAACTGTGAAATTCACAAGTGAAGGCCAGGCCACAAACAGACCTCCACTGTTTGATGGTACGAATTATACATATTGGAAAACACGGATGAGTTTTTTTTTGAAATCACTTGACTTTGATTTATGGTCTATTGTTATTGATGGCTATCAAAAGCCACCTCGTATAAATGTTGATGGAGTTTTAATTGAAAAACCCCATAACAGATATACAGAGGAAGAAAAGAAAAATGCCAGTCTTGACGCACGTGCTATTAACGCTTTATTTTGTGCTTTAGACAGAACTGAATTTAACAGGGTGTCTATCTGCACAACTGCTAATGAAGTGTGGAAGCTTCTTGAAGTCACACATGAAGGCACGACTCAAGTCAAAGAATCAAAGGTCAGCAGACTTACTCAAGAGTATGAGGTATTCAAGATGAAGCCCAACGAAACAGTTACTCAGATGTTCGAAAGATTCTTGGATATTGTAAATCCTTTGTCCTCCCTAGACAAAGATTACAGTAACTATGAAAAGATTCGCAAACTCCTGCGAGCACTTACCAAGAACTGGATTCCAAAGGCTACTGCAATCATTGAAGGGAACGACCTCACAACTATGTCCCTCGAAGTACTCATGGGTAAGCTACTCACTCATGAACTGGAGCTACAAGATTTTGAAGAGCCTGCACCAAAGGAGAAGACGATCGCTTTCAAGGCTCAGCACAGAAAAGCTGCTGAAGGTGATTCAGACAGCAGTGAATCTGATGCTGAAGATCAAGCACTCCTAGCAAGGAAATTCAAAAGATTCATGAGATATGAGAAGAAAGCCAAAGAAAACAATAGCAGCAACAACTGGTATCAAGATGATGCTGTCTGCTATGGTTGCAAGAAGAAGGGACACATGAAGAAGGATTGTCCTACAAACTCATCATCAAGCAAGAAGAGCAACAGGTATGAGAAAGGGAACCTGAAGAGATCAACATCTCGAAAGTATGCCAATACCAGCATATGGCATGAAAGTGAAGCCAGCGACTCAGAAGATGAACAATCAGAAGACGCTGCAAATGTATGCTTTATGGCATCCGATCAGGTACTCTTTGAACCTATAGTTGATACATATGATGACTTCACCTTTGAGCAATTAAGAGAAGCCTTCAGTGAACTGATAAGTGATTACAGGAAACTGCGTAGCAAATATCAGACCTCTAAGAAGGTACTCAAAGAGTACAAAGGTGAAATAGGAAGACTTACTGACCTACTAGCTGAGGTTAAAGATAATGTTAGTGAGTCTGGTGAGCTTTCTTCTATTAAGCTCTTATTACACGAGACTACCAAGTCATCCGAAGAAAAAGACAAGGTTATTGACCAACTGAAAGAACTTTCTAAAGAGAAAAAAAGTCTTCAAAGTGCACAAGTCAGAATGGAAGCACTCACTTCTGACTATACTAAGTTGTATGACACTTCCAAAAGATTGGAAATTAGGTTAGGAAAACAGCCTGAGACTGCTGCTGCTTCCTACCCTAACACGTGTCACTTACCGAATAATCGGAACATTCCCAAACCAAACACTGTCAGACCTAACCATATCAAACCTTTACCCCAAAAGGTTAAGCCCAAACAGGATTATAGGTATGCTTTCTTCTATACTAGAAAACCTAAACCTACCAACCATGCACATCACTCAGCTTTCAACACTAAACATGCACAATGTCATTATTGTGGCCACACTGGTCATATTTCTCCTGCATGTAGAATCAGAAAGCTTGTTGATTTAAATATTTATGCATGGATACCAAAAGCTAACATTTCAGGACCCTACAAGAAATGGGTACCAAAAGTTTCATCTGCAAACTGTTTTGTAGGTGGAACACCTTTCACATGCTAAAAGCAAATGGATCCTCGACAGCGGTTGTTCACGACATATGACCGGTGACGCTACATTATTTGCAACACTGTCGAAGAAGAAGAAGGAAGGTTATGTCTCCTTCGGTAACAACTTGAAAGGGTATATCATTGGTATCGGTGATGTTGGTAAATCTTCCTATCCTGTGATTAAGGATGTCTGTCTGGTTACCGAGTTGAAACATAATCTACTCAGCATAAGTCATTTAGCTGATCATGGTTATGGCATCAACTTTGGCAAAGACAAATGTACTATAGTTGATAGCTCAACTGGTAGTACTATTTTTGAAGGTATCAGGGAAGACAACATATATATTTTCTATTTATTGGAAGAAACTAACATTTCAGGTAGATACTTAATGGCTAAAAGTGATGAGAGTCATCTGTGACATATGAGACTCGGTCACGCAAATATGGACACAATCTCAAGATTATCCACGAAGAAGCTAGTACGCGGTTTATCGGACATAACATTCAAGAAGGATTCGGTATGCAGCCAATGTGAAAAGAACAAAACTACTAGATCCACATTCAAGTCAGTAAACGCAGTATGTACTACTAGACCTCTACAATTGCTACATATGGACTTATTTGGTCCTAGCAGAGTTGCTAGCCTCGGAGGTAAGTTATATGCTTTTGTAATTGTAGATGATTACTCTAGATACACGTGGGTATACTTTTTGACACGCAAGAATGATGCATTATCCGAATTTGTCGCCTTTTACAAGAAAGTACAGAATGAAAAAGGTTACATGATCACTCGTATTAGAAGCGATCATGGAGGCGAATTCGAGAATGCAGAGTTTGAGCAATTTTGTGACACACACGATTTTGTACACGAGTTCTCCTGCCTTAGGACTCCACAACAAAATGGAGTTGTGGAACGTAAGAACAGAACTCTATCCGAAATGGCCAGAGTAATGTTAAACCAGTTTAGTCTACCCAAATATTTCTGGGCTAAAGCTGTCAATACAGCTTGTTTTGTTCTCAATAGAGTTCTAATTCGACCCAAATCGAAGAAGACTCAATTTGAGTTATGGTTTGATAGAATTTCATCAGTTTCATATTTTAGAATATTTGGTTGTAAATGCTTTATTCTTAATACAAAAGATAATTTGGGAAAGTTTGACGAAAAGGCCGATGAAGGTATATTTTTAGGTTATGCTGCCAAGAGCAAAGAATACAGAGTCTTCAACAAACGAACTATGATCATCGAAGAATCAATCAACGTCACCTTTGATGAACTGAATCAAATGACTATCGATGACAATGACGAAGATCTAACTGTACCAAGCTCAACACCAGCTGATTCTCTACCAAGCTCAGCACTAGCTGATCCTCCTAGAGAAGATCTAGAAACCAGCTACCTTCAGAGTCTGCCGAAAAGATTAAAATTTACGGCTGATCATCCAAAGGATTTGGTAATTGGTGATATTACTAAAGGTGTAAGTACTCGTACATCCAGTAGAGATATTGTTTCTAGTGTTGCATTCATTTCACAGCTAGAACCCAAAACTATTAATGAAGCATGTAGTGATAGTTTTTGGATAGATGCTATGCAAGAGGAATTAAACCAATTTGAACGGAATCAAGTTTGGGAACTTGTTCCCAAGCCTATTGATCATCCGGTCATTGGCACCCGTTGGGTATTCCGAAATAAACTTAATGAGAATGGTTTAGTGACTCGTAATAAGGCTCGACTCGTAGCTCAAGGATACAATCAGGAAGAAGGTATCGACTACGATGAGACTTATGTCCCAGTTGCGAGATTAGAATCCATTCGCATGTTATGTGCATTTGCATGTTTTCATAATTTCAAATTATTTCAAATGGATGTCAAGAGTGCATTTTTAAATGGTTTTATAAAAGACGAAGTTTTTGTAGCACAACCTCCAGGTTTCACAAATTTTAAAAATCCTGATCATGTTTTCAAGTTGAAGAAAGCTTTATACGGTTTAAAACAAGCCCCTCGTGCTTGGTATGATCGTCTAAACTCTTTCCTACTTGACAACGGTTTTTCAAAGGGCAAGGTTGACATTACTTTGTTTATTAAGTCTTTTAATGGCAAGCTTCTCTTAATACAAGTCTATGTTGATGATATTATATTTGGATCTACTGATGAATCTCTTTGTCAAGAATTCTCTAAGTGTATGCAGAATGAGTTTGAGATGAGCATGATGGGAGAGCTGAAATTCTTTCTCGGACTGCAAATCAAACAAACTGACAATGAGACATTCATAAATCAAGCCAAGTACACAAAAGATTTGCTAAAGAAGTTTGATCTGGACAATGTCAAACCTATTGGCACTCCGATGACAACTTCAACAAAGCTTGATATTGATGAACAAGGCAAGCCTGTCGACACACGTAAGTATCGGAGGTATGATCGGTAGTTTACTTTATTTAACTGCTAGTCGTCCAGATATTATGTTTAGTGTTTGCCTGTGTGCACGGTTTCAAGCTAATCCAAAGGAATCACATCTGTGCGCAGTTAAGCGTATCTTTCGATACCTTAAGGGCACTTCTTCTGTTGGCTTATGGTATCCAAAAACCAAGTCCTTTGACCTTATTGGTTACTCGGATGCAGATTTTGCTGGATGCAAAGTTGATAGAAAAAGTACCAGCGGCACATGTCATTTCTTAGGCAAGACTTTAGTCTCATGGTTTAGTAAAAAGTAAAATTCTGTAGCCCTATCAACAACAGAGGTTGAGTATATCGTCGCAGGACGTTGTTGTGCTAAGATTTTGTGGATGAAACAAACCTTAGAAGACTATGATTTATTTTTCACACACATTCCCATTTTCTGTGACAACACGAGCACAATTAATTTAACTAAGAATCCAGTATGTCACTCTCGTACTAAGCATATCGAGATCCGACATCATTTTCTTAGAGATCATCATCAGAATGGAGATATTGACCTTGTATACATAAACACTAAGAATCAATTAGCTGACATCTTCACAAAACCTCTAGCAGAAGATCGTTTCAATTATTTACGTCGAGAATTGGGAATTTTGGACGTCAATAATGTTAATTAATTTTGTTTTATGATTATATTTCAATACGCAAAAACTGTGTTAGAGACAAGCCAATAAAGAGTCTGTCTGTCACCACAACTACGGTTGAAGCGAAGCGATACTTAAGAGTTCCCCGGTGAACCTCTGCCAGCTGGGACAGTACTCCTACAGCTAATCTGAGACAGTCGCTGTGTAATGATATTTAATCTATAAAATAATATTAATTATATTAATTGAAGGTTGAAATTACTAATCTTTGAATTAAATTTTTGAAATGAGTCAATGAAAAAGAAAATGGCCCAAACCAACTAACAGAACCCCCAGACGAATTCGGCCAGAGTTCGGACCGAATTCGGCCTGAGTTCGGTTAGTGGTATCTGGTTATATAACCAGAACCCGAGAGCCTCTTCTTCTTCATTGCTTCTAAAACCACCTTCACAGCAACAGCAGCCGCGCGAAAGCTCTCAAACCCTAGTTCTTCACCACTTCGTTTCTCCCAATCTACGTGGTGAAATCCATCCAAATTTTGGATTCGTGCGGAGATCGTTGTCCTCTACAGCATACTTGAATCTCGGGAGGTATAACTCCGTATCTCTCTTCCTTTCAAATTCGTGCATATTTACTTTATTTGCACAATGCCGCCTAAGGGATTCAACCCCTTCAAGAGGAAGAAGACGACCAATCCTAGTGAGGAAGGATCATCTTCAAATCCACCCACGGATTTCCTCTTTTCACCAGTTCAATCGAGCGATGGCGCGTTCGATGGGTTTTATTTTCAAACCCTAGATCAAGCCCTTCTGTGGTATGGAGACTTCTCTATGCGATCCATATGCACAGGCGCTCCTATCAAATGGACTGTGTTTCCAGAACACCGCCCTTATTTTGAGGCATCAGGGTTTCAACACGTTGTTAAACTTTGTTTCCCAGTAGCTACTAATGCCATTAGACTTTTCTATTGCAATATCGTACTAAACACGTTTGACGTAAGTACTCGTGTTGGCGGACTAGATATCGAGTTCAATGATGTCCTCTTAGCGAAAATCCTTGGTATTCCTAACGAGGGTGCACCGCTTGATGATATCACTGAATTTGATTTCTCCGACGGCACGATACTTGCTAGTTTCAAAGCTGAACTCTGTGCCCCTGATCGAGTTCGCTCTGGAAAGTTCAAGGCAAATAACTTGAACTTGTTTAGTTATGAATTGCATCGCATCATCTACTCCACTCTCCTTCCGAAGTCTACTTCAAAGGATGATGTCACATCACTTGAACTATCTGCTATGTATCATATTCTTAAGGGGATTCCTTTTTTCTGCCCCTAAGACTATTATCCAGATGATGGGACGTTGTCGTGCAAGAGATAGAAATCTCTCTTATGCGATGATTCTCCCACGCATCTTCCAGCGTTTTGATATTGATCTGTCAACTTGTACTCAAGACCCTGAGCCCAAGTTTCTTAAGCTATCTCGTCGTAGTATGACTGATGCTGCTCCTCCTACTGCTCCACCTCCTCCACCTACTCAGCAGTATGCCATGACCTTTGAAGGCATACACCAGCATATTTCTGATTTGCACGTCTCGATGACGGATATGGCCCGCGAACATGAGTTCCGCGATGTCACTCGTTATCAGGTGATAGCAAATTCTCTAGCTGATCTCCGATTTGCTCAGACTGGACATTCTGCCGGTTCTATTCCTAGAGATCCAGCCTTTTCTGGTTACCGCTGTGAGGATAAGGCTGTTCATGCATACTTTCAGTCCGGTAACGCATATGATTGGTATCGTTCTGATCGTGCTCCTACTCGAGATTTTGTCGGTGAGTTTTACGCTGGCGCCCCTCCTCACCCTTCTGGCGCTGGTACTTCTGGAGCTGGTCCTTCTGGACATGTCGGTCATGCTGCTGATGATGATGATGATGATGATGATGATGATGAGGAGATGTGATGATGATATATTAGCTGATTTTGAGACTTAGCTATTGTCTACTGTACACTTGGAAATGTTCCGACATTCCAAGTTTCTTTCTTTCTAGTTTTTATGTTCATTTCTTTTGAGGACTTGTACTGGATATTTCTTGATGTCTCTTGAACATCATTTTATCTTTATGGGATGCGTAGTTTATCTTTCACATCAGTTTATTTATTTATTTATAGCATCTTTATCTGCTTCTATATTATAAACTGCCTGTAAAATAATTCTCTGTTATATCTTATTCTCACTGCATGAGATATTATTTTTTTGTGTTTCTTCACTGTTGTAGCTTATGCTTTAATTGCGGGGGAGCCTATTTCTTCGTAATTATTTTGCTAAGTGACAACGGGGGAGAAAAATGATCTAACATTTTGTTTTGAGCATAATACATGGATTGAACAATTTTGAACAATGTTGAACAATTTTTGTGGTATCTTATCTCAAAAGATGTTATATCATTCATAGTTTGTCAATTATCAAAATGGGGGAGATTGTTGGCCCATTGGTCATATGGTCAAACTGATTTTAATAATTGATCAAACTCTGTCTTGATATATGGAGCTAGTCAGGATATCTCGGACCCTTGGACATACTTAAGAATGGCTATCTACTCAGTTCAAGACCGAAGCGTTGTTTGCCTGTTCGAGTCTGTATTTCTTTGAGCAATGTATTTTTCATTTTATTTTGAGTCTAGAAATACTTTGTACACCGAGTCGTACTGGCAAATAGGCTATTCCAAAATGATTTTAAAATATTTTTAAAATGTCCTTAGTTTTGAAAAACATTCGTATTTACAAAAGCTCCAAAAAGGTTTTCAAAATTTCCCACAAACTAATTTTAAAAACCCTAACCTAACCCTGACAGAACTCGGCCAGAGTTCGGCCAGAGTTCGGTTAGTGGCCGTTTGTTTTTGAATTCCTTGGAACTTGGTCCTCCTGCAGTTGCGGATTTGACCGAGATTTTCTCATCGAGTTCTGTCCGAATTCTGTCCGAATTCTGCCAGAATTCTGTCTTTGGAACTCCTATAAATAGAGAAGGATTTCGATCATTTTTACTCGCTCATTCACTTTCAATCTTCTCTCTACTCAAAGCCTATTGTCTTCCAAAGAGTTTTTCTAGAGCTTTAATTTTCAGATCCCAAGCCAGTTACAATTCTCTAATCGATTTGCCAGTGCGGTACGGTCTAGAAGTTTCAGAGTGATTGTAATCAGAAGGCTTGATAGAAGAATATCTCTTCACAATTGAAGTTGGACGAGTTCTTCGTATCAAAGCTCGTGTTGTATAAGTTGCAAGGACTTCGTAAGAAAACTTGCAGTTTTGCCAATAGTGAATTCAACTGGTGGCAAGAGTTCTACCGACTGGACTAGTCCTCAACAGAGGAAAACCAGTATACATCGCTGTCTTTGCGTTTGATTTATTATCTCTGCCTTTATATTATTTAGTTGTAATTATTATTCTGTGATTTTGCTGCTAACATTTTTTAATTAGCATTATTCCGCTGCCAACTCTATTCACCCCCCTCTAGAGTATTCTGCTTTACGATTTCGTTCCTACAGTATCAAAATGGCATCCATGACTGCATATGAAAATGAGAGTTTGAGCAAAGTTCAATAATGCTTTTGAATTTAGGGAGTCATCAAGACTGATAAAAGAGACATTAAGACTGAGGGCCCATTTGGTAATGTAATTGGCATTACGTTGTCAATCTAACTCGGGTGTTTGGTTGGACAAAAAAAATAGATGTAATGTATTCGCGATTACAAGTTCGATTACATTACATCAGTTTCTTCTAAAATCAATTACATCATAAAACCTATGTAATCGTGATTACATTACAACTTAAGAGGAAGGTTGGTACGTTGTAATTTGGTCGTCTTATTCGTTTTTTGAAACTATTTTTTTATTTTTGGTCATTTTTGCTCCTTTTTGTCGTTTTGGTTTGTTTGTTATCGTTTTTGTTCATTTTTGCTCGTTTTTGGTCCCTTTTTTTTTCTCTTTTTTTAGATTTTTGGTCGTTTTTGCACATTCTTGGCCGTTTTTTATCGCTTTTGCACGTTATTTATCGATTTTGGTCAATTTTGCACATTTTTTGTCGTTTTTGTAGGTTTTTTGCCATTTTTCACGTTTCTTATTGTTTTTTTTTGTCGTTTTTAAATTTTTTTTTGTCGCTTTTGGCTGTTTTAGCACGTTTTATTGATTTGGTCAGTTTTGCACGTTTTTTATCAATTTTTGTCGATTTTGTACGTTTTTTGCGATTTTTGATTGTTTTTGGTCAATTTTGCACGTTTTTTTGCCATTTTGTACCTTTTTTTAAATATTTTTTGGTCGATTTTGTACGTTTTTGACCCTTTTATGTCCTTTTTTGTCGTTTTTTTTGTTGCTTTTGGTTGTTTTTGCACGTTTTTATCGATTTTGGTCGGTTTTGCAGTTTTTTATCATTTTTATTCGATTTTGTACGTTTATTGCGGTTTTTGACCATTTTTGTACGTTTTATCGGGTTTGGTCAATTTTTTACATTTTTTTTTTCAGTTTTTGCACCTTTTTGATCGGTTTTGGTCAATTTTTTTACCGTTTTTATCGTTTTTTGTCGCTTTTTGCTATTTTTGCACGTTTTTATCTTCTTTTTTTTGTCGATTTTGCACGTTTTTGTACAATTTTTATTTATCATTTTTGGCCGATTTTGTATTTTTTTCCGTTTCTGACCGTTTTTGCACTTTTTATTGGTTTGGCCGTTTTAATACTTTTTTTTATTGTTTTTGTTCGGTTTTTTTTTATCGATTTTGGTCGTTTTTTGTTCATTTTTTGTCGTTTTTGCATATTATTTTTATCGTTTTTGTGTTGTTGCTTGGTTTTAACGTTTTTCTCATTTTTGGTCATTTTTGGACTTTTTTTAATCGTTTTTGATTGTCTTTTAATTTTTACTCATTTTTTCTCCTTTTTTTTTGCTCGTTTTGTCATTTTTCTCCTTTTTTCAATTTTGCTCGTTTCTGCACGTTTTGGGTCGGTTTTTATCATTTTGGTCGCTTTTGCACTTTTTTCTTTGCCTTTGTGTTTGTCTTTTTAGCCGTTTTTGATCGTTTCTGCTCGTTTTTGTATTTTTTGTTCTTTTTTGTTTATTTTTTTGTCGTTTTTGGTCATTTATTCAAGTTTTTTTTTATCTTTGTCGTTTTTTTTTGCTCGTTTTGACCCCTTCTTGTTTTTTGCCTTTTCTTTTTTTTGTCATTTTTATCATTTTTAGTCGGTTTTTGTTCTTTTTTATCGTTTCTGGCATGGTTTAAAGTATCAGCCGATACCGATCCGATACGGTCGATACCAATACGGTTTGACATGTCCCGATTCGATACCGACCAATACCCGATACTGACCGATACCGACATTGGAGGTCTCTTTTTCGGTCAATTCGACAAAGAAAATTAAACAAAAAAGACAAACCAGCAAGGATTTAAAGCATAATAAGATTGTAAAAGCATGTAAAAAAGAAAATCAATCTTTTATATGTAAACCAATCGGTAAGGTTGACCACTATTTCATTTAATTTCAAAATAACTAAGAAATAACACTGAAAATACTTAAAGTTATGTCTAAATGTATAAAAAAGTATATGTTTTTAAATGTAAATAATTTATTAATAAGTATTTGTTTTTCAATACCAGAAAATCAGATACTCCGATCCGAAACCGCCGATACTACCGAGATCGCCGATACCAATACTCATAGAAATAGTCCGATACCGATTCCGATACCGATACTGTGAACCTTGGTTTCTGGCCTTTTTGGGATCATTTTTGATTATTTTTGCCAATTTTCATCCTTTTTTGTTTTTGGTCATTTTTTCTTTTTTATCGGTTTTGGTCGTTTTTGTTCTTTTTTGTCGTTTTTTTTAATCATTTTTGGTACATTTTCCGTTTTGGTCGTTTTGTCATTTTTTGTTTTTAGTTGTTTTTTTCGTTTTTAGTCGTTTTTATATTATTTTTTGTCGTTTTTGGGGTCATATTTGATCATTTTTTTCTCAATTTTGATGGTTTTTCTCCCTTTTTTGTCATTTTGAATTTTGTCGTTCTTGGTCGTTTTCCATTTTTATCACTTTTTTCTTCTTCTTTTTTTCGTTTTGTTCGTTTGTCAATTTTTGTCCTTTTTTATTTTGTCCTTTTTTTTCGTCATTTTTGGTCTTTTTTTTTAAGTAGAAGGACAAAACAATTTTTTCTCTTTATTTATTTTTAATTATTTTCTTTTATTGTTTCTTTTTTATTTTCGAATTTTTTTATTGATCTACTTTTTTATTTTATGTTGTATTTTAAAAAAAATAAATAAATTAGAAACTCAAGTACATTGCATGGTAAACCAAACATATGAATGCAATTGATATTACATTACATGGTTTAATTACATGTTTCAACCAAACATAGTAATGTAATTGTAATTTTATTACATTACAAACTCGATTACATTACAAATTTAATTCTATTACGATTACGATTACATTACAATGAACCAAATGCAACCTGAATGTTATACAATACGACTGAATGTTATTGATACGTTAAGATTGATACAATAAGACTGAATGTTAAACTGATACATTAAGACTGAATGTAAATTTAAATGACTAATAAAGTTCACCAGACAGACAAGTTTCTGCATACACCAGACAGTTTGAAGGGTTTATCTTATCTTCATGAACACGATGTGGTCCACATGTGATACAACTTCTTGCAAAGGAATAATTTTATTAGCCCATTTGATTTTTTTTACCTTTATTTTCAACTCGTCCTTGGAACTTTGGGGTTGAAAAATTTATAAAGTTTTAGATGTTTCAGTAGATTCTCATTGCAATTTTTGATTTCAACAGTTTATACAGTATTAGAAGTTTTAAAATATAAAACATAAATACTAGTCTAAATATACATAAGTTTTAAAATAACTGACGATGTTAATCACTTCTCATCTACAAAGAAAAAAAAAAGAAATGAGGAAGTTTATCACAGTTATAAAACCAGAACAACATTACAGTCTCTACATTTCTGCCTTCAAGTCTTCTTCCATCTCATGCCGCGCATTTGACATACACCCTCCTCCACTCTGAGCAAATTTGGAGAGCAAGATAAGTTGCAAGAAAACTTTTAACAATAAGTTGATAAGAAAATTACCGTGGCTCTTTGCAAATATAATAGACTTACATTTCACCAGTATTCACCATAGAACATGATCGTTCAAGGTTTAGACCCGTGACTTGTTATTAACCCTCATCTCGGAACCAATGGCTTCCCCCTTTAGAAGAAATGCCACCAGTAAAAGTCAAACCAAAAATGGCCATTAAACGTGGCACATATACTTTTTCTGCTATTAATGTCAGGAAAAAATATCTCAAAAATAGAAGAAATAACAACGTACAAGTTCATCAGGATTGGCAGGATTTTGGGGTCTTAGTTTCGGGCAATTGGACATGCAATCTCCAAGTACCCTACTAATTCCTGGAGTACCGCCTCCTCTAAACACCACCATTAAGGAGGTCATACACCTTCAAGCACATGCCACTCTAAGTCATTTCGGTGCTGGGAGTGGTGCTTATGATGCGGTCCCTCATCCTAACCTAATCCTTCAAATCAATCTGCTGCTCCTCAAACACCGGGAGATCCTCTTGAAGCAGTTAAACTTCTGCGAAATCATTTTAAAGCCTTCAAGCAGAAAGAGAGATTGCAAAAGTTAGGGATCAAACAACCCTATCTTGCAGAGTGGAAGGAAGTCCCATTCCCACCTAAATACAAGTCGCCGACTATAATACTATTCGACGGCAGTACATCCCCGAGTCAGTACATCAATCACTTTGAGATGATGACTAATCATCTCCAACCGAACGATGCTATACTTACTAGGGTATTCGTCGGATGCTTAGCATGTGTTGCTTACGACTGGTATCGAAGCCTGCTAGATGGATGCATAACATTCTTTGTCGCATTGAAATAGATGTTCCTGGAACGATTTTATGAAGGGACCCACGACATGACTATGTTCGCCCTTACCTAAATCAAGCAAAAGTCCAATGAAACAGCTGAATGTTTCATCGAGCGCTTCCGACGAGAGGCCATGAAAATGTCTCTAGGTACTCCTGACGCATTGACAATTGATACTTGCAAATCAAACTTATTAACTATTATCAGCATGCGGACGGGATCTACATAGTTTCAAGATTGTGGTTCCTTTATAGTAAGTGTCAGAGCAGCCGAAGACAATGCTGAGAAGTTCAAGCAATTAGGCATCCACATGCCTAATCTGGACAAAGATAAGCATCCTGCTACCAGCGGCGGTAGTCACGAAAATAATCGCAAAGGCAAAGAGGCCTTAGCCATTAATGTAGGTCAACCAGCACCTACAACGACAACACCTCCACAAAGGGCAGCACCATGACCCAAAGAAGAGTATTCCTTCGACGACGACGATGTCATGAGCATCTTCGATTGCTTGATCAAGAACAATAAACTTCAACTGCTAAAGATCAAACGGCCAAATAAAAAAGGTACGACTGACAATCCTAAATATTGCATGTATCACAGGTTTCTGGGACATCCAACCAGGACGTGCTACGTGCTCAACGCCAAAGCAGTCACTCTCCGAAAGGAGGAGAAGACGGTGACTGCCAATGTCGTCTCTTTGCAATTCGGAGACTTCGCTCCTCAACTAGTTCCTAACGGTGTTGTCCCGATACCTAAGGTAACTATGGAGATTGTCAACCTCTCGCCGGCACGAAATGACGGTTTGGTACCACTGTCAATAGCTAAAGGTGAAATCAATCCAGACCTAGTCGATGAATTTGAACAGAAGACATCGACAACCGTTTCTTCTTCCAAGTCAAAGAAGTCAACCAAATACAAATCCTGCAACATGACTTCGAGTGGGTACTCCTCGCTTGACGGTCGTGTTCCCCTTTTGAAGAATAATTTCATTCAGGCTGGGTCCATGTCTTCCTCTTCAGAAACTGCTCTGCCAACATCATAAGTCAACTACCAACCTGAATTCCATCGATACAGTCAGCAATCTCATGAACTGATGATAAAGATGGGATATGACTTTTGAAAAGCACCAGGTCTGGACAACGGAAAGGGATCTCCGATACATCTATCTTTACAACTTCAAGACAACATGGCTCGTGTCGGACTATAATTCAGGACAGATCACACGATTCCCCATCAAAGAAAGAAGCCCTCCAAAAGCAATTCACGAATGAGAACCTGTAATGTAACACCCAGTTTTCTAAATGAGAGTAATTTTAAAAATTTGTGATTTTAATTATTTATTTATGATATTTAAATCGTAATATGATTTTTGGTGATTTTTAATCATTTAAGACTATTTAAAAACCGTAACTTGTGATTTTGATGTGCAGCTAGTGAAACCCTAGAGACTGTCTGCCCTAGAGCCTAACCATGTGATTGGGATTTTTATTTATCATTTTTAGCCTAGAGGTAATTTGGTCATTTTAACTTATTAGAATTATTGAGTTATTTATTGGATTGGTGGTTGTTAATTTTGAGTTTTACTAGTTGTGACTTAAGAGACTAACCTAGATGTTGACTGGTTGTGGTGACTTGAATAGCATGGTGTAACCCTAGTCTAACTTAAGTCAACCGAAGTTAGGTCACTTAGGATCAAGTTTGAATAGAAGGATTAATGAATAGGTTCATAGGCTTGTGACTTGTGAATTGATTTCATGACTAGTGCAACTTGGCCCATAGCCCACTAGTGTAACCCTAACCCTAATTTTATCCTGTATGACCAGCCACCTAGGGATTCCCAACCCTATAAAATCTCTCTTCCTATTGTTCTTGCCTCCTTTGTATCATTTCTCTATTTGGCAAAAACCAAGGTTTGTTCCCTTCTTCAAAATTTTTATTTTATTCATTTATCCTTCTTTTTCATCCTAGTGTTTTGCATTGGGTTCTAAATGATGTTTATGGACTGTTGGTGGAGAGCTATTTCAGTTTGGGATTAATTTGGACATTTGGCTATCAAGAAGAACACCCACCATTTGATGCTTTTTTTTGCTATTTGCACCTATAGGTAAAACTTCTCAAATTGTGCTAATATTCTGTTTTTTGCATATTAGGCTAGATCTAGGTGTCCCCTAGCTGTCCCTAAATTTGGGTTAATTTCGTGTCCATTTGATGTCCGTATCGGACACGTGTCATAGTGTATAGGAAAGTGTTTGATGAAATGCCACACTCGTGTATTTTTATTATTTTTGAAATGTGTTTGATTGAAATTGTAGTGCTAGGTGTAGTGTTTGATTTCGTGTCATTGACCTGTGATTTTTGTGTCGTGTCGTGTCCACACGGGGATACGAACTTGCTGTTATGGACAACGTGCACTGTCCTGCTATTCGGGCCCTAGTGCTCACTGTACAGGAAACTTGGTGACACGAAAATTGGTGGGGAGGATGGGGCATTGTCTGTCATCATGCTCCCAAAATTTAGGAGCAAATGATGCACAACACACGGTGCAATCCTACCCGCACTGGACACGCACTGTTCGTGCATTGGCAGAATACACGCACAGACACGCGCACAAACACGTGTTCGTGTCCACTCTGGACACGTCATGGACACATCGTGGTGGGTCCACTGTGTAGCCCTACACGTGAGCATGACCACGTGTCATGAGGAGTCGTGTGTCGTGTCCACGACCTCAGTGAACACGTGCACGACGCCTATGTGTGTTCTGTTTCAGTTTTTGTGTTTTGCTCGGGTTGGACACGTTGTGTCCAGTTCCTGGACACTGGGATACACTCCCAACACTCTCTCACATGTATCATTAATTACCAACCCTCTGATTTGTATTTTAGTTAATTTAAATTCGAAATTATTAATTTCCCCAAAATCCTGATACTCAACTGATTCATTAATTTCTGAGGAAATTCGAATGAGTTAACTTGTTTGAATGATTAAATTATGCTGTTTGGTTCACCAATTCATATCAAGGATTAGCCAACCATGTTGGGTTTTTGATTTGCATGGAGTTATGGTTTCGAATCCTCATTTGGGCTTTTGATTTGAACAAGTGACTGATACACTGTTCGAAATCTGAGAAACCTGAGATTATTCACTGATTTCAGTCTTATAAACACACACACAGTTTTCTAACAGTGACTCATATGTTACACATACAAAATTGAATATGAGAACCTAGACACTCATTCACTAATAACCTGATAACTGAATGCACATTCTACTGATTCACTGTCATTTATACTATTCCTATAATGTTAGTCACACACACAAACTTATTCCTGTCACACACAATTACACACTGAATTGCCACACTCCTTCACACATTGCTACCTGTTGACACCCTCACCTTCACACACACACTTGTTGACACTCGAGCACACCCTACACTTTGACACTCCAGACACCTGACACAGCTCACACACTCACACATGCTCGAACTCACCCACACACAGAACCCCCATTCCCTTTTCTCTGTATAACAGACCCTAACCCCCTTGTTGATGCAGTAAGGTTGAGCAGTGGGGTTCGAATATATTAAGATGTAATCTCAGTTTTATATGGGCTTTGTGATGATTAATTTAGTATCAAGTTTGGTTGATGTGGTTACATGAATTTTGGTTCTATTCTAGTTTCGAAACAGGTTTCACATTAATTGTAAGTATCCAGTTAGGATACTTAGGATTCTCTTAGTTCTTCATTCTTAACTATGAACTTGTGGCATTGCATACAATGAGATTTATGTTCTCAGGATTTGTCAATTCAGATTTTAATCAGTAAGTTGTTGGTTCAGATTTTGTTGAGGTTAAATCCTCCTCAGGATGGTCATGAACTATTTTGGGGTACATGGTAATTCCCAAATTTTGGTTGTCCTTGCATTCTCAGGATAATTAGCTTCATTTCCAGTTTTATGGTTTTAAATTGATTTGCATACACTGTCAAAACTGGGAATTGGGGCACTGTTTGGTACACTCTATAACCTGAACTAAACTGATTATAGCCTAGGGTTATCTATATGTATATGTGCTGATTTCATGAGATAACCTGGCACCACATATCCTGAAATCCCCTTACACTTCACTCTTACGCATGTACCCAATGAACTGAGATACACACACAAAACTAGAAATCTGAGACACCACTAAACTGTCACACATTGACTGTTACACACACACTAGCTCACTTACACAAAAACTGAAAACATGCTAACTTTTTTCCTTGTATACACATATTCCTTTTGCCAATGTATATGACCCCTTCTATACACTTGACACCCTATTCACATACACACACTTGTTGGCCTTTCCCTCTTTATATATATATGAGTATATATAAGTTATAATGTACAATAATATATGTATCATGAATCTATATGTATTTATGCATATATGTATGCAAGTATGTACGTAAGCATGTATGTAATGTATACATGAACGCAATGCATGAAGAAATATACGATATGCAATGTAACTATAGTGTTAGTGGTGATGCAATGTAGGATACAATGTACATAGGCATGTATGAATGGACATTATGCAAGTATGAATGCATGAATGAATGAAGGTAAATTGCAGTTGTATGTAAGGTGATGCAATGTTCAATGTTAACATAAATCGTATACTTACCTCATGTACCCCTTACACTATGTCTCTACGCATTGCTATGACACTATGTTGACACTATCACTATGACACTAGTTCACCTTGATGCATGTTGCACTTGGCCCTTTTCCTACATGTTCACTCATCCCTTATCTTTCCATATATATGTTGTGTGTGATTAGCTTAGCTTGGTTTGGCTTGTGCTTGTATTTGATTTCTAGTCTAGATTGGTTAGGCTTAGTGAGACTTGATTGGGTTAGGAGTGGCCTAATTGACCTAGTTTGACTAGTGTGGTTGACTAGAGTTGACCAAGTGTTGACTTAGTCTAGTTTGACCTAGACATCATGCAGATGCATTGTACATTTCATCTATCATCCACTGTATATGTCTTGACTTATGTCGCTCTAACTAGGAGTCAGATACCTCATCTCGGGCAGTATATTCTCATAGCTATTCAGATACCAGGCGAGTACATTCTCTGATCATTTCATAACTTGCTTAGGTTATATTCCTGTTCTAGATTACCTTATTTGATGCTGTCACGATATTATCACGGATTGGTACTATATGGATCCCTACATTGAGATGTTATCCCCCTCGGGAGCATCGGATATATCATGTCGTGTGTTTCATGTACATCATGTATTCCTCGCTCTCATGTTATTTATATTTCTCATGTGCTTCATGTTCGTTCATGCTCACTCGTGTACTCTCATGTGATCTCATGTTCGGTCATGTTTCTCGTGTATTTCATGTATAACCTATACTTCATTTGTACCCTTTATGGGCCTTCATCTGGAATTCATGTGCACTCAGTTCTGAGCCCTCATGTATACTTCATGTACACCCATCTATGGGCTTTTATGTGAAAATTATGTACGTAACATAACTTGTCTGGATTCTTGTGTATTGATTGGGGTATGGGAGAGTATAAATAGTCATGTGAACAATTCCAAAGTAGTATAACCATGTACGCCTCTTTAGTATATTAATGTGCAATTCCAGCCATTCACATGTCGACTTTGTACTCTAAATCACTAGTCACTGATAGTTCTCTACTTATAGTAGATATTTCTATTACAGATCTCTCTTTTACATCATGTACATTCTTTCAGTTTCATGTATCGTACTCTCTTGCATGTTTATATTTTCTAACATGTTATGATCTGCGTGAGATGTATTGTGCTCGCTTCCGTCCTGATTGGACTTGTTGAAAATTTTACATAGGATGATAAGGAACCCTGCACCCTTTACTATGGAGCTTGCCTAGATGACACTCGCGACCTAGACCCATGGGGAGGTTCAGGCAGCTGCTGAGTATGATACCCATGTATAGCATAGATAGTCTAGACTGTTCTTTCTTTTGTAACACCCAGTTTTCTAAAATTGGGATATTTTTGAAAATTTATTATTTTTATTATTTATTAATGGTATTTTAGTCATGATATGATTTTTGGTGATTTTTAGTTATTTAAAACTATTTTCTAAGTCATGACTTATGACTTTGTGATTTTACTAGTATAATCCTAGTGTAAACCCTAGAGATTTCATAACCTAGAGACTTCCATGACCATGTAAGCCTAACCAAGTGATTAGGATACCATTTTAGCACTTTTCAGCCTAAAGGGTATTTTGGTAATTTTTAGGATTTATTTGGAATTATTTGTATTTATGTGTTTTTATTATTATTTAATTATTGATTAGTGTCATGTTAGTCCCTAACCTAGTTTAGCACTAATCTAGAGGTTAGCCACTAACCTAGAAGACTAATGTTAGATGTTAGCTTTATGTGTAAATATCTAGTTAGAAAATATCTCGATATTTTACTTTTAGATATTTTAGAAACCTAGAAATATCTATTCCCTTAGTCAAAGCCTTAAGGGCTAAGTTAGCAAGGTGGAGGGGACCCTAAATATCTACCCCCTAACCCCCCATGGCAGCCAACCCATGCCCCCATCCTATATACACACCCCCCTTCATTCAAGCCTCTTTTCTTTCACAAAACCCAAGTTTTTCCTACAACTTCACACCCTCATAATTCAATCAATTTAGCTCCAAATTGAGCCAAATTTCTTGCATTGGAACCCCCCTACTATTGAGGATACTAAGGGAGGCTAGCTAGCAAGGTTGATCATCATATTGGCATCACCAAGAGAAGTGGACACCCCCCTATTCTAGGCTTTCCATTGAGTTTTGCACTCATAGGTAAACACCCTCAAACCTAGTAATATTGTAATTTTTTTTCATAAATGCATGCATATAGGTATACCTTAACTGTAGGTCAAGTTTGGTAGGAAATAGATTTGGTTTGGTGTCTGTATCGGACACGTATCTGTGCTTAAATTACAGTGTTTGGTGAAATGCCACTTAGGAATAAAAGTTGTTGTTTTCCAAAACAAATTACACATTTGGGTAGCCCTTGGCATGCTGATCACGAAACCCTATGACTAAGCACATTTCTGTGCTGTGTCCGTGTCCAAAATGGACACGAACTTGCAGCACGAGGCCACGCACGCGTGTCCTGCTACCACGCTGCTCGTGCTCACTGTATAGAGCACTAGGACACGTAAAATTTGACATGGACACGGGGGCAATGTCTGCGAACATGCCCCCAAGTTTCGTGTCACGCCGTGTCGTGTCGAGTGAGAAATCTCACTCGCACGGGACACGCACTGCACTGCACGCGCACATTTTCTTCACTGACACGCGACTCGTGTCGCACGGACACGAGTCGTGGACACCTCGTGGTGACACGAGTGTGTAGCCCAACACGTGGGCTACACGTGGACATGACCACGAGGCCCCACGTGGCTCGTGTCGTGTCCACGAGACACGTGCACCGCTGCACGACGCGGTGCTAAACCGCGTGTATCGGTCGAGTTTTCTCGACTGATACGGGTCTCGTGTCGACGCATGAGGACACGTGGACACCGTGCAGGCTACCCTACACCTAGCCTGACCCTAGGCGAACCTACACACGTGTGCACGAGACCTATAGACACTTGTGTCGTGTCCTACACTCGTGTGCACCTCTGCACGATACTGCACAGAGCACAGTTTACCCAATTTGGTATTTACACGCTTGGACACGTTGTGTCATGTCGTGGTGGACTCCTAGGGACACCTACGACACGTGTACACATGGGGGCACGTTTACCAACCACTGCACTCGAGTCTTAACACGGTTTTGTGTTGATTTTGGGTTTATCCCAATATTCAGTAATGAACAGTGTTTCCTGGGTAAATTTCAGTATTTATTTTGAGATTCAAATTGATTTTTAATGTATATATATGTATATTTATGTGTGTATATACTGTATATATATGTATATATGTATGTGTGTGTAGGTGGGAATTTGGGTGTATTTATATGGGTATTTGTGTAGATATGTGTGTATATATACATATGTGTATATATGTGTATTGTGCGTGTGTGTGTGGTTTCTGTTCTCAGAAATCTGAGAACAGAACACCCCCCTTTGTATCATAACAGTTCTCTCTCTCTCACTCTATTTCATTCTCTCTCTAATTCACTCACTCTCTCATTTTCCTCTCTCTCTCTCTATATATGTATTATATAAAGTTTTGTATATATATATATATATATATATATATATATATATATATATATATATATATATATATATATATATATGGTATTAGATTATATTGTATCTATATATATATATTATATATGGCATATGAGTATACATAGTCTATAGGCCTATGTAGAATGTTTGTATATGTATATATCTAAAGTTATATATATATATATATATATATATATATATATATATATATATATATATATATATATATATATATATATATATATAAAATATTAGCCCATGGAACCTAATTACTAGCCTATGGCCAAATTGGGGGTTGACCCTAATTTGTCTAAGTGACCCCTTGACCTAGGTACCCTAATGACCCTTGTTTGACTAGAATTGACCAAAGTCAACCTTAGGTCCAACTTGACCTAGTTGACCTAGATTGAACTTGAATTAACCTAGAATGACTAGTTTGACATTGGTTGACCTAACTTGACTAGTAGACCTAGTTTGACTAGATAATTGACCATTGTTGACCAAAGTCAACTATTGATCAACCATGACCTAATTGACCTAGAAAATGGCTTGGATGAACATAGAAGGACTAGTTGACTAAAGTTTGACTAAACCCTAACTAATTGATTTATGTTTGACCATATGGTTATGAGGATAGTCATATGTAATTTAAGATATGTATGGGGTTAAGTGGTATACTTAGAGGTTGTGTCATGGTTTGAGTTAGTCTTATGGAGTATTGACTTAGGTAGTTGACCACTGACCTAATTACCTTATTGACTAGTCTTTGTCTGACCTAATTACCTTGTTGACCAAAACCTTAGTTAGTCTAAGTTTGACCTAGGCTTGACCTAGATTGATCATGTTGACTAGTATTTGACTAGTTTGGCTAGAATGTTGACCAAGGGTTGACTTTAACCTAGATTAGACTTGTTTGACCTTGTTTGACCTTATTTGACTTAGTATAACTTCCTGTGACCTAGTTTGACTGTTGAGTTGACCAAGAGTTAACTTTTGACCAGATTGACCTATAATCATGTAGTATGCATTGTATACTCTATTTTTACCATTGTGGATACATTGTGACTTGTATTACTCTGATTAGGAGCCATACACCTCTCCTCAGGCAGTACATCCTCTTCAGACATTCAGTTATCAGGCGAGTACATTCTCTGACCGTTTCATACTTGCCAGGATTTATATTCTTGCTATAGATTACTTTACTTGATGCTGACACGATTGTTATCACGGATTGGTACTATATGGATCTTTTCATGAGATGTTATCCCCCTCGGGAGCATCAGATACAACATGTTTGTGCTTTTCACGAATCATCATGTATCTCTATGCTTTCATAGATTCACGAATCGCTTGTGACTCATGTACTCTCATGTTCACAGAGCCTCTCATGAATCACCCATTTATGGGCTTATCACGAATCTTAACATAACTTGAACGGATCCTTGTGTATTGATTGGGGATGGGGGAGTAGAAATAGTCATGTGGATATTACCCTAGTAGCTGTAGTCATGAATCACTCTTAGCTGTAGTCATGAATCTCCTATGCCATTCACATGTCTATATTTTTACTCTGACTCACTAGTCACTGCTAGTTCTCTATTATAGTAGATATTTCATTACAGTTATCTCTTTTACTACATGTATCTTCTTTCAGCAGTTCCTGTATTTTACTCTATTACATTCTTTATATTTTCTATCATACTATGAACTGCGTCAGATGTATTGTGCTCGTTCCTGTCCTGACTGGACCCGTTGAAAATATTACAGAGGATGAGGATGAGGCCCTGGTGTCTACCTATTATGGAGCAGGACTAGATGACACTTATGTTGTGGACCCTCAGCAGGATCCACCTGCGGCTGAGTAGTCTAGGCTAGTTTAGCTAGTCAGTCTTTTTCATATTATCATTTTGTCTCACATTCTGAGTTGTATTTTGAGATGTTGAGATGTATAGACTCTTAGACTTATATTGTATTTTGGGTTGACATTCTGGATGTTATGTTATCCTAGACACTTGGACTTATTTCATCTATGCTACTGTTCTCTTGAGTTACTATCTATCTATCTGTCTTTCATTCTTCTATCCTAGATGTGATTGAGATTATATTCTGTTATGTCACCTCCATTCGGAGAGTATATACTGTACAGGTACTTTTATATTGTTAGATGTTTGACCTAGGACAGCGTTCTACCGCCGACACTGCGGCGTAGGCTGGACGTACCCACTTCTCGTGCCCTTACTCTAGGGTGCGGGTCGTGACACGTTTTTAGTGGTGGCCCATGCAGGTCGAGTTTATGTAGTGGTATTCGAACTAGAGTACCACTACAGTCTGTGATAGGATTTGAGGAATAGGCTTAGCGAGAGTGGATACTCAATCACAATTTGGAAATTTCCATGGGTTTGAATCTACCGACTTTTGTTCAAATCTGTATAATCTATTTCATATTGTCCTTCTTGATACTATCATCCTTGTACCGTTATTAACTTCCTTGTTGATCTGTCTTCAGGATGGTGGAGACACGATCACAGCGTCTCGGTCCAAGTGACACCACTGAGAGGTCTGCCACCTCTCGTCCAGTTCAACAGGACCCGGGGACCACAGCTCCCCTTACTCCAGCTCATGTGGGAGTTTCTGCCACATTTGGGGGTGCACCTCTATCTATTCGAGGGACCATTCCAGCTACCCCAGACATGCCTCCCCCGCAGGTTTCGTCAGCTACAGTTTCAGCAGCACCAGCAGCAGTTCCAGCCGCCGATGCCATCTGGATTAGTGGATGCTGCACAGATATTTTCATACTTCCAGCATTTCCTAGAGACACAGCAGGCCCAGCAGCAGCGTCAGACAGCGGAGTTTACCAGGGGCATAGATGACGCCCATCAGCTGGCTAGAGCGACGATGGAGAGGTTGGCTGTCCAGCCACAGGGAGGATCGGGACAGCCGCGACAGCAGAGGATTTCGGGCATTCAGGAGTTCAAGAAGATGAACCCCAGGGACTTCTTGGGGACAGAGGGGATTCTTTATGCTGATGACTGGATTGAGCACATTGAGGAGATTTTTCGACTGGCGGAGATACCAGCCGGACTCCAGATAGAGGCAACAGCCAGCCAGATGCGGGATCTTGCCCGTACCTGGTATCAGACGGACCCGAGAGTAGGCACTCCAGGGCAGACATGGGGAGCTTTCAAGGAGCTCTTCAAGGGAAAGTTTTTCCCGGATCAGGCAGTCGGTGCCTTGGAGACCAAGTTCGAGAACCTGGTTCAGGGGAACCAGACTGTAGAGGAGTATTCCGGTGAGTTTTGTCGGTTGAGCAGATTTGTAGAGGGCCTTAGCGAGACAGCGAAGGCGAGGAGGTTCAGGAAGGGCTTAGTCAAGGAGGTCAAGTCCTTGACCAAGAGTGACAGGAATGCCACTTTTGAGGAGATTCTGGCAGGATTGATGGCAGCTGAGGATGATCTTGAGCTGAAGCTCAAGAGGGGCCGCGATACACAGGGAGCCGGCAGCAGTGGAGGTCAGGCCAAGAGGCCTCACTATCAGCATCAGCAGAGGCAGCCACAGCAGTATCAGCAGCCGAGGCAGCAGCAACAGGCCCCGAGACAGCAGACTACCAGTTGTCCCTACTGTAAGAAGCCGGGACATGGATAGGGAGAGTGCAGGAAGAGGTTGGGCTGGTGCCTACTATGTGGGGCAGCGGACCACCAGCTGAGGGAGTGTTCCCAGTACATAGGCAGAGTAGCACAGGGAGCAGCACCAGGAGTAGGAGCCAAGGCTCCGGTAGGTCAGCAGAGGGGACCGTTACAACCACAGCAGCAGAGATTTATGCAGTTTCAGCAACAGGCTGGAAGAGGCCAGCAGGGGCGAGCTTACGCCATGACAGTTGAGGATGCCCAGGCAGTTGGCGATGTGCTTGCAGGTTCTGTTCTTCTAAATTCCATTCCCACCTTGTTTCATTATATCTATCTTGAAATCCAATTCCATCTGCTCCTACCCTGTTTCTTTATTAGTGATAAGTTTTGACCTGGTAGTTCTTTTGATTTTTGTCGATTGTTTGTTTATTTCTTCATCTCTTACTTAGGAGTAGGAGTAGGAGTAGGAGTAGGAATAGCTTTAGTTATTAATATAATTCTTGAATAACTTCTTTTGTTAAGAAATTTTTTTCCCTTAAATGAATTAATTTATGTGTTATGCCTTTTGACTTAGAATTGATAGAGTAGCTCTGACCATAGAATGGTAACCCTTTTAGTCCTGTGATTTATTGTTTCCTTATCTTCCCAGTCTATACCCGTGACCAGGACTGTCCCACTTAACCTGCCCCTTATACTACTATTCATCACGATTTTTCGTTCAATTTAGGCCATAGACCTTTCCCACTCTAAATTATGATCATCGTAGGCACATTACCGTGACTTTTAAATTAGGAGCACAAGACTAGTTGTTTCTTAAAACCGACTTCACATACATGACCTAGACATGACACTCTACACCTATGACCTTAGTGTCCCACTCAGGCATACCATCGTGTGCTTCATTTGCTTAGTACGATTTTCCTGACCCGAGGCTCCATCCTGATTTACCCCATGGAGTTACTTTTGATTTCGATTTGAATTAAGGACACCTTATGACCTAAAACTGCCAGCCAATTTTGGACATGACCCAGTATAGTATACCACCCATATTTTACTTGTTGACCTTGTATGTTGCTAGGTAGTAGCTTCGACCCTGATTGTTGGAGGTTCGACCTAGGAGGAGTACGACCATCTAAATTTCGAGGACGAAATTATTTTAAGGAGGGTAGACTTGTAACACCCCAGTTTTCTGAAATTAGGGTATTTTGAAAATTTATTATTTTATTATTTATTAATGGTATTTTAGTCATGATATAATTTTTGGTGATTTTTAGTTATTTAAAACTATTTTCTAAGTCATGACTTATGACTTTGTGATTTTACTAGTATAATCCTAGTGTAAACCCTAGAGATTTCATAACCTAGAGACTACCATGACCATGTAAGCCTAACCAAGTGATTAGGATACCATTTTAGCACTTTTCAGCCTAAAGGGTATTTTGGTAATTTTCTAGGATTTATTTGGAATTATTTGTATTTATGTGTTTTTATTTTTATTTAATTATTGATTATTGTCATGTTAGTCCCTAACCTAGTTTAGCACTAATCTAGAGGTTAGCCACTAACCTAGAAGACTAATGTTAGAAGTTAGCTTTATGTGTAATATCTAGTTAGAAAATATCTAGATATTTTACTTTTAGATATTTTAGAAACCTAGAAATATCTATTCCCTTAGTCAAAGCCTTAAGGGCTAAGTTAGCAAGGTGGAGGGGACCCTAAATATCTACCCCCTACCCCCCCATGGCAGCCAACCCATGCCCCCATCCTATATACACCCCCCTTCATTCAAGCCTCTTTTCTTTCACAAAAACCCTAGTTTTTCCTACAACTTCACACCCTCACAATTCAATCAATTTAGCTCCAAATTGAGCCAAATTTCTTGCATTGGAACCCCCTACTATTGAGGATACTAAGGGAGTCTAGCTAGCAAGGTTGATCATCATATTGGCATCACCAAGAGAAGTGGACACCCCCCTATTCTAGGCTTTCCATTGAGTTTTGCACTCATAGGTAAACACCCTCAAACCTAGTAATATTGTAATTTTTTTTCATAAATACATGCATATAGGTATACCCTAACTGTAGGCCAAGTTTGGTAGGAAATAGATTTGGTTTGGTGTCCGTATCGGACACGTATCTGTGCTTAAATTACAGTGTTTGGTGAAATGCCACTTAGGAATAAAAGTTGTTGTTTTCCAAACCAAATTACACATTTGGATAGCCCTTGGCATGCTGATCACGAAACCCTATGACTGAGCACATTTCTGTGCTGTGTCCGTGTCCAAAATGGACACGAACTTGCAGCACGAGGCCACGCGCGCGTGTCCTGCTACCACGCTGCTCGTGCTCACTGTACAGAGCACTAGGACACGTAAAATTTGACATGGACACGGAGGCAATGTCTGCGAACATGCCCCCAAGGTTTCGTGTCACGCCGTGTCGTGTCGAGTGAGAAATCTCACTCGCACTGCACTGCACGCACATTTTCTTCACTGACACGCGACTCGTGTCGCACGGACACGAGTCGTGGACACCTCGTGGTGACACGAGTGTGTAGCCCAACACGTGGGCTACACGTGGACATGACCACGAGGCCCCACGTGCCTCGTGTCGTGTCCACGAGACACGTGCACCGCTGCACGATGCGGTGCTAAACCGCGTGTATCAGTCGAGTTTTTTCGACTGATACGGGTCTCGTGTCGACGCATGAGGACACGTGGACACCGTGCAGGCTACCCTACACCTAGCCTGACCCTAGGCGAACCTACACACGTGTGCACGAGACCTATGGACACTTGTGTCGTGTCCTACACTCGTGTGCACCTCTGCACGATACTGCACAGAGCACAGTTTACCCGATTTGGTATTTACACGCTTGGACACGTTGTGTCATGTCGTGGTGGACTCCTAGGGACACCTACGACACGTGTACACATGGGGGCACGTTTACCAACCACTGCACTCGAGTCTTAACACGGTTTTGTGTTGATTTTGGGTTTATCCCAATATTCAGTAATGAACAGTGTTTCCTGGGTAAATTTCAGTATTTATTTTGAGATTCAAATTGATTTTTAATGTATATATATATGTATATTTATGTGTGTATATCCTGTATATATATGTATATATGTATGTGTGTGTAGGTGGGAATTTGGGTGTATTTACATGGGTATTTGTGTAGATATGTGTGTATATATACATAGGTGTATATATGTGTATTGTGTGTGTGTGTGTGTGTGTGTGTGTGTGTGTGTGTGTGTGTGTGTGTGTGTGGTTTCTGTTCTCAGAAATCTGAGAACAGAACACCCCCCCTTTGTATCATAACAGTTCTCTCTCTCTCTCTCACTCTATTTCATTCTCTCTCTAATTCACTCACTCTCTCATTTTCCCCCCTCTCTCTCTATATATGTATTATATAAAGTTTTGTATATATATATATATATATATATATATATATATATATATATATATATATATATATATATATATATATATATATATATATATATGTTATATATATTTGGTATTAGATTATATTGTATATATATATATATATATATATATATATATATATATATATATATATATATATATATATATATATATATATATATAAAATATATATATATATATATATATATATATATATTATATATATATATATATATATATATATATATATATATTATATGGCATATGAGTATACATAGTCTATAGGCCTATGTAGAATGTTTGTATATGTATATATGTATATATCTAAAGTTATATATATGTGTATATATGTGTATATATATATATACATATATATATATATATATATATATATATATTTTATATATATATATATATATATATATATATATATATATATATATATATATATCTATATATATATATATATATATATATATATATATATATATTGTATAGAAAAAATATATATATATATATATATATATATATATATATATATATATATATATATATATATATATATATATATATATATATATATATATATATATATATATATATTGTATAGAGATAGATACCTATATGATATTAGCCCATGGAACCTAATTACTAGCCTATGGCCAAATTGGGGGTTGACCCTAATTTGTCTAAGTGACCCCTTGACCTAGGTACCCTATTGACCCTTGTTTGACTAGAATTGACCAAAGTCAACCTTAGGTTCAACTTGACCTAGTTGACCTAGATTGAACTTGAATTAACCTAGAATGACTAGTTTGACATTGGTTGACCTAACTTGACGAGTAGACCTAGTTTGACTAGATAATTGACCATTGTTGACCAAAGTCAACTATTGATCAATCATGACCTAATTGACCTAGAAATGGCTTGGATGAACATAGAAGGACTAGTTGACTAAAGTTTGACTAAACCCTAACTAATTGATTTATGTTTGACCATATGGTTATGAGTATAGTCCTATGTAATTTAAGATATGTATGGGGTTAAGTGGTATACTTAGAGGTTGTGTCATGGTTTGAGTTAGTCTTATGGAGTATTGACTTAGGTAGTTGACCACTGACCTAATTATCTTATTGACTAGTCTTTGTCTGACCTAATTACCTTGTTGACTAGTCTTGTTTGACCAAAACCTTAGTCTAAGTTTGACCTAGGCTTGACCTAGATTGATCATGTTTACTAGTATTTGACTAGTTTGGCTAGAATGTTGACCAAGGGTTGACTTTAACCTAGATTAGACTTGTTTGACCTTATTTGACTTAGTATGACTTCCTGTGACCTAGTTTGACTGTTTGAGTTGACCAAGAGTTGACTTTTGACCAGATTGACCTAGAATCATGTAGTATGCATTGTATACTCTATTTTTACCATTGTGGATACATTGTGACTTGTATTGCTCTGATTAGGAGCCATACACCTCTCCTCAGGCAGTACATCCTCTTCAGACATTCAGTTATCAGGCGAGTACATTCTTTGACCGTTTCATACTTGCCAGGATTTATATTCTTACTCTAGATTACTTTACTTGATGCTGACACGATTGTTATCACGGATTGGTATTATATGGATCTTTTTATGAGATATTATCTCCCTCGGGAGCATCAGATACAGCATGTTTGTGCTTTTCACGAATCATCATGTATCTCTATGCTTTCATAGATTCACGAATCGCTTGTGACTCATGTACTCTCATGTTCACAGAGCCTCTCATGAATCATCCATTTATGGGCTTATCACGAATCTTAACATAACTTGAACGGATCCTTGTGTATTGATTGGGGATGGGAGAGTGGAAATAGTCATGTGGATATTACCCCAGTTGCTGTAGTCATGAATCACTCTTAGCTGTAGTCATGAATCTCCTATGCCATTCACATGTCTATATTTTTACTCTGACTCACTAGTCACTGCTAGTTCTCTATTATAGTAGATATTTCATTACAGTTATCTCTTTTACTACATGTATCTTCTTTCAGCAGTTCCTGTATTTTACTCTATTGCATGCTTTATATTTCCTATCATACTATGAACTGCGTGAGATGTATTGTGCTCGTTCCTATCCTGACTGGACCTGTTGAAAATATTACAGAGGATGAGGATAAGGCCCTGGTGTCTACCTATTATGGAGCAGGACTAGATGACACTTATGTTGTGGACCCTCAGCAGGATCCACCTGCAGCTGAGGATGTTGTCCCAGTAGTCTAGGCTAGTTTAGCTAGTCAGTCTTTTTCATATTATCATTTTGTCTCACATTCTGAGTTGTATTTTGAGATGTTGAGATGTATAGACTCTTAGACTTATATTGTATTTTGGGTTGACATTCTGGATGTTATGTTATCCTAGACACTTGGACTTATTTCATCTATGCTACTGTTCTCTTGAGTTACTATCTATCTATCTGTCTTTCATTCTTCTACCCTAGATGTGATTGAGATTGTATTCTGTTATGTCACCTCCATTCGAAGAGTATGTACTGTACAGGTACTTTTATATTGTTAGATGTTTGACCTAGGACAGCGTTCTACCGCCGATACTGCGGCGTAGGCTGGACGTACCCACTTCTCGTGCCCTTACTTTAGGGTGCGGGTCGTGACATCTTTCATGTTAGTTGTTGTCTTTGATTTCAGAGTTGTATATTTATGGAGATGTTGAGACTGGTAGTTGTTAACTTGATTTATTTCACTTCTATTTGTACCTCAGTTTGAGGATTTCCTTATCTATTCCATCGTACTATATTCTACCTCTAGATTGTGATTGAGTTGTACCTTCTGTGATTTGGCCTCCAGTTGGATAGTATTTTATATTGTGTTAGTTATTGTTCATGACCTAGAACAACGTTCTACCGTCGACACCGTGGCGTAGGCTGGGCGCTGTTACGTACTCGTACCCTCACAGTGGGTACGGGTCGTGACACATTTTTAGTGGTGGCCCATGCAGGTCGAGTTTATGTAGTGGTATTCAAATTAGAGTATCACTACAGCCTGCAGTAGGATTATGATATATTTTTGAAGGTACTTAATCACAGTTAGGACTCCTTGAGAGATTCCTGGGACGACCCTTGAGAATCTTATTTAAACTTCAATTTGAAATTCTTTCCCTTGTTTTGTTCGCTCTCACGCCTCTTGATTATGAATTTGATTTTGATGGATCGTTGTTGATTTTGATTTTTCTATCGAGATGAATTTTATGGCCCGAGTTACGATATTTTCTGATAACATATGTTGACGGGAATACAAAGATGGTAAAACATCTACTTGATTATGGAACCTGTAGTTTATCGCAGCCATATTAGCTGGCGTGGCAGAAACATAGAGACCTGACTTCGGATATACGTATCTTGGTTATGAGATTTGTAATTTTTCGCAGCTATACTAGTCAGCATAGCGAGAATTTTAGACGACATAATTATAGAGGTGCATACCCCAGTTATGAAATCTATCATTTATCGCAGCCTTACTTACTGGCATGTCGAGGACTCTGAGTAACATGATTTTGGATAGACGCATATGATTATCAGATTGTATCTTGAGAAGATTTTTAAATATATCATCTCTATCGTACCCTTCTGTTGTTATAAATTGTATTCCATCATCAAATAACTTAGGAGTAGGAGTAGGAGTAGCTTTAGCTGTTATTATAAACCTTGTGTAACTTCTTGCTATGAATTTTTTCATAATACAATGAATCGATGATTTTTGCTAGACCTTATCTTGGATTTGATATCATAGCTCTGGTTTCAAAATGGTTCCTTCATTTAAACAGATAAGCAGAACAGATTTTATCATTATTTTCTTCTTGCCATTAATTCTTGTATTACCTTTTAAAAATAAAATAAAATAAAATAAAACTGTCCTGATTACATCAATCACCTATCTTTTATCCAATTCTGTCAGTTATACTTTGAACCTTTGAATCTCTATATCTCTTTACCTTGGAAAGGTCGGGAAAGTGACGTAAATCATCTGGCTCGAAAGGATGTAACTTGTTATCATATGGCAATCTTGGTAGGAATCTAAATGTTGGTCTTGATATAGAATTTAATTTTTATATTGGGATATATATATATATATATATATATATATATATATATATTTATGTATATATATAATATATATATATATATATATATATATATATATATATATATATATATATATATATATATATATATATATATATATATATATATTAGGGTTTTGAGAATTTAACATCAAATATCAGGCAAAGTGTCTGTGTCCACTATATATATATATATATAGTGGACACAGACACTTTGCCTGACACGTATGCATGCTACACTTTGATTACCAACCTATCTAAATGCATATTAATATATTTTGTTGTTAAATTCTCAAAACCCTAATATTTCTGATACAGTACAGTATTAGAGACTAGTTCTCTGCTTTTCCAGTTTAAATTCGTAATTTAAATGTAAATTTTATGTTATTAGTTGTTGTTTACATCACTGCACATATATGTTATATACAGGGTTTCAATTCTTAAAAAAATTGGTCGAGTTTTGTGTTTGAACTTGTCAAATCTGAAACTGTGTGCATATTAACCCTTTAACACTGGATTCTAAGTGGTTAGTTCAATTTACAGTTTTTAAATGTAATGTTTTGAGCTGTATACATTGTTGTATGTAGGGATATAATGTTAGGTTTCATACTCTTACATGTTAGGTTGTGGCTGTGGTGAACATTGGGTTGGTTTTGATATTCGAATTTCTCTAAAATCCTGAAACTGAATACATGTTAACATTTTTACATTGATTTCAAATGTTCAGTTCAATTTCAGATTTAATATATAATGTTGAACTGAACTGAATGATTGAACCCTTTATTTCAAGTTATAACCCATGTACACTTGACACTCTATACTAATGTTCACAACTGCCATGTAAACCTAACCCTTCCTCTCTATGTTATGTTCATATATCTATATAGATATATATAGAGTTTATGCATACATGTTATAATGTATATAGATACATAACTAAATCACTACCTCTCTCTCTATATATTATGATTGGATTTCAATGCTCGACATTTGTGCTTTAAATTTTGATTTTGATTATGCCTTAAAGCCTTGATGATTTGTTATTTCTGTATCTTTTCCAGTTTAACACCCCTGACTGCTTGTATGTTTTGATACCCTATGATTGTTTTGGTCTAGTATGACTAGTATACCTAGATGAGACTTACAACTGCTACCGTATGCCATGATCCTGTATGCCGTCCTTTTAAATTGTATGATTTGATTAAGTTTGAGACTTTAAATGTGGGGGTTTGACCTAGAAGGAGTACTACCATCTTAAATTTTGAGGACAAAATTTTTCTAAGATGGGTAGACTTGTAACACCCAGTTTTCTAAATGAGGATAATTTTGAAAATTTGTGATTTTCATTATTTATTTATGATATTTAAATCGTAATATAATTTTTGGTGATTTTTAATCATTTAAGACTATTTAAAAACCATAACTTGTGATTTTGATGTGCAGCTAGTGAAACCCTAGAGACTATCTGCCCTAGAGACTAACCATGTGATTGGGATTTTTATTTATCATTTTTAGCCTAGGGGTAATTTGGTCATTTTGACTTATTAGAATTATTGAGTTATTTATTGGATTGATGGTTGTTAATTTTGACTTTTACTAGTTATGACTTAAGAGACTAACCTAGATGTTAACCCTGTTGTGGTAACTTGAATAGCATGGTGTGACCCTAGTCTACCTTAAGTCAACCTAAGTTAGGTCACTTAGGATCAAGTTTGAATAGAAGGATTAATGAATAGGTTCATAGGCTTGAGACTTGTGAATTGATTTCATGACTAGTGCAACTTGGCCCATAGCCCACTAGTGTAACCCTAACCCTAATTTTATCCTTTATGACCAGCCACCTAGGGATTCCCAACCCTATAAAATCTCTCTTCCTATTGTTCTTGCCTCCTTTGTATCATTTCTCTATTTGGTAAAAACCAAGGTTTGTTCCCTTCTTCAAAATTCCTATTTTATTCATTTATCCTCCTTTTTTATCCTAGTCTTTTGCATTGGGTTCTAAATGATGTTTATGGACTGTTAGTGGAGAGCTATTTCAGTTTGGGATCAATTTGGAGCATTTGGCTATCAAGAAGAACACCCCCCATTTGAAACTTTTCTTGCTATTTGCATCTATAGGTAAAACTCCTCAAATTGTGGTAATATTTTATTTTCTTTGCATATTTGGCTAGATCTAGGTGTCCCCTAGCTGTCCCTAAAGTTTGGGTTAATTTTGTGTCCGTATCGGACACGTGTCATAGTGTATAGGAAAGTGTTTGATGAAATGCCACACTCGTGTATTCTTTATTATTTTTGAAATGTGTTTGATTGAAATTGTAGTGCTAGGTGTAGTGTTTGATTTCGTGTCATTGATATGTGATTTTCGTGTCGTGTCCACACGGGGACATGAACTTGCTGTTCTGGACAGCGTGCACTGCCATGCTACTCGGTCCCTAGTGCTCACTGTACAGGACACTTGGTGACACGAAAATTAGTGGGGAGGATGGGGCATTGTCTGTCATAATGTTCCTAAAATTTGGGAGCAAATGATGCACGACACGCGGTGCAATCCTGCCCGCACTGGACACGTACTGTTCGTGCATTGGCAGAATACACGCACAGACACGCGCACAAACACGTGTTCGTGTCTACTCTGGACACGTCATGGACACATCGTGGTAGGTCCACTGGGTAGCCCTACACGTGGGCTATACGTGTGCATGACCACGTGTCATGAGGAGTCATGTGTCGTGTCCACGACCTCAGTGAACACGTGCACGACGCCTATGTGTGTTCTTTTTCAGTTTTTGTGTTTTGCTCGGGTTGGACAAGTTGTGTCCAGTTCGTGGACACTGGGACACACTCCCAACACTCTCTCACATGTATCATTAATTACCAACCCTTTGATTTGTATTTTAGTTGTTAATTTAAATTCGAAATTATGAATTTCCCTAAAATCCTGATACTCAACTGATTCACTGATTTCTGAGGAAATTCGAATGAGTTAACTTGTTTGAATGATTAAATTATGCTGTTTGGTTCACCAATTCATATCAAGGATTAGCCAACCATGTTGGATTTTTGATTTGCATGGAGTTATGGTTTCGAATCCTCATTTGGGCTTTTGATTTGAACAAGTGACTGATACACTGTTAAAAATCTGAGAAACCTTGAGATTATTCACTGATTTCAGTCTTATAAACACACACACACACAGAGTTTTCTAACAGTGACTCATATGTTACACACATACAAAATTGAATATGAGAACCTAGACACTCATTCACTAATAACCTGATAACTGAATGCACATTCTACTGATTCACTGTCATTTACACTATTCCTATAATATTAGTCACACACACAAACTTATTCCTGTCACACACAATTACACAATGAATTGCCACACTCCTTCACACATTCCTACCTGTTGACACCCTCACCTTCACACACACACTTGTTGACACTCGAGCACACCCTACACTTTGACACTCCAGACACCTGACACAGCTCACACACTCACACATGCTCGAACTCACCCACACACAGAACCCCCCTTCCCTTTTCTCCGTATAACAGACCCTAACCCCCTTGTTGATGTAGTAAGGTTGAGCAATGGGGTTCGAATATATTGAGATGTAATCTCAGTTTTATATGGGCTTTGTGATGATTCATTTAGTATCAAGTTTGGTTGATGTGGTTGCATGAATTTTGGTTCTATTCTAGTTTTGAAACAGGTTTCACATTAACAGTAAGTATCCAGTTAGGATACTTAGGATTCTCTTAGTTCTTCATTCATAACTATGAACTTGTGGCATTGTATACATTGAGATTTATGTTCTCAAGATTTGTCAATTCAGATTTTAACCAGTAAGTTGTTGGTTCAGATTTTGTTGAGGTTAAATCCTCCTCAGGAGGGTCACGAACTATTTTGGGGTACATGGTAATTCCCAGATTTTGGTTGTCCTTGCATTCTCAGGATAATTAGCTTCATTTCCAGTTTTATGGTTTTAAATTGATTTGCATACACTGTCAAAACTGGGAATTGGGGCACTGTTTGGTACACTCTATAACCTGAACTAAACTGATTATAGCCTAGGATTATCTATATGTATATGTGCTGATTTCATGAGATAACCTGGCACCACATATCCTGAAATCCCCTTATACTTCACTCCTAAGCATGTACCCAATGAACTGAGATACACACAAAAAATAAAAATCCGAGACACTACTAAACTGCCACACATTGACTGTTACACACACACTAGCTCACTTACACAAAAACTAAAAACATGCTAACCTTTTTCCTTGTATACACATATTCCTTTTGCCAATGTATGTGACCCCTTCTATACACTTGACACCCTATTCACATACACACACTTGTTGGCCTTTCCCTCTTTATATATATATGAGTATATATATGTTATAATGTATAATAATATATGTACCATGAATCTATATGTATTTATGCATATATGTGTGCGAGTATGTAGGTAAGCATGTATGTAACATATACATGAACGTAATGCATGAAGAAATATATGTTATGCAATGTAACTATAGTGTTAGTGGTGATGCAATTTAGGATACAATGTATATAGGCATGTATGAATGGACATTATGCAAGTATGAATGCATGAATGAATGAAGGTAAAATGCAGTTGTATGTAAGGTGATGCAATGTTCAATGTTAACATAAATCCTATACTTACCTCATGTACCCCTTATACTATGTCTCTACACATTGCTATGACACTATGTTGACACTATCACTATGACACTAGTTCACCTTGATGCATGTTGTACTTGGCCCTTTTCCTACATGTTCACTCACCCCTTATCTCTCTATATATATGTTGTGTGTGATTAGCTTAGCTTGGTTTGGCTTGTGCTTGTATTTGATTTCTAGTCTAGATTGGTTAGGCTTAGTGAGACTTGATTGGGTTAGGAGTGGCCTAGTGGACCTAGTTTGACTAGTGTGGTTGACTAGAGTTGACCAAGTGCTGACTTAGTCTAGTTTGACCTAGACAGCATGCAGATGCATTGTACATTTCATCTATCATCCCCTGTATATGTCTTGACTTGTGTTGCTCTAAATAGGAGTCAGATACCTCATCTCGGACAGTATATTCTCACAGCTATTCAGATACTAGGCGAGTACATTCTCTGATCATTTCATAACTTGCTTAGGATTATATTCATGTTCTAGATTACCTTATTTGATGCTGTCACGATATTATCACGGATTGGTACTATATGGATCCCTACATTGAGATGTTATCCTCCTCGGGAGCATCGGATACATCGTGTCGTGTGTTTCATGTACATCATGTATTCCTCGCTCTCATGTTATTCATGTTTCTCATGTGCTTCATGCTCGTTCATGCTTGCTCGTGTACTCTCATGTGCTCTCATGTTCGGTTATGTTTCTCGTATATTTCATGTATAACCTATACTTCATTTGTACCCTTCATGGGCCTTCATGTGGAATTCATGTGCACTCAGTTCTGAGCCCTCATGTATACTTCATGTACACCCATCTATGGGCTTTCTTGTGAAAATCATGTACGTAACATAACTTGTCTGGATCCTTGTGTATTGATTGGGGTAGAGGGGAGTAGAAATAGTCATGTGAACAATTCAAAAGTAGTATAACCATGTGCGCCTCTTTAGTATATTCATGTGCAATTCCAGCCGTTCACATGTCGACTTTGTACTCTAAATCACTAGTCACTGATAGTTCTCTACTTATAATAGATTTTTCCATTACAGTTCTCTCTTTTACAGCATGTACATTCTTTTAGTTTCATGTATCGTACTCTCTTGCATGTTTATATTTTCTAACCTGTTATGATCTGCGTGAGATGTATTGTGCTCGCTCCTGTCCTGACTGGACCTGTTGAAGATTTTACAGAGGATGATAAGGAACCCTGCACCCCTTACTATAGAGCTTGTCTAGATGACACTCGCGACCTGGACCCCTGGGGAGGTTCAGGCAGCTGCTGAGGATGATACCCATATATAGCATAGATAGTCTAGACTGTTCTTTCTTTCATGTTAGTTGTTGTCTTTGATTTCAGAATTATATATTTATGGAGATGTTGAGACTGGTTGTTGTTAACTTGATTTATTTTACTTCTGTTTGTACCTCACTTTGAGGATTTCTTTATCTATTCCATCGTGCTATATTCTACCTCTAGATTGTGATTGAGTTGTACCTTCTGTGACTTGGCCTCCAGTTGGAGAGTATTTCATATTGTGTTAGTTATAGTTCATGACCTAGAACAGCGTTCTACCACCGACACTGCGGCGTAGGCTGGGCGCTGTTACGTACTCGTACCATCACAGTGGGTGTGGGTCGTGACACGTAACATGGTTTCCCTTTCACCTACTTCAGAAGAGGAAGTATTGACTGGTACTAGGTCTGGTAGACTCTATCTCCGAGACTCTCCGGATGGTTAAGAGAATGAAGTTGTCACTCCCCCTCCTGCTTCTGATGTGCTTCCAATATTTGCTCCACCAGCTGAATCGGGTCCTTCTAAGCCGACAGCAGTTGATAAAAGCAAACAACAGGTTTGCTTTGATAAGAACTTGAAGAAGAATACTCCATTGCAAGGTCTTCATAAGCCGTATAACTTTGATATATTGGCTCAACTCGCCAACACTCCAGCGAGATTATCAATCTTCGAGCTCCTTCGTCTTTCGAAGGAAACTCAAAAAACATTAAGCGAAGCCCTGATGCAAGCCGATATCTGTCTTGCACATCTCCAGAAATCGGACGAAGAGCCTGTGGCTTGCCCTTAATGTCATAGTGTGATGGAAATCTTGCCAAACATTACCCTTACCCAGGATGACATGCTGCTAGAGGACAATCGGCACGACCGACCTCTTTATTCCACTGGGTACGTCGACACGATGAGGGTGGATCGTATCTTGGTCGATCCCGGGTCTGTGCTCAGCATAATCCCGAAAACTTTGCTTGACTCTCTAAAGATTCCGGTCCATAGTCTCTCAGCGAGAGTGACAACTATTTTCGGATTCAATTCTGGAAAGAGTAAACCGCTGGATAAGATTCGCCTGAGAGTTCAAATCGGTGATCTTTGTACAAAAGTCACCTATTATGTTATTGACAACTACCTTTCCTACAACTTATTGTTAGGAAGGGCGTAGTTGCATGAACATAATATCGTGCCATCTACTCTCCATCAGTGCTTTAAGTACGTGGATGATGACGGAGAGATTAAGAAGGAAGTTGCTAACCTCAATCCTTTTCGAGGTGTTAAGGCCTATTATACGGACTCCAGAATGTACAAAGAAGGGTACATGAAGGTCGTGTTGGCCATGGACACGGAGGAAGACCAAAAAGATGACCCAGATAAAGTCTTGGTGATTCCAGTAAAAAGGACGCACCTCTCGTCCTTCATCTTCTTAGATGGTAACCATTACTCTCGTCCCTCCTACTAAAAAAATGGAGCAAATGGAGCTCACGTCTTTTGAGTCTCTTGTTATCGACCTTCGTCGTAACAAGCCTACTACTTCTCTTTCTTCTCCTCTTGTTATCTACCTGGCAGCGTCTCCAGCCAAGGTCACAAATGCTGTTGTAACTATTGAGACTAAAGATATCAATAAAACAATGTCTCTTTAGCAGTATATTGATGTCAACTATTATGCACAAAATTATTTAAAAATTATGGACAAGTACGAACCTCTCACTTTAGGAGCAATTCAACATTTTCAAGATGATATAGTGTACGAACCAGTGCAAAATTCATTCTTCATAGTTCCTCCACGGAACGACGATGAGCATACAATTCTCTTTAGTAGAAAAAGTAACGAAAGAGCTATACTTGATAGTGATTCTGAAAATGACGATGGTGGAAGAATACAACTGTGTCGTTACAGTCAACAATCCAAGAATATCATTCAAAAAATGGGTTACAATTTTGGGTCTAGATTGAATGGAGGTAAAGGTAGACGAACTCCTATTCGACTACCTACTCCTAAAAGAAGGTCATCACAATACTATAACAAGACTAGACATGGGTTAGGCTACTCTACGTCGATTACAACCCCAGATAGATCTGCATCAGACGAAAAGATACGATCTCACTCTTCCGATTCTACTTCATGGGACTCAGACACCAACATAGGGGAGGTTCATCAACTGACTCTTTCTGTCAATATGGTGACAACTAAATTCCTAGAAGACAATGAAGATGATGACTTTATCGAGACTTATGAGAATGAGCCTTGGGTACAAAGGATGGATACTTAATAAGAGATTCGCTTCGAACAACATGAACCACCCACTGAGGACGAGCTAATCCAAATCGACGTCGGAGACAAAGCTTCTCCAAGGCCAATGTTTATCAGCAAAAGTCTCCCTAAGGCAGACAAACAAGACTTGATCCAGCTCATTAGAGAATACATTGACGTGTTCGCCTGGAGTTATGAAGTTATATCGGGACTAGACCCTCAGATCGTTAGTCATAAGCTCAACATTTTACCAAATGCTAGGCCGATCAAACAACAACAACAACGATGGTTCTGACCTGATATGATGGACACCATAGAAGCGAAAGTTAAGAAGCTCATTGCCTGCGACTTTGTTAGGGAGGAACAACATCTCGACTGGGTGGCTAATGTCGTACCAGTCATGAAGAAGACATAAAAAGTTTAAGTCTGTATCGACTTTAGAGACCTCAACGCAGCTTGTCCCAAGGACAAGTTTCCTCTTCCAATCACTGATGTCATGATCGACAACTCCTACGGATTCGAAAGAATATCTTTCATGGATGGATTCTCTGGATATAATCAGATCAGGATGAATTCCGAAGATGAAAATCATACGTCTTTTCGTACTCCTTTGGGAGTCTATTGCTATACAGTCATGCCATTTGGTCTCAAAAATGCTGGTGCCACCTATAAACGGGCTATGTGTACTATTTTCTGTTAGCATTTACGAAAAATAGTCAAATGTTATGTCGACGATATTGCTGTCAAAAGTCATTTAAAGGAAGATCACATCCAAGACTTAAGGACTATTTTTGATCTAATGCGTCAAAATTAACTCAAAATGAATCCCACAAAGTCATTCCTTGGTGTCTCTAGTGGCAAATTTCTCGAATTCGTTATTACCTCTAAGGGTATAAATGTTGACCCCGAAAAAGTCAAAGCCATCCAAGATATGCATCCTCCACACAATCTAAAAGAGCTACAAGGATTCCAGAGACGACTTGCATATATCAGGAGATTCATCTCAAATCTTTCTAGACGCTGTAGACCGTTCACTCAACTAATGAAGAAATGTGTGTCTTTCGTTTGGACTGATGAATGTTAGCAAGCAATTGAGGACATTAAGCAATACATGATGAACCCTCCAGTCCTAGTTCCTTCGATCATAGTAATACCCTTCCTAATGTATGTCCAAGCAATGGATCATTCTCTTGGTGTCCTCCTAGCCCAAAAGAATAATGAAGGCCATGAGCAAGCAATCTACTACCTTAGCCTTACAATGATCGGTACTGAACATCGGTATAACTCGGTAGAAAGAGAATGCTTAGCCTTGATATTTACCGTCCAGAAGAGGCATTATTATATCACGGGCCAGACTATCCATGTCATCTCCAGAGTCAATCCTCTACGAGCTACGGATGAAAAAGCTTAGTACACTCAATTCCAGACTTACTAGATGGGCGATACTGCTAGCGCAGTATGATATGGTCTATGTCTCGCAGAAGTCTGTCAAAGGTCAAGCCCTAGCTGACTTCTTAGCTGCTCATCCAGTTCCTGAAACTTCAGAACATTACGACAAAATTCCTGATGAAACTCTAGAGTCCAACATGACTTCAGAAAGAATACTCGTTTGTCATCTATTCTGTGTTGGTGAATCCAGAATCGGACCCAACGGTATCATCATTGCTGAAGTAGGAATTGTCCTCGTATCCCCAGAAGGGCTAGCTATTCAAAGAGCCTATTCTCTAGACGAGCCGTGTTCCAACAATGTTCTCGAATACAATACTTTGCTCATCGGTCTCCAGTTAGCTAAATAGCTCGATATCGATTACCTTGAAGTATACGGAGACTCTAAACTGATTGTCAACATGTTAGAGGTACGTATGAGATTTGACATCAAGATCTCATCCTCTATCAAGAAGCAGCAATTAAACTGGCTATATCATTCAAAAGTTTCTTTATTGAGCATGTACGCCGAGCATGTAATACAGAAGCCGATGTACTTGCTAATCTAGCAGCAGTATTAGATGTCCCTGTGAAAAGGCAACAGATAATAGTCATTGCTAATCGAGAATTATTCTGTGTCAAGAATAATTTGAACATTGAATTCAGTAATACGGTTGAGATTTGCACTACTAGCAAGGACTGGAGGACTCCCTTTATCGACCTCACAGTGTATGACATCTTACCAGAAGACCCTAAAGAAGCAACGATAATTTGTCGTCGATCACTCCGATTCTATTACAATCAGTCATCCAAGACACTCTACCGTCGATCATTTGATTGTATGCTTCTGTGCTGTCTTACGGGTGACGAGGCAAAACAGATATTACATGAAGCTCACAATGGTATTTGCGATGCACATCAACCTGGTCCCAAGCTACATGACCGTATCAGACGTATGGGATACCATTGGTTCATCATGTTGGCAGATGCAATTGAATACGCAAGAAAATGCCGAGCATGTCAAATCCATGAAGATTTCATCCATCAACCATCCAAATTCTTACATCCCACTGCAGCATCTTGGCCCTTTGAAGCCTGGGGCATGGATGTCATCGGTCCTATCAATCCACCATCATCTCGAGGACATCGGTTCATCCTAGCTATGATCGATATCTTCTAAAAATGGCCATAGGCTATTCCTCTAGCTGAAGTCAAGATAAGCAGTGTCATTAACTTCATCAAGCATTATGTGATTTATCGATTCAGAGTTCCTCGAAGAATCATCCATGACAACGGACCTCAGTTCGTGAGTCAAGCATTCACTCGATTCTGTAATGACACTCAATTCAACAACATTTTTCTACAACTTATAACCTCGCAGCCAACGGTTTAGCAGAAGCATTCAACAAAATAATTATAAAACTTCTCAAGAAGTTTGTTTCTGCCAATAAACGCAACTGGAGCAAAAAGCTTGGAGAATGTCTATGGGCGTACCGTACTACTGTACATACCCCAACTGGCTGTACACCCTTCTCTCTAGTGTATGGATGCGAAGGTGTCTTACCGTTGGAGATTCAAATTCCATCCCTGAGGATGGCTGTCGCTAATGAGTTGACAGTGAAAATAATGATCGTCTTCGGTTGCAAGAGCTTGAAGCACTTGATGAGAAGCGGCTGCTAGATCAACAGCACATTGAACTATATCAAGCCCACATCTCAAAAGCTATCAACCGCAAAGTCAAAGTGTGAACCTTTCAAAATGGCAAATTAGTCCTTACCGTCAGACGTCCTATGACTATGACACACATGAGCAAAGGAAAATTCGAGCCAAAGTGGGAAGGTCTGTATGTCATAGAAAAGTCTTCTCTAACGGAGCTTACCAGCTAACTGGGATGACGGTCGAATAGCTATGATGCCTATCAATGGCAAATTTTGAAAGAAATTTCATATTTGAAAGTATGTATTATATTTTCTAAATAAATATTGTACATACACAAATCTTCGATTATTATCTTTTATTTTCTATTTCGTTAGTAAACCCATAGATAATAAGAACTCAAAAAATCCACAATGGAGTCTAACCCGGATTTTATGGTATATCTTCAAAAGATTAACCCATAATATCTATCACAACATATCATCACAACATCATCTTTTGAAACCCAGTCATTTTAAGAGAGATCTTATTCTTGAGCCCTAGTTGGTTTACGAATAATCAATAGATATACGAATTTACGTCCACATTACCTCTGAATTCCACTGTCTGTATCAACAACTTATCACGTCCACATTACCTCTGATAACGTCATCACAAAAGTAATATCACATCAAGTTATATTATGTCACGTCCATGACCCCTGAACAGATATAATAAGTGATATTATTTTCAAGAAATACGTCACATCCAGCACCTCTGAATGTATTTCTCTAATACTATTTTTGCTCGTATCTCAAACAGATACATAAAGTAACAGAATCACAAAACAACATCTTTTTCATTTCATTAATCTTGAGAATATAAACTATTACATTGATCAAAATGTGATAAAAGAAAAATGTTCAAAAGAGATTATTACATTTATCCTCTAAAAGGCTCATTAGGGAGGTGGACTACTGAGGCCGAAAATTATCTTCTTCAAGGCTTCGGCTCGCTCCACCCTCGTAGCAACCACCCTGTCTCTAGCCAAGTTCCTCCTAAACTCTGAAAGCAAAGGCTGCATCGATGTAACGCTGCACTCCATATCTGCATTTCGATCTCGGATAAGATCATATCTTTGCCTGTTCAGATCATCTAGATGGCTTGAGGCAAATTGATGAAGCTCGAGCACCTTTTCCTGGAGCTTCCTAGCTGCTGACACCGATGCCCGAGTCCTGGCCGATTCAGCTTCTAGCTCTTGGATGCGAGCCTGACCCTCAATTGCTTCTCTATCTTTCTCCGCTGCTTCAGTCTTACAAAGATCAATGGAGGAAGTGGCCTCAACAATATCGGACTTTATCTTGCCATATTGTATCGTGAACGCAACCATAGAATTGTCCAATACTGCTCGTCGTTCCTCGTACTCATGAGCTATGGCCTCGTACTCAGCATCCACTGGTCTTTGTATATTTTCCTTTGTCAGCTCCTAGTGAGACTGGATAGGCTCCTCGAGCTCCCTTAAGGTCTGTTCTAAGGCACTTGCTCTTTCAGCGTCGCCCAGGTTGCGTATGGCGTCAATTGGATAGCGAGAAGACGTCCTTATAAAATCGTAAGGATGATTCTTCTCTAAGGCCAAATGAACCAAGGAGCGCAGGGAAGTGTAGAAGGCATCCGTATAAGTACGGATGATATCGCTCATCACCGCTGATACACCAGGTGTCGTTGCTTCGGCGAGAACTCCTCATTCTATAGAGATGGGAGGAATGGCAACCTGCACAATATCAACACCTGGAGATTTTGGTGCAGGCATCCCCGACGAGCTTTCTTCCATGGCTTGAGTCCCGATATCCAAGGGAGCCATGGTAGAACTGAGGCTGAAGGCAGTAGAAGCCAACGGGACTTCGGTGATCGTCCCTATAATACCTGTCGCAATTCAAGAAAAGAATCATTATATCACACGACATTAAATAATAAAGCAATGGTAAATAAAGTTAAAAATTTACCCGAGCCCGTTGGTATATATATAGTATCCATACGCACAGTATCTTTTTCTGTAATGAGCCTCTCAAATACAGAAGCAGATATCGCTGCTTGGTTGTTGCCTGCCTCTGAGCCTCCAGACATCTAACGACTGCTCCTAGCCTCTGAGCTCGTATGGCTGTCTTTGGCCCCTGATTCAGCTTGGCCTCCTTGGGCTGCCACTTCCGCCCTCTCCGTTTTAAAAACATGCTCAATATCAGGGTTTTCATCACCCTCAGGGCCTTTGAGACCTTCAACAAGGTTCTCATCACCTTCATCCTCGTCAACTGGGCTTCCGTCGCCCTCAATGTCAACGTCAAAGTTTCCATCGCCAAGTGGTTCATCGAGACTCTGATTATCATCATCAAGGCTCTGGTCGCCCTCATCTTCAGCAGGGTGCTCATCACCCTTAATTGTAGCTTGGCCATCTTTGGCCACCAAGTTCTAACCTTCTTGTGTTGCTACTTGATCTGGGCTTAATTCAGCCCGTTTTAAGTTGGAGGTAGCATCAGCAGGGTCCACTTCGATCAGTTCGTCCCCGAAATCAAAGCCTTACAATGTCTTTATCTTCTCTTCATCATTACGAGAGGGTGTCTCGTACAGAATAGGGGCTACGGGTGTCTGGAGTATGGAAGGAGCCAGAATTTTTGGGGTTACTTCCTTTTTACCTCGAACCGAGATTATCCCAAACGGAATTGCTACTCCCTAGAGGGTGGTGGTTCTCAAAGTCGGGGAGACATCAAACTAGATTTAACAAGTGCTGCAAACGCCCTTGCAGAAGGGGAAGTCTCCGTCTCGACAATCACTGGCTCTACAACAGTTACCGAAGGGACATCCGTTGAAATGGCTGGAGCCGGTACACTGGTTGGTGGTATATCTGGAGACGAAGAAAGGTCAACACAAATTGCTACCGGAATAACATCTAGTAGCTCATGTTGAACTGAGAGACTGAGGATATCACCTTATGGAGAAGACAAGCCGCGAGGCGACCGCAGTAATGGTTCCTGACCAGGAGACTGCCTTGGCGAGGAAGGAATAGTAGAAGCTGTAGTCTTTAACCTCACAGCTCTTGATACCACCAATTTCTTTTTCGCTACTCGCTAAAGTAGTGGCTGTAGGGAAACGGCAGCAGCAGGTCGATCGTGTGATGCTTCAGGAGCAATCTGCTCCCTGCTTGTCTCCTTAACCCCACTCTCCTTCTGAGCAGGGGATGGGGTTGTTCCTCTGAAAGAAGATGTTCCTCCAAAGGAAGTCCCGCTTCTAGTTGTCGTGTTTGAAGCCTTGACCTCGCCACAGGCTTCTCGACGACAGTCATTTCTTTCTTTTTCTTTCCTTTTCCCTTAGCAGGAGAAGGAAGTTCATCCTGGGCTGACTGGGTAGATGAGGCCCCAGTTCTCTGTTTCTTGCTAGTCCCCTTCACGGAAGACTTCTCTTTCCGCTTCTTAAGGGTGACACGCAACGGACCATGCATCTCATCAGGGAAACCAATGAGCGTAGCCTCTAGAGGGTCATCAGCGGGAACGTCCTCCTCGGCTTCTACGAAGTCCATGGCAGCTTCGGCCCTTTCCCGTGACCTTCTCACACTAACAAAGCTATCAGATAAGGAATAACCTTCGAAGATAGTGTTGGCTGAGGTGTAGAAATTCGTGTATGTATTTAACATATGCGGGCTCGCTTCAAAAGTAGCGAAAGGCATGGTGAATACAGTTTTAGTGCCCCTCGTACTGTAGTATCTCTATCCTCGATCACCGTCGATCAGATATCTGAAGGCTTTAAGGCATGTGGTTTCATTCCTAACATGCATCTGGTCGTAGCCGAACTGACGAGCAAATCGTCTAGGCAGGTATGGTTCCAGATAGCATTTACTCTCGAACCGATACACCAGATGTAAGGGTCTGATGGAGGTGGACGAGTACCCATAGGCTTTAAATCCATTAGAGGAGCCGGAAAGGTCTCGTACCCAGGAGGAGGACCTACACAGAAGAACATCCACTCAGAGCCCATGTTCAGTGCCTTTCTACAGTAAAAAAAGGAGTCCACTTTCCATCGAGACGTGGCATATATACTAATAAAATCTCCTCCTGTAGCACCAAGAGCTGGATCCATCAGACAAGGATGGTGTAAGATTAACCAGCTGAATAAATAAATATACGGCATCTTGGTACGGGAAAAGTCTTCTCGGGAGCCAGGCTTCTCCATTATGGTGGTTGTGAATGCACGAAGACCAGCATTCAATCGACAAGTCATCGCGAAAAGGATATCCATCTTATATACGAACACTAAACGCAATGCGATGAACAACACGCCTCGATGGATGCGGTCGACCACACTAGCTCCGGAAACTATGAACCGTCGTAGCCAAAGAAAGAGGAAGCCCGCCAAAGTAGCCTCCGGAGACATGATTATACCACCATGTCTTATGTAAGTCTCGAGAGGGGTGCCAACTGCAAAACCATGCCAATCTACTTCCAGCTCATTATCCACATGTCCTAATCCTTCTATCAGTATATTGCTTGTGTCGCCATCGAACCGCTCAAAGAAACGAGGCTCACACTCCAAATGTTCTTGTACCTTACTCTCCGCGGCATGACCTAGGAAGAGATACACCAGCCACTTGGATGTATAACACGTCCCAATTGCCCTGTTCTTATATAAGAGAGTACAGATTGTGAAGTAACATAGTAGCTCCTCGAAGACTGCCACCATCCAAGGGTTCTCTTTGGCTAGAGCCTCTAATTCCTCTTCAGCTGGCACGTACTCTTTCTAGGGATTATCACCCGTTGGCAGATGTGATAAAAATGTATCTTGTGTAAGGCGAGGCTTATCTCCCCGTGAGGAGTAACGAAAGTACCAGTCTTGTTGTTGTATCTCTCCACCAAGGCTAATAACATATTTGAATTTGTGTGGATGTCACAGGAAGTGGTCAAGATGGCTTCATAAAGCTCCAACTCAAGCAGCTTGTAAAACCCCTAAATTTTTATTATTTTTTATTAAATTTAGTACTGATTTAAAATTTTGTATTGTACGTCGCGTAGTCGTATTGTACGTCACGCACGAAATTTTGTTTTTCTTGCTCGTCGAGTGCGAATATGTGCGAGCGTACATATATTTTTGAAAAACATTTTTTTCTATTTTATCGTTCAAATAATATAAATAATTATTTGTATTTGTATTTTGCTTAAAGTTGAGTGTTGAGATGACCAAAATCTTATTAATTTTTATTTATTTATTAGTGATAATTTAGAAAAACTATTTTATATTCCTTGCATATGAGGTACATTAAATTAAATTTATATATTATTTTATTTTTGAAATTAATAATATTAATATTTTATTATTCGAAAAGATATTTAAAAATATTTATTATTTTTGAAATTATTATTATGGATATTTGAAAAATATATTTCGAAGTTATTGTGGCGAATTAAATCTTGATTTAAATTTATGGATTTATTTAAATAGTGAAACGTTTGAAATTTGATTTGTCCCATTGATTTTAAACCAATAATTTAATTAGATTTAAATTGGATTTGATTTGAAATTAGATTTATTGAATTATTTAAATTAAGTATTGAATTATCTATTTTGGGTTTAAACAAATCCTAAACTTTATCTTAATGGAAATTCCCACATCCTATAAATAGGCAGGTACTCCTCCATTATCTCTCCACAAGCCAAAATTTCTCCCACAAAATTTTTTTTCAGAAACCCAAATCCCGTGCATCGTGTCCGTGCCCTTATTTTTCCCTTTTCACTATTTTATTTACATGTACATTTCACCTTCTTTGTGTCCACAAGTCGGACACGATTTTGACATAGCAACCCAGTCTCTATGATCCCTAATCCTAAACTAATCCCGCAACACCCTAACAACAACTACCCACTACGACCACCCGCTGCGACCCGACGAACACTAGAATCCCCTGGCCATCCTCGCTCCTCCTTCTACCGGAAGCCAGACCGCCACCACCCCAGTACCAAACCACCACCACCACGACCCAAACTTCCTTCGAAACCACCAGCACCCTCGCCAAGCCAACACAACCACCGACTTCACCACAGACCCGCGACATCCAGACATCTCCGCCATAACCACCGTCGTCGCCACCACAGCCTACCACCGTCGCCACCACCACAGCCTACCACCGCCACCATCCCGATAATCCCAACAAAGAAAAGAAAAAGAAAACCCGAACCCTTACCTCCCTCGTCGTCGTCGAATCGCCGCGTCCGTCTAACTGCCGGCCGTCAGCCCTAGCCGCCCCACTCCTCCATGGCCGAGTCCTCCGCTCGCGCCACCAGGCCATCCACCGCGTCCAGCCTCCAGCGCCTCAGCTCCGGCCGACCGACCCCAGCTTTCCCCTACGCTCTTCCCCTCCGTAGCCCGCCCGTCGGAGGCAAGCTCCTCCGCCGAGCCGCCCCACCAGCAAAAAGCCCTAACCCGCGCCTTTCCTCCTCCGACCTCCGCCCTTCGTCCCCTAGCCGCCTCTTCCCTTCTCCTCCGTGAGACCACCGCCTCGACGCCGGCAGATCCGCCCAGGCGCGTGCGTCGACCTCCCCGCGAAACCCCTCCCCCGCTCCTTCCGCCCGACCTCCTCCGCAAACCGCCGTCACCCATCGCGCCGCCTCCGCCCCTCTCCCAGATCTGCGCCACCATCCCTCACCCCGGTCCTCCACCTCCTCCGGCGCCGCCCAGTGGCCGGCGCTCTCTCCGATCTCCCTTCATCCTCTCTCTCTCATCTCTTTCTATGTAGTTAATATGTGGAGCAGTTGACTTCATCCAATTCTTTTTATATATATTTTTTACTTTAGTTATTATTATTTGTTTTTTTTCATTTGTTTGTTTTTCTTTTCTTTTGTGTGTTTTGTTTTTATTTGTTTGTTTGAATTTCCCATATTTCTTTCTCCTAGTATTTTCTATTTGCTTTAGAAATTATTATCTATTATTACCCTTTATTATTATTTTGATTATTATTATTATTGTTATGATATAAATTATTTTTTTAAAATAAAAACAGTCAAGGTTGACCATATATGTTAGCAGTTACATTATTGTATAGGTATATTTTGTATTTTTTTATTTGTATTAAAATTAGTTGTTTCAATATATATATATATATATATATATATATATATATATATATATATATATATATATATATATATATATATTTATATATATATATATCTATATATATATATATATATATATATATATATATATATATATATATATATATTTTATATATATATATATATATATATATATATATATATATATATATATATATATATATATATATATATATAAATATATATATATATATATATATATATATTTTTTTTTTTTTTTTATATATATATATATAAATATATATATATATATATATATATATATATATATATATATATATATATATATATATATATATATATATATATATATATATATAGGTATATTTTGTATTTATTATTTGTATTAAAAATTAGTTGTTTCAATATATATATATATATATATATATATATATATATATAAAACAAAGTGTTGTTTTAGGCTCTGCCAAATAATTATTTCGAAATGTTAGTTGAAAACCCTAAAATTATTTTTGTTCCTATTTTAAATATAGCATTGACCTAAAACTTATTTTGATAGGATTTAGCTTTAGCAATAAAACGTTATGCTAGATTTATATGTATTTGACAAAGCTATAGATTGAGCCTAAAAGATTTATTAATATTTTGTTTATTTATTATTTATGAAGTGTCGTTATTGTCTATAAACATATTTATACAAACTTTGGATTTAAGCTTAAATCGATTATTTCTTTATTTTCTAAATAATTATCAAAATAAATTTTGCTAGTAAATATAGATTTTAAGTATTATAAATAGTTTTCCAAAAATACTATATGTATTATTTACACACATTTTCTTCCATTAACCTCTTGTCCGTGACCAATCCCATAATTTTCTATTCAAGTACCAATTTTGTACTCATTATGTCCTTCCTAACTAATTTGACCCTTCTGGACCAATGGAACTGTCCGTGCCACCACCCGAGGTCTCCATGTATAGCTGTTGCACCGAAGTCACAGTTCATGCCATCTTGAACATCGCAGCACACCAGGCGTCCTACCAGGCAAGACACCTTGCCTTTACTGTTTAATTCCTTGCTCAATATCATGCATGTTTTTTTATTTATTTATTCTAGAAAATATAAATTGTACTTGCAAATTATTATATTTTAGTTGCATATGGCTTAGAGTTAAGGGACCACCTTTGTTTGTGTCGCATTCATTGGCCCGACACTTGTGTATCACGAGTCACGAGTCTCATATAGATCTCGGACGTACGTATCGACTGGCCATCGGTGCGCACATGCCGTGCGATAGGCAATAACTGCTAAATAGTTATGGTTGTCTAGAAGACTTAGCGACTTAGCAGTTATTAGGAATATCGTGATGTGGATTCAGCACGAGTAGCGCATGGGGAGGGTGAAGACAGTTATTAGGCGCAAGGGCTTTCACACCTTTACTTTTCTCTAGATGCCATTTATGACTCAATCGAGAGCTAGTGGCCGTGCATTTATTTACTTTTCTCTAGATGCCACTAGTGCCTCGGTTGAAACATAAATGTGCCGTACATTTACTTTCCTCTCGCTGCCGTTAGTGACTCACCCAAGAGCTAGTGGCCGTGCATTTATTTTTCTCTGGATGTCCCTTAGCTCTCATTCGAGTGCTAATGGGCCGTGCATTTACTTTTCTCTAGACGCCACTAGTGCCTTGGTTGAAACGCTAACGTGCCGTATTTCTAACTTCTGGAGCCCTTGTGTGGAACGTTGTCTTCAAAATGCATTAACACATAGAATGGTTAAGGACCTTTAATTGTGTAGTCACATTTACTTTTCTGTTGAACTTTATTATTCAGTTAATAGCATGATATTATGTGTCTTGTTACGTCCCTCTGAGGACCTGGTTATCTCGCCAGGTGTGTGCTATTGTTTGTCGCAGGTGTTCTAGCTCTCGCCGTGATCATTGCTTCTCTACGAGGATGATTGCACTTGGATCGTCTTCGCTTCGCTCGCTAAAATCTTTCCTTTGTTATGTATTTCTTTTCATAGTTGGTAGTGGATTTGTCTCCGCCCAACTACATGTACCAAATGACAATTTCATAGTTGATTATATGAGGTCTTCTATTCATTTATTTTGTGTGGATGAGATTAGTTATGGTTCTACTGCATTTTACAGCTTATGTATTTATACGAGACTTCCATATATTGGAGTATACTTCGTATAAATACAGCTGGCATGTCTACGTTCTTAGTCCTATGTATTTTGGGACTGGGGCGTTACATATTTTTGTGGTGGCCCATGCAGGTCAAGATAAATTGTTTGGTTACTTTACCGTATCAAGCAAGCCTGCGTATAGGATTAGAAGTCTAGGATCTCATCCACATACTTGACCTCTTTCCTTGATTTTATCTACCGTTTGACTCATCAATTGTATCTTGCTTGCTTCCTTCCATCCCTATTCCTATCTTCTCTTCGTGCTTGCTAGAGATTGACCCTACTAGTTCGTTGTCCCAAAACACCATTAGTTTAATTCTTTAAGTTGGGTAGAATACCTTATGAACTAGCAACCTCTTTGACCTAGTAACCTATATTAGCAAGCTTATTTAGATCCTAGAATCTAGAGGACCTAAACCGTCTAGCCAACCAAGGACTTGGACAAGAAGACTATAGGACGACTGTATGACTTAGAATTATTCTACCTTCTTTAAATCTTAATCTCTCGTACCTATGTATTTACCGTTTTGACTAATGATGCTAATATAGCCTAGTTTTTGCAAACTTATCTTTATCGAGTTTGTTCATGACATATGCTATTGAGCGCTCACTAGCATATTGTCTAATCAGAACCGGTGCATAATGGTCTGATCAACCATGTCCACTTTGGTTTGCTTTTATCTATTGTTCTACGTGGATGGAGACATAGTTAAACTTGGCCTTTAGAATTCCATCCACGACTGCCTTGAAAATTCCTTTGAAAATTATTCGGCCGCCTTTGAAATCACATATTCGTATTCGATAACACTTTCTTCGAACTCTAGATTGCTTTCGCCTTCACCTATTTTAGAAGGACGAATGCGTTATACGAGAACTTCCTCTAACCATCCTATCACCTATGACCATTATCACTCTATGTTGCCATATCTTTGTCTTGAACTACTCGACCTTCCCTCGACCCTAAATATACAATCTTGACTTCACTTGAATTTAAGAGTGATTACAATCGTCTCTTAATCATATCCTCAACCTAGACTACAACCATATAAATTTTGAACCCTTCTATCTACCGTTGTGCTTTCTCACCCCCTACGAATTCTTAATTTCGAGGACGAAATTCTTTTAAATTGGGTAGGATGTAAAACCCCTAAATTTCTACTATTTTTTATTAAATTTAGTACTGATTTAAAATTTTGTATTGTACGTCAAGTAGTCGTATTGTACGTCGCACACGAAATTTTGTTTTTCTTGCTCGTCGAGTGCGAATATGTGCGAGCGTACATATATTTTTGAAAAACATTTTTTTTCTATTTTATCGTTCAAATAATATAAATAATTATTTGTATTTGTATTTTGCTTAAAGTTGAGTGTTGAGATGACCAAAATCTTATTATTTTTTATTTATTTATTAGTGGTAATTTAGAAAAACTATTTTATATTCCTTGTATATGAGGTACATTAAATTAAATTTATATATTATTTTATTTTCGAAATTATTAATATTAATATTTTATTATTCGAAAAGATATTTAAAAATATTTATTATTTTTAAAATTATTATTATGGATATTTGAAAAATATATTTCGAAGTTATTGTGGCGAATTAAATATTGATTTAAATTTATGGATTTATTTAAATAGTGAAACGTTTGAAATTTGATTTGTCCCATTGATTTTAAACCAATAATTTAATTAGATTTAAATTGGATTTGATTTGAAATTAGATTTATTGAATTATTTAAATTAAGTATTGAATTATCTATTTTGGGTTTAAACAAATCCTAAACTTTATCTTAATGGGAATTCCAACATCCTATAAATAGGCAGGTACTCCTCCATTATCTCTCCACAAGCTAAAATTTCTCCCACAAAATTTTTTTCACAAACCCAAATCCCGTGCATCGTGTCCGTGCCCTTATTTTTCCCTTTTCACTATTTTATTTACATGTACATTTCACCTTCTTCGTGTCCACAAGTCGGACACGATTTTGACATAGCAACCCAGTCTCTATGATCCCTAATCCTAAACTAATCCCGCATTACCCTAACAACAACTACCCACTACGACCACCCGCTGCGCCCCGACGAACACCAGAACCACCCGGCCATCCTCGCTCCTCCTTCTACCGGAAGCCAGACCGCCACCACCCCAGTACCAAACCATCACCACCACGACCCAAACTTCCTTCGACACCACCAGCACCCTCGCCAAGCCAACACAACCACCGACTTCACCACAGACCCGCGACATCCAGACATCTCCGCCACAACCACCGTCGCCGCCACCACAGCCTACGACCGTCGCCACCACCACAGCCTACCACCGCCACCATCCCGATAATCCCAACAAAGAAAAGAAAAAGAAAACCCGAACCCTTACCTCCCTCGTCGCCGTCGAATCGCCGCGTCCGTCGAACCGCCGGCCGTCAGCCCTAGCCGTCCCACTCCTCCATGGCCGAGTCCTCCGCTCGAGCCACCAGGCCGTCCACCACGCCCAGCCTCCAGCGCCTCAGCTCCGGCCGACCGACCCCAGCTTTCCCCTACGCTCTTCCCCTCCGTAGCCCGCCCGCCGGAGGCAAGCTCCTCCGTCGAGCCGCCCCACCGGCAAAAAACCCTAACCCGCGCCTTTCCTCCTCCGACCTCCACCCTTCGTCCCCTAGCCGCCTCTTCCCTTCTCCTCCGTGAGACCACCACCTCGACGCCGGCAGATCCGCCCAGGCGCGCGCGTCGACCTCCCCGCGAAACCCTTCCCCCGCTACTTCCGCCCGACCTCCTCCGTAAACCGCCGTCACCCATCGCGCCGCCTCCGCCCCTCTCCCAGATCTGTGCCACCGTCCCTCACCCCGGTCCTCCACCTCCTCCGGCGCCGCCCAGTGGCCGGCGCTCTCTCCGATCTCCCTTCATCCTCTCTCTCACATCTCTTTCTTTGTAGTTAATAAGTGGAGCAGTTGACTGCATCCAATTCTTTTTATATATATTTTTACTTTAGTTATTATTATTTGTTTTTTTTTCATTTGTTTGTTTTTCTTTTCTTTTGTGTGTTTTGTTTTTATTTGTTTGTTTGAATTTCCTATATTTCTTTCTCCTAGTATTTCTATTTGCTTTAGAAATTATTATCTATTATTACCCTTTATTATTATTTTGATTGTTATTATTATTGTTATGATATAAATTATTTTTTTAAATAAAAACAGACAAGGTTGACCATATATGTTAGCAGTTACATTATTGTATAGGTATATTTTGTATTTATTATTTGTATTAATAATTAGTTGTTTCAATATATATATATATATATATTTTTTTTTTTTTTTTTTTTTTTTTTTTTTTTTTTTTTTTTTTTTTTTTATAACAAAGTGTTGTTTTAGGCTCTGCCAAATAATTATTTCGAAATGTTAGTTGAAAACCCTAAAATTATTTTTGTACCTATTTTAAATATAGCATTGACCTAAAACTTATTTTGATAGGATTTAGCTTTAGCAATAAAACGTTATGCTAGATTTATATGTATTTGACAAAGCTATAAATTGAGCCTAAAAGATCTATTAATATTTTGTTTATTTATTATTTATGAAGTGTCGTTAATGTCTATAAACATATTTATACAAACTTTGGATTTAAGCTTAAATCGATTATTTCTTTATTTTCTAAATAATTATCAAAATAAATTTGGCTAGTAAATATAGATTTTAAGTATTATAAATAGTTTTCCAAAAATAGTATATGTATTATTTACACTCATTTTCTTCCATTAACCTCTTGTCCGTGACCAATCCCATAATTTCCTATTCAAGTACCAATTTTGTACTCATTATGTCCTCCCTAACTAATTTGACCCTTCTGGACCAATGGAACTGTCCGTGCCACCACCCGAGGTCTCCATGTATACCTGTTGTACCGAAGTCGCAGTTCATGCCATCTTGATCATCGCAGCACACCAGGCGTCCTACCAGGCAAGACACCTTGCCTTTATTGTTTAATTCCTTGCTCAATATCATGCATGTTTTTTTATTTATTTATTCTAGAAAATATAAATTGTACTTGCAAATTATTATATTTTAGTTGCATATGGCTTAGAGTTAAGGGACCACCTTTGTTTGTGTCGCATTCATTGGCCCGGCACTTTTGTATCACGAGTCACGGGTCTCATATAGATCTCGGACGTACGTATCGACTGGCCATCGGTGCGCACATGCCGTGCGATAGGCAATAACTGCTAAATAGTTATGGTTGTCTAGAAGACTTAGCGACTTAGCAGTTATTAGGAATGTCGTGATGTGGATTCAGCACGTGTAGTTCATGGGGAGGGTGAAGACAGTTATTAGGCGCATGGGCTTTCACACCTTTACTTTTCTCTAGATGCCATTTGTGACTCAATCGAGAGCTAGTGGCCGTACATTTATTTACTTTTCTCTAGATGCCACTAGTGCCTCGGTTGAAACACAAATGTGCCGTGCATTTACTTTCCTCTAGCTGCCGTTAGTGACTCACCCAAGAGCTAGTGGCCGTGCATTTATTTTTCTCTGGATGCCCCTTAGCTCTCACTCGAGTGCTAATGGGCCGTGCATTTACTTTTCTCTAGACGCCACAAGTGCCTTGGTTGAAACGCTAACGTGCCGTGTTTCTAGCTTCGGGAGCCCTTGTGTGGAACGTTGTCTTCAAAATACATTAACACATAGAATGGTTAAGGACCTTTAATTGTGTAGTCACATTTACTTTTCTGTTGAGCTTTATTATTCAGTTAATGGCATGATATTATGTCTTGTTACGTCCCTCTGAGGACCTAGTTATCTCGTCAGGTGTGTGCTATTGTTTGTCCCAGGTGTTCTAGCTCTCGCCGTGATCATTGCTTCTCTAGAGGATGATTGCACTTGGATCGTCTTCGCTTTGCTCGCCAAAATCTTTCCTTCGTTATGTATTTCTTTTCATAGTTGGTAGTGGATTTGTCTCCGCCCAACTATATGTACCAAATGACAATTTCATAGTTGATTATATGAGGTCTTCTATTCATTTATTTTGTGTGGATGAGATTAGTTATGGTTCTACTGTATTTTACAGCTTATGTATTTATACGAGACTTTCATATATTGGAGTATAGTTCGTATGAATACAGTTGGCATGTCTACTTTCTTAGTCCTACGTATTTTGGGACTGGGGCGTTACACAGCTTGTCCTTGAAGTTGTTCAGAGCCCATACTGAAAGACAGTTCCAGCGCTTAATGTCTGGATACATCAAACTTGTCAGCCGCATGTTTGGGGCATGATATTCCCCTGGTGCTACAGCAAAAGTATTGGCAAAGAAGGATATTATGACCGGAATCATCAAAGACGAATCCTCGATCGGCACACAACTTTGTTCCAAACCTCTTAATGTGTGCTGTGTCTCTCAGAGGAACTGAAGAATATGTCTCTCCTCTGGGTCCCAAACCTATGACATATATTTCCAACCCTAGCCTGTTGGAATGGAGTCAGATCCCATGACAGCTTCCGAGGGTAGCTGGCATGGGCGTATCGGGACAGAGACAAGTTCCTTGACATATCTGTGAGATATACCAATCTCTCTCCACTTCGTTAGACTCGTTTTTTCTCGTTTTATCTTAGGCTGAGAGGATTTTTTAATGGCTTCTCCAAATAAGAAGGCTGGTTTCATATGGGGAGCATGATCCATACATAAGAAGGGTTCACCGTTCATCAGACATAGCAGAATCCTTTCATCTTGGGACTCTAGCAGAGCTCTTCTCGTAGCAGGAAGGTCGTACTGCGGAAAGGGGACATGAAAAAGATCTTCTTGGTATTCCGATACCAGAAAAGCAGAAGCTAATATTTTAGCATAAGGGTCTTCCCCGAGATCAATTGCAAAACAAAGAGAAATAAGAGTTAAAATCATGAAAAGGTGTTCTTATAAATTAATAAAATCTAAGTGATTTTTAGCTATGCGCAAATCGTAGATGTCATAATACACAGAGTGACAGTCTCTAAATTACACATGTAGTACGACAGTCTCTAAATTGTTCATGCAGTGTGACAGTCTCTAAATTATGCATGCAGTATGACAGTCTCTAAATTGTGCATGCAGTGTGACAGTCTCTAAATTGTGCATGCAGTGTGACAGTCTCTAAATCGCACATACAGTGTGACAGTCTCTAAATGGTGCACAGTATGACAGTTCTCTAGTTGACGCATGTACCATGACAGTTTTCTCGTTTGTATATGGAGCATGACAGTTCTTAGTTTGCGCGTACAATGAATCAGTCAATATTTTGTGCATACAGTTATGACTAGTACAGCATGATAATATGCATACTATTTTTTTGAGACAAGACACAAAACGCGCTGTGCACTTTGAATGAACAAAGAAGTGTGCTGTACGATTCATGATTTTTAGTCGACACTCCGAATGAGGTGGCACATTTTTAAAATTTGTACAACGCCAACCAACACTCTGAAAGAGGCAGTCGACGTTGGCCATAATTCGTGCTATAAGCGAATGTTGTCGACTTTACTGTTCGTCTTCCTCGACCGATCATTCAACTTCGAGAGCAGGGTTGGCCTCCTTGGTTCTTGCCGACGGCAGCGCATGCCTTGGCACCCTCAGCGGTGGCGCTCATGACGAAGCTCCGGCGACGCCCTTACCTTTGTCAGCGGTGGATCTCCTTGGTGCCATTGCTGACGCTCGAAGAACTTGGAAAAAGAAGAAGAAGATGAGGAGAGCTCGAAAGAGAAATTTCAAAGTAAGAAATTCTCTCTCTTCTTTCAATGGTATTTATAGCCTAAGACCGAAACGTAACGGTCGTGCAAATTGCACACGTAACAGTGGGTCGGTTAGGATTCTGCGGACGTAAAATCTTCTTAAACGCTTCTTATTTAAAGTATTTTAAATTTCAAACTTTTGAAATTTGAAAACTTTGAAGGGGGTCTTGTAGAAGCTGTTAAAATATTAAAGTGCATTGCACCATTCACAAATAGCGCCCAACATCAAATAGCGCCCAACATCAAATAATGCTTAGCAACAAATAGCGCGTGGCAGCGAATGGCTCCTGGCTGCAACGTTTCAGCTTTCTCAAGAAGCTAAGTCGTCAGTCATAATGACTGACAACACGACAGTCGAGGAAAATCATTTCGAATCTCGAGCGCGCGACGCTCGAGAAGATTGTGTCAGATCCGTCGTAATGATGGTCGTCGGTTACTCTGTGCCATTTATCATTGGCGTGAAGTAACCAACTCCTCACAAAATCAACACTCAGTGCATTTTACAAGTTGGCGCTCCTTAATACCATGCCACTAATCTCGAAGAACGTATACACAATACTGCCTATGACCAAGCGCAATTCTCTCACAGAATGCCATACATCCTATGCAGTTAAGCTAACCGTTTGCGCAAATGGGTGAAACAGAGTATGGTGCACCAAACAGAACAAAATCAGCCTATTTTGTACTGTGCGCCAATCATTACAACTACCTGGCAGTTATCCCAAGACTCTATAAATAGAGTTCAAAATTACTCTTCAAAGCATCATTAATGATCATAATCTTCTGACCAAGCTTCCGCAGCACGTTCTAGAGCTTTTTTTCTCCGACATCGCATCGTCCAAGGGATAAAGTGATCGTCTTCTGATCAGATTTCTAAAGTTTTACTTTCCTAGAATCAAATTGTACTCTTCTACTTTTTTTTTTCTTAGTTTGTATTTAAGTTTTCTCGAAAAACTTCTGTTCATGCAAACACTTACATCATTCAAACATACATTGTGGAAGATGCCCCCCTTTTACAACCCTAGATATAACAACCTTCTATTAAACATTGTAAAAGACATTTTACAACGTTTTTTAACGTTGTAAAAGGGGTTTTTTTCTTGTAGTGCTAGAAACTAGATAGGTTTTGGTTTAGGTTATATTATTTAGTTTTAGTTATTGGTTAATTAGTTATTAGTATTCTTTTACTAGTATTATTATTCCATCCTTAATAATTTATCCAATCAGTATATATATATATATATATATATATATATATATTTTATTTTTTATTTTTTTTATATTTATTTATTTTTTTAAAACCCCCTAAAAATCTCCCTCACACTCGGCCGTAATTTAATGTTAATATTAATGTTAATATTAACATTAATATTAATGTTAATATTAACATTAAATACTAAAATTAACATTAAACTTAACATTAACATTAAAATTAATATTAACATTAACATTAACATTAATATTAACATTAACATTAACATTAATATAAAATAAAAATAAAAATTAATATTAACATTAACATTAATATTAACATTAATATTAATGTTAATATTAACATTAACATTAATATTAACATTAAATTACGGTAGAGAGTGAGGGGGGTTTTTAGGGGGTTTTCTAAGGGGGGCTTTTGATCCGATCCCTATATATATATATATATATATATATATATATATATATATATATATATATATATATATATATATATATATATATATATATATATATATATATATATTGGGATTTATATTTTGGCCTTACAAATGGGGTCTTATAAGAACCTTGGGTTAAATATGAAATTGGGCTCATGATAATTATAGGAAGTTATTTGTTTCTATAAACTATTGGGCTCAAGCCCATGAGTATAAATATATATAATTGGGGTTAAGGATTAAAATTGTTTATTACTAAATATTGTGCTACTATTTATGGGCTTCATATCTATATATTTTTCGAACCAAAACATATAAGGTATAACTAATAATTTTGGACTTGTATACTTTTATAATACATATAAGTATTTTAATCTATGTATAAAAGTATTTTAGTAGATTTTATATACACATATTAGTGATGGTTATTACATATAATTGTGGGCTTAATATTAATAATATCTTGGGTTTTAATATGAGCTTAACTTTATTAATAAACATAAATATATATATATATATATATATATATATATATATATATATATATATATATATATATATATATATATATATATATATATATATATATTTTGGGGGCCTATATATGGTTGGGTTATATTTTAGATGCTAAAATGAGTTCTATATTTGGGCCAAAGCCCACAATAGGTTTATGGTTTCAAATATAGATATGAGGCTTTTGCTAAAAGTATTATTTGGGAATTTTGGGTTTTGGGATAAAAAGGATAACTTTTCTTATATAAAATTCTTTCCCATATCAATGCTTACCGTAACTAGTCGTACTTCCATATTTTTCTTTACGAATCGGGACTTCTTCACATCAATCATAGCCAAATGGACTATTCTGGATGCAATGGTATTATCGGTTCACCAGCTAAGGATCCCAGGCCAGTACATTTTCTGATAGTTTTCATTGTGGACACACACAAAAAGAAAAAAATACTGTCTTTTCTTTATTGGCGCAAGGCACCCCAAATCGAATACGCCTGAGAGGCCCTGCGCCGAGGATTCCCGAGTACAAAAAAAGAATTCTGAGGAATGGGACGATGAAGATCGAGCGACAGTTGCTCCTTTACTCCGTTGACACTCCGATTACAAAAATAGGAGAAAACCTACGAAAATTGCTAACTCTCGTCTCAATGGCAAGAAGTGCAGCAATTTGGCTCTTGAAAATGCTCTCCGTTATGTGTTTTAAAGAGGGATGAGACCCCTTTTATAGTCGTTATTGAGCTGGAATGATGCTATGCGCCCATATGAGGGAAATATACTGGTTTTCGTGTGGACGCATAGTCCTGCCTTGGTCACATAGGGTGTAGGCGCATGCAGGCCGTGTGATCGTGGGTTGGTCGTAGTGTTGACGTAGCCTCATGCTTCGGTGCACGATTGCTCGTGGAGACTTACGTGGCCGTGTGCTTCGGTGCATATTTTGATCATGGCTTTGACCGAGTCAGGCTTGGGCGCATAGCCCTGTTTCAGGCTATGCGCCCTTCTTGTTTGGGCACATAAAGCTTCACAGGCTTGGGCGCATAGAGCTTCACAGGATGATGGGCACATAGGAGCTTTACAGGGTGACTTGAACACATAGGAGCTTCACTTGGGCACATATGTTCTCCTTTGGCTTGGGCGTATAAGGCTTTATTTTGCTGAAATTTTTATGCTTCTACAAGACCCCCTTCAATGTTTTCGATACTTTGAACGAGTTCGAAATACTTTGAAAGAAGCATGGACTGTCTTCTCGTGATGCCATAGGCGCATAGTACGGCTCTTTTTTTTGGGCGTATAGTATTTTAGCTAGCCTGTCAGAGAGATACGACTGTTGAGATCTTCTTCGAAATCTGAACTGGCAGATTCATCGGGGTAGAATTTGAAGAGGTCCGTCCTTCGTACGTCGTCTACGTCAGCAAGTGGCAGTCGCATAGTATGCTAGATGCTGGATTTTCACGTGAGCGCATAGGCCATTGAAAGCGCATACTGTACAATGAGCGCATAGACGCATAAGGACAGTGGGGGCATAAGGAGTAGCCTGTGCCTATAAATAGGCCCTAAAGGAGAGAGAAAGCTCGTTATTCTCCTCTCTTAGAATTTTTTGAAAAACTCTTCATCTTCTTCCTTTGACAACCATGTCTCCCAAGATTGCTAAGAGATCCACGAAGGGCAAGGGGGCTGCGCCGAGTGGCTCTCCTCCTGCGGCAGCGTCTTCGGTAGTCCAGGACCTGATTCTGGGTGAGCGCATGCTTCAAAAAACAAAGTCTCGAGCATTAATTTGTGACGCTCAGACTTTTCTTCTGTCTGGGCGCATGCGCCTAAGACAACATACTTTTGTGAGCATTATTATGCGCCCACAAAAGTTATGCGCCAACACTGTGGTGAGCTATGCACCCACATGTTGCCATGTTATGCGCCTATGTGCTATGTGTGTTATGCGCCCACTTGTTTTGGACGCATATCCCTTTGGGCACATAGCCCTTTGGGCGTATAAGAGCCTTTCAGCACTAGCTTTTTTGCGAATTTCTGAGTCTGACTTTCTCTTCTGTCCTTGGAGTAAACATGTTTGTCCCGGAGTTTGAGGGAATCCCCTTCGTCTCTTCCTATCAAGCCTTCGACACTAGTCTCATAACGAGCATGATCAGCAAGGTTCATGCCACAATTAGTCAAAACCAGCCTATGGAACGTACACTCGCCATACTTCAACAGGATAAGACCTTTTTGAGGCTGATGATTAACGATGAGAAGTTCGTGCTTGGAGGGGCACGTCATTTCAAGAAGCTGTACTTCCTGTTTGGTGATAGTGTGGGGTTTGAAAATGGTGAATCCATACGTTTGAGAAACCCAATGGTGATCTGTCCGAATGATCGAAGGATATGGCTACCGTCGATGGAGCGTCAATATCCTTTATTTGCTTTTACTGTCTTGGCCGTGCGGTGATAGATGAAGTGAAAGCTGACTCCTGAGCTCCCCGGGGCTATCTCTGAAAGAATTTAGTTCAACCCAGGCGATCGGAAGAAGGAGACTTTCAAGTGTGTCCGGGGCTCTGTATCTTATTTTATGAGAGGATTGCAATCTGGTGCCTTAGTGAACAACATTCCGACTAACCTCCATCCTTATGCCGCTGACATGCTTTGTAATTTGATGATGACGGGGGATGTGTCGTATCCCACAGGGAATATACGGATGGAAGGCTGGAGGTATCCATCTTCATTCTGGAGCAATCTCACTAGCTGGGTGCTTTCCACGTATGAAGCCACCCTGAAGACTGCTGGCCTTTATTATGCTATTAGGGCCACTCATATGGTATAAGGGTCAACTGGCTAATGTTTGTCTCTTTGGTAGATTTATATAACCTTCATACCTGTACCTTATTTACTCCGGGTGGGGAGATGGGATTAGCTCTCCACGAAATATAGGAAGTGTCGAAGATACCCTGGGGCACGGAGCCCTACGAAGAGTATGTGCCTTGTGATGAAGAGCTCCGAGATCTAGAGAATAAAAACTTCGGGATGATTGATGTATACAAGGAATTGCTCTGCCACCTCTTTATCTGTTATATGATTAATAAGAAAGGGAGGACCGAGGGAGCCAATCCCCACACGAGAGCTTGGATGGGCTACGTCTTCGTTCAAGGAGAAGGGGAAGATCCGGCCTCGTTTTCGATATTAAAACCTATGATCAAGTCTGATATAGAAGACCAGATGATGGATTATGATACGGCGGATACTGAGGACAGTGATGATCCCGAGTCTCCGATTGGCCACTACTTCCGTCAAGCTGAATACCCCTTATCGGAGAAAGCTGTGCTGGCTGCTTTCTTAATGATCTGGCTTCGTGACTGCATAGTCCCTGGAGGTTCGGGGTCCATTAAAAGGATAAGCCGAGGTATGATACTTCTGGCTGTAAAGCTGGTGTTCGGACACTGTCTTGCATTGCTCCCTGCGATGGTCTGTGCCATTGGACGAGGTCTGCGAGACTTTGTTAGGAATACGGTGACTTCTGATGGCAGGGCCAATTTTGCCCGAACCGAACTTCCGTATCATTTTCTGATGGGGTGGCTGCTACTGCATTGCCCTACCCTGATGAATGCTGGGCCGGTGGCGGACTCTTTGGCGGAAGACGCCTTTCTTTGTAGATTTCGCAATGCAGATTGGACCATCACCAGTGTACCCGCCTACAGAAAGGCTTTAGGCTTCCTGCAGAACTATGAGTTCTTCAGAGTATTCCCCCGTTTGGTAGTGGAAAGGAGGGGGATATCTTAGTGGATGAGGGAGTTCATGCCACTAGTTTGACTGCTGGGGCGTTTCACTGGATCCAGTCTATAAGGCCTTCGCATCTGGTGCTCCGGAACATGAATCATGCCTATCTGGAGCCATATCTGTCGAGCCATTTTGTGCGGCAGTTTGGCTACAGCCAGCTCCTTTTGGGAAATGCTAGCTCGCATTTGGAGTTAGGTAGCTTAATTGATGGGGCGCGTCCTTGGATGTACTACAATACCAGGTGTACGAAGGCAGTCTTCACTCTGCCCTTAGATCAGCCTGAGACCCATTTGTGCTACACTGCTGCCAAATTTTATGTTCAGATTAATACTTTTCATCCGCAGTATGATCGTGAATAGAGCTTGATATCGGGGACTCGGTATGGCCTCCTTCCTGCGAAAATGGCACCGAAGGGCTGTAGGAAGGAGAGTGTTGTTCCCGCCGTGAAGCCAGTCGTAGTACCGCGGCCAAAAGCTATCCATAGGGAGCCAACAGTGTCTCCAAAGGAAGACATGGAAGATGATGACTCTTCTTCTCTCAACCCTCCTCAGAAGAGGAAAGCTTCGTCTGAATTGGCCCAAGAGCCAACTTTAAAGCAGAGAAAGAAAACTGTCGCCCTGAGGAGAGCCAAGGAAGTGGGTGCTGGCTCGCCTCCCTTAAGGAGGTCCTCCCGGCAAACTGGAAGACGAGGAACAGCATCGCGGGCCGTTACTATTCGGAAGGTAGATCCCTTCCTAGACTCCATAGCCGTTCTGGTCAAGCCCTTAGAAGCTTTCTCATCTTTGCATTTGTCCTTTGCACAGGACTCCGAAGTTGTAGCTGAGGCTGGTGCCTCTTTATTTGAGGAGTTAGACGCGACAACGGTGTCCCCTGCCCATCCTCAGCCGATGGATGAGGGCGGGTCTTCTTCGGTTGTAAGAGTTGAGCGACGGGGCGATCAGGACGAAGGCCCCGACCATGATGACAACCAGAGGACCAGTCCCTCTTATGACATTTCTCTGGAGGATATGTCTGCGATTGGAGTCATGATGAGGGAGTTGGACGAGAATAACGTCCAATCAGCCCATCCTCCTGCGGGTATGTCATCTTTGCGCCTCTCTTCGGATGAGATTTTTCGACTTTGATTTTGCGTTCTCCTTGTGAGGCTAACCGCGAATGTATGTTCCCTCGAAAATAAGGGGAGAGAACCCCTCGTGAAGACAGTCCCCGCAATTGGGGAAAGAACAGAAGTTGTTCCCGGCTCCTCCAATTTTGCTGGTGTGGGGGGAGCTGTTAGTGAGCCGGTATCGACTACAGTATGAGAGGTTGAGCAGCCTGCTGAGGGGGCTGTTGCTGAATTCGCTCCTGTTCCGGTTGAGGTTATGGAGGATGTCAGGCCTGATGCTACTCAGGGCTTTGATATTATTCTTCTTGAACAGTCTGAGCCTGTTCTTGGTTTCCCTGAAGTCAAGACTGATGGCGTAGTCCAGGCTGGAGTTGAGCAAGCCGAAGGTATGAAATTATAACTTCTTTCGCATTTCTCTTCCTCTTTTTTGGTTACTGATGTATATATATTTTTCTTTATCAGGTTCGGCTTCTTGTCAGGTATCTCTTCCTAGAGTGGAAGAAACTTTCCAAGCCTCCTCCCCGACGACCTCTACGGAAGATGATGAGATGGCCCAGGAAGTCGTCAAAGCTTTCTACTCAGTATTGAAAGTAAAGCTTCCTGGAGTCCTGAATCAGAATGCTGCCTTTGGCCTTGTAAAGGCTATTGCAGAGTGCCAAATGACGGCCCTCGAGAGCATTGCCGGCTATGAAGAGCGGGCTAATACTATGAGGAAAGTTCTGAATGACCTGGAGGGTCAGGTAGCTCAATTCCGGGATGCTAAACAACGGAGGCCGTCATTCCTATTCTGCGCGGAAGATGAGGCTCTGATCAAGGCTCTCATGGAGGAGAAGGCTACTTTCTAGGTGAGGAAGGACGCCTTCGTTCGGGAGAGCGGCAAATTGGCTGACCAGTATGGTCAGTTCAATGCTGCAAGTGAGGCGCGTGTCGTCTCGAAGAACAAACTGGCTGTGCAGATCATCGAGAGGTATAATTGCATCGTGCAGATCAAGAGCAAGATCGCCCAACTGGAAGCTGACCTAAGGGCGACGACATCTGAACAAGAGGATTATTTGGCTCAAGCTGCCATGACTGCAACCACTTCCGCCCATTTAGAAGAACAGCTGGCGAAGTTGGAGGGAGAGCATCTGAGTCTGATCTTTTTCGAGGATGAAGCTGCTCGTCAAGAAGAGGCACGGCACCGAGCTACCGCAAAGTGTGAGGCCGAAGTCGCGGCTCTAAGAGACAACATAAACCGCCTATATATCCCGTAGATTTTTGTAACTTTCTTCTCTTCTTTTTTCTTTTCCAGCCGTCACGACTTTTGTACTCTTTTTTTGTAAAGAAATAAAAAATCTTTTCAAAAGTGAATATAGTTTTGTGAAATATCGGAACTAGAGGTAATGTGGACGTAGTAAGGATATTTCTGGTGGGTATTCCACTGGGGAATTTTGATGTGGACCTATTATCCATTTTATATTCAAGTTATTCGAATATAGATAATAAGTTAAACGAAGCTGCTAGTAGAGGTAATATGGACGTAATAGCAGAGGATGTTCTATATCTGACCAGAGGTAATATGGACATGGAAATATATATATGTTAGGTAGGAGTGGATAATTCAGAGGTAATATGGACGTGATTATCCTTGATGAAGGCTTTGCTCAGAGGTTATATGGACATGGCAAAACATAATCATATCACTGGGAAAATAATTATCGGAAAACAATTTAGAGGTAATAGGGACGTGACTTGTTTTCGTCAAACCGAGTTTGGACAGAGTAAAAAACGGGAATGATTCCACTGGGGAAATTTTTTAGAGGACCTATTATCCAGGGCGTATTCAAGACTCTTGAAATACGGATAATAGTTAGTTAATTTTTGAATCATATAAACATCGCACTGTACATTTACATGACTGAACATATGTGAATATTACGTAAAAAGGTTACACATTGTATTTCTTCAGAAACTTGCCGTTGATAGGCATCATGAGCAAGTCACCATCAGGCTTGGTTAGTCGGTACGCACCATTAGAATACACTGATTCTATGGTGAAAGGACCTTCCTATTTAGGCTGGAATTTTCCTTTTGTTTTGTGCGTCATGACCATTGGTCTTCTCACTGCTAAGACTAGATCACCGACTTGGAAGATTCTTTCCTTTACCTTTTTGTTGAAGGCTCTGGAAAGGCGTGCTTGGTATAGCTCAATGCGCTGCTGAGCTGACAAGCATTTTTCGTCTAGCGCTTCGAGCTCCTGGAGTCGCAGACGGTAGCTTTCTTCGGTAGTTAATTCGCTGGCTAAGGCTACTCAAAGAGAAGGAATCTAGATTTCTAGAGGAAGAACTGCTTCACTCCCATAAACCAGAGAGAATGGCGTACTGCCTGTTAGAGTCCGGATCGTTGTACGATAGGCCCATAGACATTCACCGAGCTTCTCGTTCCAATCGTGCTTGTTTGAAGACACGAACTTCTTAAGAAGTTTTAAAGGCTTCTGCTAGCCCATTGGCTGCTGGATTGTAGGCAGTAGAGGCTACGTTCTGGATTCGATTTCTATCGCAGAACTAATAGAATGCATGGCTTACGAACTGTGGACCATTATCATGGATGATCCTGCGAGGTAGGTCGAAGCGGTAGATGACGTGATGTTTGATGAAACTGATCACGTTCGATGCCTTCACTTCGGTGAGCGATATAGCTTCCGCTCATTTGCAGAAGTAATCGATTATAGCTAGGATGAACCGATGTCCTTTGGAGGGTGTTGTTCTTCGCGAATGAATCCACTGACAATGAGCTTCTTGACTTCATTTTCGATGGCCTCTATGACATCTGGTCGAAATCGTCGTTGTTGCTGCTTCACTAGCTTAGCTTTAGACGAAATATTCAGGCGATGCATGGGGACTTTAGGATCCAGGCCTGGCATGTCATCGTAGCTCTATGCGAAGACGTCGATGTATTCTCTTATAAGTTGTATAAGAGATTGGCGTTCCTCGTTAGATAGACTTTTGCTGATGAAGATTGGTTTAAAGGATGATTTATTTCCTAAATTGACTTGGATAACTTCGTCCTCGGTAGGTGGTTCACATTGTTCGAAGTGCAGCTCCCACCTAGTGTCCATCTTTTGAGCCTATTGTTCGAGCTCGATTGATTGGACATCGTCTGCAATTTGGTCAACGGAAACCATGTTGACAGACAGAGTTTTTTTGAATATGTCGCCAATGCTGGAGTCTGAGTCCCAGAGGAAGGAGTCAAAAGAATGAGAATAATGATATGCTTCATCATCTGATCTTTCGGGAGTTGTTGGAGGAGTGATATAGCCCAAACCAATACCGTTTCGTTGATAGTAGTTCTCCGGTTTGCCTAGAGGAGCAAAGTATCGTATTGGCAATCGTCTTTTCCGGCCGTAATTTAGCCCCTGGTCTCTTTTGATGTCATATCTCAGGTTCTGGATGATATTCTTGGCCTGCCAACCATATCGGAAAAGTTGTATTTTTTCAGAGTCATAGTCAGCTTCCGTGTTGTGCTTGGGAGAAGTAGAGTCTGGAACGAACTTTCTCTCGCCAATTATACGACCGAAGATGATTAATTCTTCATCCTTTTTTCTCGCTGGAACGATGAAGTAGTGGATATCTTCTGGGTAAACTTTTTCCCGTAAGTGAGGCGTCGTGATCGGTATACAGAGGTGTGGTCCTATGCTGTGCTCCAGAGCGTATATCGTATCTAGGTAGTAGTTTACAGATTGATAGACATCGGAGTAATTCAAAGATAAACCTTTACTAAAGAAATACGCAAGTTCTTCTTCAGGGATAACATCATCCGCTGAAGGTACATTATTATGAGTATTGATATACTCATTGAGAGGATCATCATCTAGAAGAGGAGCCACAGTCTTGGCCGAGTTCACCATGTAGGGTAATTCTTCAGGATTGGGAGGACGGGCATCAGTAGGTTCCTCCCGAGGTGTTTTGCTGAGAGTGATGGTCAATGGTTTGACCTTGTCAGGGTTCTTCTTTTTCACCCAGATTGTGAGAGGCTTCGGAGTACTTTTTGGAGTAGTACGTCCTTTGACTCGGATGATCAGGGGACCATCATTGGAGGATGAACTTGCTTCAGTTTTATTGTCAGCTTCGTTGTCGTCATCCTTAGGGGACTGAGATTGGTAAAGTACCGAATCTCCATAGTAAGCTTCGATGCCCTTAAAAGGATTGACATCGGCAAACTCTGTCTTCACGACACCATCGCTGTTGACGTACTTGAAGCACTGGTGAAGTGTGAAAGGAACGATCATGTTCTTGTGTATCCATGGACGTCCCAACAAGACGTAGGATACATTGGCATCGATCACATAACAGGAAACCTCCATTCGGACATCACTGATCTGGCAGTTGAGACGGATCTTGCCCAGCGGGTGGCTTCGACCAACATTAAAAGCCATGATAGTTGTGTTGGTTGCAGATAGCTTGTGCAGAGTGATTTCCAAAATTTGAAGAAAACTTCTAGGAATGATGTTGAGGGAGGATCCTGGATCGATGTGCATGTGGTCCACCTTGATTGCCCCGATATACCCTGTATAGTACAGGGGTCTATCATGACGATTATTTTTGAGTAGCATGTCCTCCTGTTAAAAGGTGATGTTGGGCACCACTTCTATAGTACTGTGGCAGTGAGGACAGGAGACAGGGTCTTCAGCTGGGGCTTTGACTTCAGCGAGATAAGAGTCGGTATGCAGTAAAGCTTCGCTTAAGGCCTTCCACGTTTCTTTGGAGAGTCGCAATAAATCGAACAGAGACAACCTAGCAGGTGTATTGGCTAGCTGTACCAGTATGTCAAAGTTGTAGGGCCGATCCATACCTTCGGGAGTTGGCACCTTCAGATACTTGTCAAACCGCGTCTCCTTCTGCTTGGCTTTATCCGAAGTTGAAGGCTTAAATGGGCCGGCTTCTGAGCTTGTGGAGGCAGCAGGAGGTTGAAAAGGTATTGCTTCTTCTTGTACGGGGTCATATGTCCGAAGATAAGTCTTCCCCGATCGCGTCTCGTCAGATAGAACCTCGTAGATGGGAGAGGATACCATATGGCATGACTTGTATTTCTTGCCCCTTTTTGCTTTAGGAGGTACCACCCCCTGCGTCACTTCTTGTACAAGGTCCGGATGGACCCACATGATCTCACCACGTTCAGTTGTGAGTGGCACCAAGGTTGAGTTGCGAGCTGGCGGTAGGTTGACGACTTCCATTATTGCTTTGTGAATCGTGACCACGCCGTCTGGAACTTCTGTAGGAGAAAAGTCCCTAAACTGAAGAGAGAGCATGCTAGAAGATACGACCTTGTCTTCAGCTTCGAGGTTGATCACTTGGCTGTCGATAAGCTGTTGTATCTTCTTCTTCAGGACGATGCAGTCCTTTGTGGAATGATACACGTACTGATGATAGAAACAGTACTTGAGATCGTTGAGCTGGTTTGCCTCCGCAGGACGTCGTGGTGGAGACAATGTCAGTTTATTACCCTTTGTCAATGTATAAAAGATGGTAATGGCATCGTCTTCATCAAAGGAAATGGTCTCCTTAGGCTTGTCGGAGGCACCCTGAGAATTGGAAGCTCATTTGGATGTGTCGACCTTCAGGACTTCTTTTCCTTTACCCCCGCAGACAGGAATAGTTTGAGGATGCTTGCCCTCGTCTTCGGATTTGGGTGTTTTCAACCCCAGTAGCTCCAGGTTAGGAACATCATTTTCAGCAGCATCAGCGGCTCCAATAAAAGCGGGCCATGTATCATACTTATGTATACCCAGACAAAACTTCACCGTAGGAAGGAAGTTATGTCGACAAGTATCCATAAGTTCTGAGTCTGGTATGCCGAAGGGCATCTTCAGTGCTAGCCGCCTGAAGCGTTCAATAAAGGCGATGACAGACTCGGTCCTCCTTTGCTTGGTCTCGATGAGAGTGGACATACTAACATGCATGCCACTCTCGTAAAACCTGTTGGGGAACAACCTCTCCAAGTCTTTAAATGAATTGATACATCCGTCAGGCAGACTACAGAACCATTCGAAAGCTACCCCCTGTAAGGTGCTAATAAATAGCTTCGACAAGAACGGATCGTCTCTGGGCAAGTGTAGAGTCTGCGTGTTGAAGTAAGTCATGTGTTGAAGGGGAGAAGTCAACTCGTCAAATAAATTCAGCGTCAACGACTTGTAGTTAGGAGGACAAGTAGCATTCTCCCATTCAGGGGGATACGGTTGAGATATCCCCATCTTCTGAAGCTCGTCTTTATGTGAGATAGTGTCGAGACGGGCGACCAGGAAATCAATTGTGTCCTGTTGATTGAGCAGGTGTTGGAAAACAGCTGCTGAACGGTTGTCAGGCATCGTTGGCGAAGGACCACCCCCAGAATTTGTAAGATTTGGAGGAGGCACAACGGAATGATACTCCTTTTGTTGGGAAGGAGGATTGTTGCTATGTGCCGAACTAGCGTGAGCCGAGATATTTTGTTGAGGTGGAGGAATAGCCCCGGCAGCTTGAACCACCATGATACTGGTAAGCATATCAGTAATCTTGGCGAATACTGTTTCAAGACCCTCTAGCCGTTTGCTGGTATGGTCGCTAGCTTCTTCAGGTCTTTCTCCATCCGCCATGTATATTGATAACATGCGAGGATGAACAGAAGAAACAGTACAACTGGTGCTGATACTGTCTGTCTCTGAGTGGACAAGTCCCTCGTCTTCAGGTAGAGGAGGTAGATAGTCACCATCAGACTCGGAGAGATCATCATCCTCTGGAAGGCTACCCCCAATGTGGGGGCCATCCGCTTCAGACCCTGAGGGAATACTACCCCCAGTTTGGGATTCTTCGTCTTCTGTACGGAATCTCGCCTTTGACCGGGTGCCCATATAGACTCCTTCAGATGTGATAGCCTGTTGGCCATCTGTTGGTAGACTTCGTCTTCTCTTTCTCGTGGAACTGAGAGAGAAAGTTGGGTTCGTGGTCCACCGTCTTTGATTGGGGCTTCCATAAGGAGATCCCATGAAGCCATGTTGGATGAGATACATAGCGGCTTCTCATCGTCAGAGAAGTGCAGCCATCGAAACACGGACTTTCTCTGAGGTACTCTTGTTACTTTGGAGCAAAAATAGTTGATAATAATATTGGTGCACGGGTGTGCACTATGGATTGTTATGTCCTCCCTCGCTTTACGCTTATGATTTATCATGTCGCGTAAGTCAGCGAAAGGGAGTTGTGCCTTACAACCCATATTGCATGCATCGCCAAGCTTTGCATACGGGTTCGTAAGGAGAGTTGGTGCATCCATACTTAGTTCACATGCAGGGGCAACCCCCATACCTAAGTTTTGTGATGTCCTTGAAGACAGCCCTGTGCTATACGCGTTGGGGCCTGTCTTTTTGCTGTGGGCTCATAGGCCTTGAAGACTGGCCTTGGGCATATGCTTTTTGACAGCATGTCTGAGTCTCCTTGATGTGGGCGCATAGTATGGATCCATTGAGCCGGGGCGCATAGCCTTGGAAGCATGACCCTGGATGCCCAGTCTGTTGAAGACAGAAGCATTCTGGTTGGGGTTATGCGCCCAAACATCCCCTTGGGCGCATGGCTTTAGGCGCATGTTTGGTGGAGCAGCGCTACTTTCTTCCAGTTTTGCCTTCTTTGTTTGTGAGCCTCGCTGGATTAGCCCAGAGTGTCGTACACCCGGATTCTTGGCATCGTAGTGTTTTTCTCTGCCAAGTCTCGAGTGTCGAACACTCTGTTGTTGGTTGTGCAGGAAAGAAGTCACTGGGCTAGTAGAGCCCGGAACGGTGTGAGCCTTCTCCATTTGGGGAACTTCTGTGGCAGAGTCATGCGCCTATGTGACAGAGTCCTCCAATTGTATATCTGCTATGACACTAGCAGAATATGCACAGCGAGCCTTCGGAAGCCAAGTCTTGCGAGACTTGTTTAGCTTTGCTAATTTTGAGGGAGTAGAGCCATCCCTCGAGAGCATCTCCTCGAATGCCTGCTGATCGAATTTTACGATCAGCATCTTCTGAGTGCTCCCAATTTTGTCGGTATCGGATTGCGTCACCACCGTCTCATCAGAGGAAAAGATAGTCCCTAGCAGAGTCGCCATTTTTATGGACACACACAAAAAGAAGAAGAAACACTGTCTTTTCTTTATTGGCGCAAGGTACCACAAATCGAGTATGCCTGAGAGATCCTCCGTTGAGGATCCCCGAGTACAAAAAAAGAATTCTGGAGAATGGGATGATGGAGATCGAGCGGCAGTTGCTCCTTTACTCCATTGACACTCCGATTACAAAAGTAGAAATTTTTTTTAAAAAATTGCTAACTCTCGGCTCACTGGTAAGAAGTGCAGCAATTTGGCTCTTGAAAATGCTCTTCGTTTCGTATTTTGAAGAGGGATGAGACCCCTTTCTATAGTCGTTCTTGAGCTGGAATGATGCTATGCGCCCATATGAGGGAAACACACTGGTTTTCGTGTGGGCGCATAGTCCTGTCTTTGGCGTATAGGGTGTAGGCACATGCAGGATGTGATATCGTGGGTTGGTCATGGTGTTGACGTGGCTGTATGCTTCGGTGTACGATTACTCGTGGAGACTGACGTAGCCGTGTGCTTCGGTGCACGTTTTGATCATGGCTTTGACCAAGTCAAGCTTGGGCGCATAGTCCTGTTTCAGGCTATACACCCTTCTTGCTTGGGCGCATAGAGCTTCACAGGCTTGGGCGCATAGATCTTCACAGGATGATGGGCGCATAGGAGCTTCACAGGGTAACTTGAACACATAGGAGCTTCACTTGGGCGCATATGTCCTCCTTTGGCTTTGGCGCATAAGGCTTTATTTTGCTGAAATTTTCATGCTTCTATATTCATATTTGATAACTTCTATGATTCGTGTATTTAGTATTGTCTTATATTGATCTTCTGTTGATTTTCGACACGATGGCTACATGATGTGGTGGTTATAGATTCTTTACATGTTGTTTTTCGTAATTGATGTATTATCATGTTCATGACCTGTTGAATCCATGAGTACTAGTCGGGAGAAGAAATACTCTAGTAGACATGTAAATAAACCCATAACTATCACCCGTGTCTATTCGTGCCTGAGCAATAACGATTATTTTTGAGCAGTTGTTTATTGCGGGCTAGACAATGTTCTACCGCCGACACTATGGCGTAGGCTGGACTTGGACACGCACTCGCATCCGAAAAGCGGGTACGGGTCGTGACATTATCGATGGAACTTGAGATAGATAGATGATAACTCGAGTTGGTATGGTTTATGTGTTGGACTTGAGATGGTGATGACTTCTTAACTATTGTGCGTATTGCAAATGGACTTGGATAAACTGTGCACAGGCTTTGGTATCCCTCGAACGAGTTATGATCAGTGCACCAGGACCGTTTATCCTAGGAGGGGATTGAAATGGATATTACGGGACCACCAGTACGGTTTGCTACCTGGGCTGGTTAGGGCGCATCGTAATACGGATGGTACGGACCTTCGGGGGGCTTGCTACCCGCCCGCGGGACGACCGTACATCTGGGTGATTTTTATAGTCCATTACGACTTGGAATGTCAATGACCTTCAAATAGATAGTGTAATGCCCCGTCCCGCTCAGTTCAACCGGAGGAATCAAAATGCAACGGAGTTTGGACTTAGCCATGCAACGGCTTGCTCGAAGTCCAACACGGTCGAGGCGATTGCTCGTTTAGGTGGACGGCTTCGGTGAACTTGGCTTTGCTTGGCCTTCACACTAATAAAATGATGTTTTTATGCACTGAGTAGGCTTGACAATAAATGAGATGAACCCACATAGCTAAGGTATTAATCCTGTGGTCTCGAGTCTGTGATATAGAACTTGGAATGGTTATGTTGTTACTTAAAAATCACTCCATGGTGGCTTTCAAAGTTGGCACTGGGTCATTTGACCAAATACGAATTGGGTTAAGTTGAGTTATGCCACGGGCTATCGACTCGATGTCATAGCAAGCACGTTCCACGATCTCATGGCTTGTCATAACAAAAATGTCCTACGGTCTCACAGTTAGTCCCACAGAAGATGCCATGGGTTAAGTTGAGCACATTAACGATCCAACGGTTCTACGACTTTATATAGCCAAGTGTTTCCACGGTTTCGAGGCTCGTCATATAGAATATGACTTGGGTGGCAGTGTCGCACGGAGCACAATTGGGTTAAGGCACGAATCACGGTTAGTTCAATGAGAAGTATGCCACGGTCTATGGAACATGTTTTGTTCAAGTTAAGTAGGAAGGCTATGCAGTAGCCGTTCCTTGGTTTCAAAGAATGTAAAGTTCATGTGAGCTTTTGTCGTCGAGGCGGTCCCTCGTTTGGGAGTCTCCAATGATGCATGTTTTGCATAATATGGTTTCGATGCACGTTTTGTCAAAGTATGGTTTCGATGCACGTTTTGGAAAAGTATGGTTCTTAGCACGGGTTGGTAAGTATAGTTCGAGCCATACCGCAAATTAGGACATGCATTTGTGTGAGTCTAGATGTTCTCGTAGGTGCGTTATCATGGACAACTTGTGCACAAGGATTTCTTTCTCGACTGATCTACGCCGGGGCGTCGTGGTCAAGTCGACCTAGGGGGAAGACATTATAGCAGTGCTAGATTGTACCGCACCAGGATAGTCGGAGGCTTTCCTTGGGGCTCGCTACCTTGCGTTGAAGGAGCCGTCGTCTATCCGCACTATGTCCACGATGGCTTGTAATGCCAGTGACCTTTCATATAGTTAAGTAAACATGTTGAGCGGCAATCAGCATGCACGATGTCGGTTGAGTAAAAAAGAAAAAAAGTGTTAACATGACACAAAATGAGTCAAGAAGGAAATCTCACAGTATGTAATACAAATATGGAGTCTAAGATTTGGTTATAGAAGAAGCACGTGCTTTTGCACAAGATGTGGCATTGTGTATTGAGTCGTATGGCACAAAGTTCATCAGTATTGGTTGAATCGTTGGTAGGCTAAGACAAGTCAGGCTGTAAGGCAAGTTTAGTTAAGTCATAGTGAGTTGTGAGGCATGCCCTCGATGTTGAAACACGATTAAGTGATGGCACGGCCATGTTATTTCGGCATGAAGTTTGGGTAAGTTCCTAACTTGTAAGGCATTGTCTTGGTAGTATCTCACAAAAGGATTTTACGGCACGACCGCAGCGTTGAGGCACTAAATAGGTTAGGCGTCTATATATTTGAACTGATCCTAAGGCAAGATTAGAAAGACAATCAAAAGAATAAAAGTTGCACTCAGTAAATGAACGTGTTGGTTTTGTTTGGGTTTACGAGATGCTAATCCACCAGTACGGTTGTGTACTGACACCCCACTAGTTTTCATTCGCAAGTGACAGGTACCTGGTCGCTCGAGGCAGAGCTCGCTTGGACGCACTGAGGCATGGAGTTCCTTTGCGTTTCGAGGCGTGCGGTCGCATTGAAGTCTTCACCTATACAGGATGTAATGTATGGACATCGCCTATTTGAAGCACCTTAAGTTGTAAGCCGAAGGGGCACCTATGTTTTACTGTATTGAGAGAAGAGAGATCTGAGTGTTTGTATCATGAGAGAAAGTGAGGTTGAGTGACTTGTCATCTTGGCTCCGCGTCTTATAATCTTATTTCGATATCAATAAAAGTATCATTTTGTACATGTTTTGGTGTCATTCAACTTCTTTGCTTGGGAGTTCTGTGCAACGATTTCGTCACAAGCTATTTTAATCAGCTATTATGGAACCCGCCTTGCACGAGCTCAACCTAGACTCGTACGGCATCATGCATTAGAGAGGACGATCGGTTCTTCAGAACCGGGGGATGACATGGTGGTATCAGAGCACAGCTTTACGTCCTTGGACTTTCGACTGAATTCATCAACTCTGATGTTGTTTCTGTGATCAAAGTATTGGCGCTCTCTCTCTTAATGTTTCGCGGGATGTTTCATACAATAAGTCCATACATTTTGAAAACTCTCACGAAGGGAAATTTGATTGAACAAGATGGTTTCACGTAACGTATGGTTGGCTAAGTCGGGCTGGGCATATGTACCAAGATTTGCGTTGACCTTAGCAAAGTTGTAAGCTGGATTCAATTTGCTTCGGACGAGAATGAGTTTGACTTGATTCATAGAATGTGCATTACTATCGATGGGGGTGCCATCGGACGATGTTATCGTCGATGCAATATAGTGATGAACGTGCTTGAATTTGAAAAATGATTCGAACGGAGATTCGAAGTAATCGATTGTGATTCAAAATTTGTTTCGAGGATTTTATTGAGTAACTTCATCCCTGAGTGGTTTATGGGATAGCCTTGAGAATATTGATCGATTGAGGATACGGGGTGCCAACGAGTCAATTAGCAAGTACAGTGCTAAATGCAAAGCCTTAGAAAGATTATTCATAGTAATCATGAGTTTAGATCGCTAGTACAAGCTGATTCGAAGAAACAAGAAATTGATGCGCATCAGCAGGATTGCACTGAGTATGAAATGCAAAATGATTGCGTAGGTAGATTAAATCGAGAAAAAGTTAAGGTGTAACGAACGGATGACTTAGTCGAGGAATCAATATGAATCGTACCAGAAAAGTTAGCACGATTGGAGAATAACGTGCATGGAAAATTGATATGAAGATACGAAAATGACTCAGAAGATTTTAAATGAATGTTGCTCGATGACTTAAGATAGACATATAGATGAACGTAATTTTTGGGTTTGAACAAATTGATGATGTAACTAATTTGATCTCGAATATCGAAGAACGTATGGTATATCTAGTTCAGATGATAGCATCAGTTGCACGACTCGGAGTTCGTTGTAAAGGATGATCGTCATGTTATGTATATCATCGGTTGTATTGAGGCGTATCAAAGATCGATGTACGATAACTCGGGGGTACTCTGATTCGAGGAATGATGATCGTGTAAAATATTACTGCTCAAATGGATGCTATACTTGAGATTTTGAATAATAATGAATTTTTGGATTACTTGATTAGGTGAACTTGAAGTTTGTATAAATAAATAGTGCTCGGACTACGCAAAACGACAATGTTGATGGATTGGATGATAAGTGAAATGAGAATTGTTATGACTTGAGGAAATGAGGAAATGTTTGAGAATGGATTGATATAGTACCCGGATGAAAACGAAAGTGTCTTGATTGTTTTGATGATAACCACAACGTTGATATTCTTGTGTTGTGCGAGCGCAACTTGTAAACCCCTTGAATTTTGCATATTTTATTAATTTTTAATATATTTTTTTGTATTTTTTCTATCATTGGACTTTTAAATTTTAGGTTTTGTCAATATTTTGGTAGCAAATGCTACATGATATGTATACATAGATAAATGTTTACAATTTTATTTGCTAATATTCAGAATTTTTTTATTACTTTTTGAAAATTTATGAAGGATTTTTGTTTTTATTTTATAAAATTTTATAATTATTAGTAGCTTTGTATTTAATTGAATATTTTTAATTAATCGTCATGTTATAATCAAAATGGTGTTATTTGTGCAAAATAATTCTTCAAATACCTTAGTAAATATTTTTGGGCGGTTTGAAAACTTTTGTATATTTATTTAGATTTTTAGAGTATATATATATATATATATATATATATATATATATATATATATATATATATATATATATATATGAGAAATAAAAGAAAAGAAACAAAAACCAAGATAATTTCTCGGGAGAAGCTCACCACAGAAAACCTGCGACCCCTTCCCTAATACTAACCGACCCCAAAGTTGTGTATGTATAAATACACGGAGGGATCGAAGGAACCCTAACCTAGTTCCTCTCTGCGTCGCCCCACAGCCACACACGCCGCCTGCAACTGTCCAGGTCGCCGGAGCCGGCAGCCACGCGAGCGTGAAGGCGGCAGCCATAACAGTGGTAACAGCAGCACCAACAGCAGCCTTAGCCACTTCGTCATATGATTTCTCCGCGTACGATGATTCATTTTATGAACCGTCTTATCTGGTACGTTCACAACCTATACGGCTACCTTTTCCTTCAAATAGATTTTAATGTAGTGCACTAGTTTGCCCAAAAAATCGATACGAAGATGACGAAAAATTGTTCGAAAAACAGAACAGTTTTTGGGTTCAAAACCCTATATTAGATGGCAGTTTTCGTTCAACCCAGTAGATCGATTTCAAAATTTATTTTTCCAATGGATAGAAAACATAACTAGTAGTAATTCCCATCAGATAGTTTTTAATCTTTTGAATTATTAGTCAAGTTATTCTGTTTGAAAACTGAAGGAAAAACAGTTTAAAAAACTAATAAAACCATAAGAAAATCCTGATACGGCGTTGTAGGCCTTTAAAAATGACAGTCACGCTGAGTTGATCAGAACATAGTCAAAAGTCACGCTCAGTTGATCCAGACAATATTTACAAATCACGCTGGGGATACAGCTCATCATTTGTCAGAGAGTAATTATGACTGACAGCACAACAGTCGAAGAATGTCTCTTTGTATGCCACGTATGCACAGAATTCGAGAGATCACAGCCGTCTATTGCGTGATTTTCGAAATCTTCTTTAGCAAGACTCAACCTTCGTCAAGTTGGCGTACCAAAAGAGCTTTTTGTCATTTAATGTGACTGACAAAAGCAATCACTACCAGAGATTTTGTGTCAGTCGAGGCACGCTGAATCAAGACAGCTGGCAGTTCTATCTTAAGTCTGCGTGGATTCTGAAGTTTTCTTCATCAAAGTCTGCGTAGATTCTGAAGCTTCTTGCCCCAAGTTTGCGTGGATTTTGAAGCTTTCTACCGCGAGTCTGCGTGGATTTCGTCTTCACCAAGTCTGCATGGATTCTGAAGCTTCTTGCCCCAAGTTTGCGTAGATTTTGAAGCTTTCTACCCCGAGTCTGCGTGGATTTCGTCTTCAACAAGTCTGCGTGGATTTCATCAAATTGGAGTACGTGGCAGCCATGCCACTGATCTCTCGCCTGCGTGCCCTGTAACTTGCACACGACTCATGCATGATTGCCATGTGTCCAACAGTTACAGGCCACGTCCAGTAACTTCTCACAACCTTGCGTATGTTAAATCCTGCATGATTTTCAACTAAGCACAGGCTGTGAATACAGTTATTTTTTAAGTTTTATTTTTGACTCTATAAATAGAGTTCTTTTTTATTCATAGGAGGGATACATAGTTATCTACTGTCAAAATTTTGAGAGCTTTTCTTCTTCGCATAGTCCAAGGGATAAAGTGATCGTCTTCTAGATCAGATTCCCACAGTTGTAATTTTCCCAGATACACAATAAATAAAGGAATTTATTTATGGAAAACAAATTGGCGACTCTGCTGGGAAAAACCATCTCCTCTTCTGAGATGGCAACAACTCAATGCGATACTTCGTCAATCGGCTCGACGAAGAAGGTGATGACGATCCAATTCGATAAACTCGCCTATGAAGAAATGCAGCGGGCTAAGAGTGGTAAGCCTACTACAGCCTCCATCATCACTGCCAAGTCAAAGGGACACTCTATCTATGTCCCTAAGAATCAGTTGGCAGCCAATGGTGAAGTCTCTGCCACAGTGTCTGCTCCTAACACTGGCAAGAACTCTACTGCAAGCACGCACACTCTTGTGCGCTCGAAGATGACAGCAATCAAAGATCACGCTAACAGTACTGGCTCCTTAGCCAAATCTGTTCCAGTGTGTGTCTCCAAAGTTGAAAGTCACGCTGACAGTACTGGCTCCTTAGCCAAATCTGTTCTAGCGTGCAATTTCAACCTCAAAAGTCACGCTGACAGTACTGGCTCCTTAGCCAAATCTGTTCCAGTGTGCAATTTCAACCTCAAAAGTCACGCTGACAGTACTGGCTCCTTAGCCAAATCTGTTCCAGCGTGCAATTTTAAACCTCAACAATCACGCTAACAATACTGGCTCCTTAGCCAAATCTATTCCAGCGTGTATTTCCAAAGTCAAAAGTCACGCCAACAGCACTGGTTCTTTAACCAAGCCTGTTTCAGCGTGTATTTCATCTAAGAAGAATAGCTCTTTAGCTATCTCTTCCTCTTTGCCAAGTTCTACCAGTACTGGGGGTGGTCTTCCACACAAAGTCCCTTCGAAAAGAAATAACTCTTTAGTTGTTTCTTCTGCTCCTGTAGTTTTTACTTCAGGAACAACTTTGACTGATAATTTTGTTAGTCAAAGAAAAGGAGATGGTCTTTTGACTACTATTCCTTCTGGACATTCTATGTCTCAAAACTTGAATGAGTCTAAGAAGAAACATTCCTTAATGTTTTCTTCTATGACTTCTTCGAATTGGGCACAGAATTTGTCTAGAAAAGGTCTGTTACCAACCCCTAATCAAGGGGGTGGTTCAACTCTTCCTTCTCTGCAAATATCCAGATCAATGGAAGGAAAACTCCATGTGTCCAAAACCAATGTGTCACTTCCAACTGATCTATGAACAAAAATTAACACTTCTGGTGTTAAGAAACCATACAAGTTGGAAACAAGGATAAGAGATCCAGATGCAGAGTATGCAAGAAACTATATGGCTCATATTAATCATTCTCTATATAATCAAGAGCCATCAAGACCCAAGAACAGGAAATATATTCCTCAATCTTCACAAACAGATTTACGAGAATATCTTCAACAGAAGAGAAGAAGTGATTCTGTGTCAAAGGACCATGCTGAATGTGATTTCTATCCAAAAGTCATAATTCAATGCAGATGTCAATCAATGGCTCATGATCATGTTGATCATGAATATGGCTTCCAGCCAAGAATCACAATGCAATGCATATGTCAAACAAAACGACAATCTGTCTTCAATCGAATTCAGTGTGAACCTATGCCTGATGAAGATGAGCCTTTGTTTGCTTCTGTCAATATGACCTCTCGGGATGCTGGGGGTAGAGTTGATAGTCCAGATGGAGTATACAGAAATACCAGAGCAAGAGTCCTGGCCTCTAGTCAAAGAAATTTGATCTCTGAAGATGATTCTGAATTCCTTGGAGAATCTAACTTCCCACCTCTTCCTACTGGGGGTAGTTCTCCTATAATTGACTTTGATGCACAAAGCAATGATTCAGAACAAACAACATCTACCAGTTCATCAATAATTCCTCGTACAGTCACGACTTATATGGTTGATGGGAATACTGATGAACCTTCTTCTTCCTTGACTCCTCAAGATCAAAGAATTGCTTCTTTGGAACAACAAATGAAGTCTATGGCTGATACTATGAAGTCGATGTATGAACTCATGGCAACACAGATGTAAAATCGACAGACTGTACCAGATGCCATACCAACTGACACTGATATGAGTCCAGTACAAGTTCCTCCAGCAGTACAATCCAATACTCCTGGACCAGCTCAACCAAACCCTAGTCTCTCTGGAGCTGGGGGTAGTACTTACAATGTTGTTCCTCCTCCCAACTATTCTCTACAAGTTACAACTCCACAATCTTCTGGAGTTGTTAACGAAGAATTGAGGAATCTCAGAACTCAATTCGAGGCATTCAAACAGAAGGATGGTTTACAAAGGTTAGGCATCAAACAACCTTATCCGATAGAATGGAAGCAAGTATCGTATCCTCCTAAATATAAGCCTCCCACTATCTCATTCTATGATGGAACCACTTCTCCAAGTCAGTTCATTAATCACTTTGAAGTGATGACTGATCAGCTGCAACCAAGCGACGCCCTCCTTACTCGGGTGTTTGTTGGATGTCTCAAGGGAACGGCTTATGAATGGTATAGAAGTCTCCCAGATGGGAGCATTACCTCATTTTTCGATTTCAAACAGATGTTTCTTGAACGGTTCTATGAAGGGCTCAATGACATGACTATGTCTGCTCTTATTAGAATCAAGCAGAAAAATAATAAAACTACAGAAGAGTACATTGAACGGTTTCGAAGAGAAGCTCTGAAGATGCCTCTTGGAACTCCTGATGCTGTCACCATCGATACATGCAAATCAAACTTGTTGCCAATCATTAGCATGTGGACAGGATCCACTCAATTCCAAGACTGGCCTTCTTTCATAGTTAGTGCCAAGGCCGCAGAAATTAGTGCTGAAACCTTCAAAGGTTTAGGAGTGCAGATGACTCCTAAAGAAACAGGTCAAGGTACTAACAATAAAAACAATGCTCGCAAGGGAAAAGAAACTCTTGAAGTTAATCTTCAGAGCAAAGATGCATCAACCGTTCAAACCTCCTCTACAACTCAACAACCAAGAACACCTCGCCCCAAAGAAGAATATTCTTTCGATGACGACGATGTCCTTGGTATCTTTGAATGTCTGCTGAAAGGTAATAAGATACAATTACCTGAGATCAAGAAACCTGATGAAGCTGGTAAAACAGATCATCCCAAATACTGCCCATATCACAGAATGCTGGGTCATACAATTCGTACATGTTATGTACTGAAAGGAAAGATCCAAGAAATGATTAAATCTGGAGCTATCTCTCTTACTCCAAAAGAGAAGACCGTCACCTCCAACATCATCTCTATGCAATTCGGAGATTTCCCTCCTCAACTCCTTGAAAGTGGGATCGTTCCTATTCCCAAGGCAACTCTTGACATAGTGAATCTTTCTCCTCCACGGTCTGAAGGATTAGTGCCAATCACTTTGGAAACTGGAGAAATCATGTGGATCCATCCTGATCTAGTGGCAGATTTTGAATCGCCTTCTCCTCAAAAGACTACTTCTCGAAAGTCCAAGAAGGCTGGAAAGATTAAATCATGTCATATGACTTCTCTTGAATCTATTCCTGACACAGAGCCAAATGAGAAAGAAGAAGCACTTGTTAGTGCTACTCGAACGGGGAAACCTTATCTAAAGGATTATTCCAAAAATCCTGAGGATCCTCTTGATATTTCTCCAGCTGATAAAGATGCTTCTAATATTCCTCCTGAAGAAGAATCATCCACTGAACCTGTTCCTCCCAAGCCTACAGCTCTGGAGAAAGGCAAACAACAGGCTCGGTTTGATAAACCAATCAAGAAGTCCTCTCCTCTTGGACTTCAGAAGCCTTATAATTTCGACATTTTAGCTCAGCTTGCTAATACTCCAGCTAGAATGTCCCTCTTTGAACTTCTACGTCTTTCCAAAGAGATTCGGGAGATATTAAGTGAAGCACTTCTACAAGCTGACTCTTGTCTTGCACAATTGAAGAAGCCAGATGCAGAACCTGCCACTTGCTTACATTGCAACAGTATATTGGAGATTATCCCAAATATCACCTTTACACAAGACGACATGCTACTGGAGGATAATCGACATGATCGGCCTCTTTACTACACCGGTTATATCGATACAATGAAGATAGATCGTATCCTCATTGATCCAGGGTCTGCTATAAGCATAATGCCAAAGAGTCTGTTGGGTGAACTAAAAATCCCTCTTCACAAACTCTCCAAGACGGTTACTACTATCCTGGGATTCAATCAAAGCCGAAGCGAGCCTTTAGGAAAGATTCATCTGAAGCTTCAGATAGGCGATTTCAGATCCAAAGTCACTTTCTATGTGATCGAGATCGTGGGATCCTATAATCTTCTTCTGGGGAGGCCCTTTCTTCATGAAAATAATGTGGTGCCTTCTACTCTTCATCAGTGTTTTAAATACATTGATAGCAATGGAAGAGTACAAAAAGAAGTTGCTGATATAAATCCCTTTCATGGGGTTGAAGCTTATTTTAATGATTCCCGAATGTACAAAGAAGAGTATACAAGGGTTATACAAGCTATGGAGAAAGAGGATTCACAAAGCGAGACCTTAATAATTCCTGTTAAAGGTCGAACTACTCAACAACAATCTCCCAAACTCTCTGGAGAAGGTTCTTTAATCATTCCAGTGAGTGGACGGATCTCTCCACTATCTCAGTCATCTACGCAAGATACTCTGCTAATTCCAATTGGAGGGCGGATTATTCTTCCATCTCAAGCTTCAAGGGAGCTCACCTCTTCTGAGCCATTTATTGTCGATCTTAATCGAAACAACGCTTCTTCTCGTTCTTCTTCTCCCCTTTTAGTCATTGACTTGGCTAAAATCTCTAAGGCTCAGCCTTCTTCCAATATAAATACTGCTGTTTTTACATTTAATGAAAAGTCTCCATCTTTGCAGTATACTGATGTGTGTAATTATGTTCATAGTTATTTACATTTGTTAGATGACTTGAACGAAATAACCATAGGGTTTGTACAGACTGTTCATACAGATGTATCCCTAGAACCTGTACAATCTTCATACTTTCTAGTTCCCAGCAGAAAGCCAGGAGACATTCCAATATTCTTCTATAAAGGGCCCCAAAGTCCTTCTGATTTAGAAGATGAAGACAAAAATGATGACACTGGAAGATTACAACTACGTCGTTATAGTCAGCAATCTAAAGACGTCATCAAAAATATGGGCTATGACTTCAGGACTGGCCTCAATAGTGGAAAGGGAAGAAAAATACCTGTTCGTATTCCTCCTCTGAAATATGGAAGGACAAAATAAAGACTGGGCTATATAGCTCCTACTCCTTTTATCAATATTATCCATGAAGATCCTGAGTCTGACGAAGATAAGAGATCTGATTCTTCTAGTACCACTTCTTGGGATTCCGATACAAGTATCGGTGACTTCTACTGCAACCTTCTGTCTTCCAACATGGTTTCCATTGACTATTCTGAAGAAAGTGATGAAGACGAAGAAGAGTTTGAAATCTCACCTGAATCGGAACAATGGACCCAAAGATTAGATAATCAATGGGAGTTCCGTTTCGAGCAAAAAGAACCTCCGACTGAAGACAAACTTGTTCAAATAGATGTTGGTGAAGAGGGATCTCCCAAACCAATATTCATCAGTGAAAGTCTTTCTGAAACTGATAAGCAAGACATGATCAAACTCATTCGTGACTACATCGATGTCTTCGCTTGGAGTTATGAAGATATGCCAGGACTTGATCCATAAATTGCAACTCACAAGCTCAATATCTTGCCGAATGCTAAACCGGTCAAACAACAACAACGATGATTTCGTCCAGACATCATGGATGCAATTGAAGTTGAAGTCAATAAACTCATAACCTCTGGGTTTATTAGAGAGGAACAACATTCCGATTGGGTGGCTAATATTGTTCCTGTTCTTAAAAAGACTGGCAAGATCAGAGTATGCATAGACTTCCGCGATCTCAATGCGGCATGTCCTAGAGACGAATTCCTTCTACCAATCACTGATGTCATGGTTGATAATACCTGTGGATTTGAACGAATGTCATTCATGGACGGGTATTCTGGGTACAATCAGATCAAAATGTTTCCAGAGGACGAGAAGCACACTTCTTTCAGAACGCCGATTGGTACATACTGTTATATAGTTATGCCATTCGGTCTCAAGAATGCAGGAGCAACTTATCAACGAGCTATGAGCACTATATTCCGTGAACATTTGCGGAAAACAGTCGAATGCTATGTTGATGATATTGCAGTCAAAAGTCGACAAAAGGAGGATCATATCCAAGATTTGAAGACTATATTTGATCTAATGCGTAAGCATCAATTAAAGATAAACCCTACTAAGTCCTTCTTAGGCGTCTCTAGTGGTAAATTTCTCGGCTTCGTTATTACCTCTAAAGGTATACACGTGGATCCCGAGAAGATCAAAGCCATCCAAGAGATGCATCCTCCACGCACCTTAAAAGAGCTACGAGGATTTCAAGAAAGAATCGCTTATATCAGGAGATTCATCTCTAATTTATCAGGACGCTGCAGACCATTCAACAAACTTATGAAGAAAGGTGTTTCTTTTGTCTGGAATGATGAATGTCAGAAAGCATTCGATGATATAAAACAATATCTGATGAACCCTCCAGTATTGGTACCTCCCGTTTCAGGAATACCGTTTCTCCTATATACTCGAGCAATGAGTCATTCATTGGGTGCATTACTCGCTCAAAAGAATCAAAATGGTCATGAACAAGCCATCTACTATCTCAGTCGTACTATGACTGGAGCTGAACCTCGATATTCACCAGTCGAAAAAGAATGTCTAGCTTTGATGTTTGCTGTCCAAAAGATACGTCATTATATCATTGGCCAGACTATTCATGTCATCTCCAGGATCAATCCTATACGGATCATGATGAAGAAACCCAGTGTTTTGAATTCTCGATTGGCTAACTGGGGAATCCTACTTGCTCAGTATGACATGCATTATATTCCTCAGAAGTCAGTCAAAGGACAAGCTTTAGCTGATTTTCTGGCTGCTCACTCAATTCCAGAAAATTCAAAGCTCTATGATGACATCCCAGATGAAGTCCTAGATTCAAATCAAATTGCTGAAGAAGATCCTACTTGGCGTCTATTCTTTGATGGAGCATCAAAAATTGGTCCTAATGGCGATATTGTCGCTGGAGTTGGAATTGTTCTTGTATCGCCAGAAGGTCTTGCTATCCAAAGAGCTTATTCTCTCGATCAGCCATGTTCAAACAACGTAGCTGAATACAATACATTGCTTATTGGTCTTCAACTCGCTAAACATCTGAATATTCAATATTTGGAGGCGTATGGAGACTCTAATCTCATTGTCAATCAGATAAGGGGTACTTATGAAGTTCGCAATCAAGAATTGGTTCCTTATCATAGATCGGCTATATCTATGGCTTCTTCGTTTGAAGAATTCTTTATTGAACATGTTAGACGAGCATGTAACACAGAAGCTGATGCTCTTGCCAATCTTGTGGCGGTGTTGGCTATTCCAATCAGACGTCAACAAATAATTATTGTTCGCAATCGAGAATTATTTCATCTCGAAAACAATCTGACCCTAGGACTTTCAGTTAACATTGAAGAATCAACATCTCATGATGTCAATACAACAAGAGGATTTGGATTCAGTCATAAATCGATGTCATCTTCTTCTGATTCCAGTATGGAATTCATCTTCAGTAACTCGGCCGAGAATCATAATACGGATAAAGATTGGAGACTTCCTTTCTTAGATTTCGTATTGTACGATATTCTTCCAGATGATCCGAATGAAGCAGCATCTATCAGATGACGATCACTCAGATTCTATTACAATCATACAACAAAGACCTTATATCGTCGAGCCTATGATGGTTTACTTCTCCGATGTGTTGCCGGTGACGAGGCTCAACAAATCATTCGCGAAGCACATGATGGAATTTGTGGTGCACATCAGCCTGGACCAAAACTTCAAGACCGTATTCGACGTATGGGTTATTATTGGCCTACTATGGTATCAGACGCCATCGAATACGCAAAGAAGTGTAAAGCCTGTCAAATCCATGCAGATTTTATTCATCAATCTTCAGAATTTCTACATCCGACGGCAGCATCATGGCCCTTCAAAGCTTGGGGCATGGACGTTATTGGTCCGATCAATCCGCCGTCATCCAAGGGTCATCGGTTTATTCTTGCAATAACCGATTACTTCTCCAAATAGGCCGAAGCCATTCCTTTATCTGAAGTTAAGACGTCCAATGTCATTTGCTTTATCAAGCACCATGTCATCTACAGATTTGGTGTTCCTCGACGCATTATTCATGATAACGGACCACAGTTCGTCAGTCAGAAGTTTACTCGATTCTGTGACGATCACCGGATCAACAATGTGGCTTCTACCGCATATAATCCGGCAGCTAACGGATTAGCAGAAGCTTTCAACAAGACCATCATCAAACTCCTAAAGAAGTTTGTCTCCACTAACAAACGTAATTGGAGTGAGAAGCTCGGGGAATGTTTGTGGGCTTATCGCACTATAGTTCGTAATGCTACCAAATGTACACCTTTCTCTCTGGTGTATGGTTGCAAAGCTGTTCTTCCATTAGAGATTCAAATTCCTTCTTTAAGGATAGCAATCGCTAATGAACTCACTGCAGAAAATAATGATCGTCTTCGACTTCAAGAATTAGAAGCTCTGGATGAAAAGCGATTATCTGCTCAACAGAATATTGAATTCTATCAAGCTAGAATTTCAAGAGCTTTTAATAAGAAAGTCAGAATTCGGGCGTATCAAAAAGGAGAACTTGTTCTAACTGTCAGACGTCCTATGACTATGACTCATATGAGCAAGGGCAAATTTGACGCAAAGTGGGAAGGTCCCTATATTGTGAGCAAAATTTTCTCAAATGGAGCTTATCAACTCTCAGAATTGGATGGTCGAAAAGTTTTGATGCCTATTAATGGCAAATTCCTTAAAAAGTACTATGTATAAATGTAAATGCTTGTAATCATCAGACAGTTTCATGTTTAGAAATAAAATTTTTATTTTATTTTTATCATGAATGATGGTACATGATATTAAAGAAGATCACTATCATCCTTTTCTACATTTGGATGTGGGCCACTGCCATCATTCTCGAAGACGTGATCAGCAAAAGAGTCGAGAACCTCCTTGCTAGAACCCACGAGGAACTTGCAAACGGCCATCCTCATGGCTTCTTCTTCTTCAGTCTTTCCTGGTTCGAGCAGGAAATCCAGAATGTCCCTTGGTGGCTTGGGTACAGACGAACCTTCGCCTGCTTCCGTCTTCTTCGATTGAACTGGATCAGCAGGGTGTTCTTCAGTGCCTTTCTGAACTTTTGAGGCAATTCCAGTTTTCTTGAATGCTTCTTCAGACGACATTTTTATGTTCGAAAGAAGAAGTGTTCGTTCTTGTCAAATTTTTGCTATATTTATAGGCAGAAGTTCTACAAATAATGAAACGTCACGTTCATTCGACGGTTCATCCATCCATTAATTGCGTTCATCCGATGATTCATCCGTTCATTTATTCGTCCGTTCATGATCTTCTATCAATTTATTAAAGTGGGGATTCGTTATTGATCATGTTTTCATAACCTCTGAATCAATTCCGAATTTACTTGTTCATTTGTCATTTTTGACCTCTGCATAGAAATCAATCTATTTTCTTTTGAGTTTCTACATATTATCACGTCCATAATACCTCTGATAATATCATATACTCTAAAACAGAAAAGAAGATTTCATTATCTATCATGTCCACAATTCATCCACAAATACAAATCTTTGAGCATAGAAGAATTATCATTTCCATTCTCATTTCACCACAAAAAGTCTATTACATCTATTTTCTTTTGAGCAGCTTCTACTGAGAAGCCATTGCTGTTAAAAAAATAGAAGAAGTCGGAGAGGAAGGAGTTCGTCAGAGAAGATGAAGTTCTCTTCTGTGGGTTCTCTCTTTCAAATGCAAGTAAAGAAGGAAAGAAGTAATCTATGGCTTATTTATAGGCTTATGAAGAATTCCAAACGGCCCATCATGATTTGCCTCGATTTAGGAGATTGATACGGGATCTTAACTGCACAGAATCCCAACAGTCCAATCATTCAGGAATAAATATCTCTTTAAAAGTCATCACAGCGTGACTGATTTCATTTTATCATCTTATTTTCAAAGTATTTCGAAAATTTTAAAGTCTTTTCAATTTTTCGAAAAGTTTGAAGGGGGTCTTGTAGGCCTTTAAAAATGACAGTCACGCTGAGTTGATCAGGACAGAGTCAAAAGTCACGCTCAGTTGATCCAGACAATATTTACAAATTACGCTGGGGATACAGCTCATCATTTGTCAGAGAGTAATTATGACTGACAGCACAACAGTCGAAGAATGTCTCTTCGTATGCCACGTATGCACAGAATTCGAGATATCACAGTCGTCTATTGCGTGATTTTCGAAATCTTCTTCAGCAAGACTCAACCTTCGTCAAGTTGGCGTACCAAAAGAGCTTTTTGTCATTTAATGTGACTGACAAAAGCAATCACTACCAGAGATTTTGTGTCAGTCGAGGCACGCTGAATCAAGACAGCTGGCAGTTCTATCTCAAGTCTGCGTGGATTCTGAAGTTTTCTTCATCAAAGTCTGCGTAGATTCTGAAGCTTCTTGCCCCAAGTTTGCGTGGATTTTGAAGCTTTCTACCCCGAGTCTGCGTGGATTTTGTCTTCACCAAGTCTGCATGGATTCTGAAGCTTCTTGCCCCAAGTTTGCGTGGATATTGAAGCTTTCTACCCCGAGTCTGCGTGGATTTCGTCTTCAACAAGTCTGCGTGGATTTTATCAAATTGGAGTACGTGGCAGCCATGCCACTGATCTCTCGCCTGCGTGTCCTGTAATTTGCACACGACTCATGCATGATTACCATGTGTCCAACAGTTACAGGCCACGTCCAGTAACTTCTCACAACCTTGCGTATGTTAAATCCTGCGTGATTTTCAACTAAGCACAGGCTGTGAATACAGTTATCTTTTCAGTTTTATTTTTGACTCTATAAATAGAGTTCTTTTTTATTCATAGGAGGGATACATAGTTATCTACTGTCAAAATTTTGAGAGCTTTTCTTCTTCGCATAGTGCAAGGGATAAAGTGATCGTCTTCTAGATCAGATTCCCACAGTTGTAATTTTCCCAGATACACAATAAATAAAGGAATTTATTTATGGAAAACAGGCGTGCGCCCCAAAAAAATCGGACGATGTGGCCGCAAACCATGAGCATCAAAATACGCGTATGGACGTTATCGTCGTGTGGTATTCGACGGAACTCAATTTTGTTGTGTATGCGCGATGAAATCGAAGCATATCCGTTGAGATACCCCGTATCGGCCCCTTTGCAAACTATCCCACAACTTCGTGCACGTTCGTCATCTCGAGATAAAACTTATGCCAACATGACTATATTGTTTTTCTGGTCCTGTTTTCCAAGTTTGGTCTGATTCTGAGAAGGTCGACCGGAGTCCTATTTTGGCGGGCCCGCGACCTGATCCAATAGGCAAATTGTGCACGGTCCACCGAAATCTAACTTGGACAAATATTTGGGTTTGTATCGTTAAATCAAACCCGTAGACGTATATTTTGATAACTTTAAAGACCGTAGGTACTGGTACACTTTTCGGTGCAAAGCGAGTCCAACGACGGATATCGTTTTGACCCAAAATTACGATTTTGCCCATGTGTCCAGAATTAGACTTTTGGATAGGCATTTTTAGATATTTGTTTTATTCCAAACGTATTGGTGACTTCCGTTTCAGCATCTGGAGACTGTTGCACGAGTTTGATTTTGTGTGGCACACTGAGTGGTTGGCATTATCGGGTTCACCAGCAAAGGACCCCAGACGAGTACTTTTATTATTTGTTTACGATATTGTTAATTATTATAGTTCATTGTTAGTCATTTAATATTTGATTCTTGACACGCTCGTCACACGGATACCATATCTTATCGTTCTTTCATATCTTGTCATGTTTCTTACCTATCGTGTCGGGAAGGAGAAGTACCAAGTAGATGTGTCATCTGACCATAGACTGTGTTTTATTTCATGCAATGTAGACCTCATAGACCATATTTTATTTCATGCAATATAGATCTCGTAGATCGTGTTTTATTTCATGCAATGTAGACCTCGTAGACAGTACTTTATTTTTATTACTATTTAGACATTGTAGACCGTGCGGTGTAGTACCCAGTCGATCACACATCGAAAGGAGTACTTCAACACACTTAGATAGCTATGTTCCTCGTTTCATCCTTTACATGTTTCCATATATTTTCCTCTCTCTAGTTCATTGTATTACCATGTTATAGTAGATTCTCTCATCATGTATTTTATGGCTAACCTCTATTTTATAGTCGTTATCATATATCGGAACTGTACTCAATGAATTATACTCGTTCCATTCCTGATTGGAAACCAATATTTTTTAGATAATCGCCTACAATTGGGGGAGACATGAGTATATGCTGAGGTCAACCATAGAAGACTAGTTAGATGTGTTGGCAGTTTTCAATATTTGTAGGAGTTTATATTTTTCTTTAAATATAAAACTTGTGAATATTGTAAATTTAAATTAGTTATTGTGAATGAGAAGAAGATTATTATTTTATGTGATTTTGAGAATCATGATCTTGAAAGCGTTCTACTGCCGACACTGCAGCGTAGGCTGGCTTGGACAAGCACTCGTATCCCGAAAAGTGGGTGCGGGTCGTGACACAACTCCATCCTTGCACATGCGTCATGCTGGATTTGGATAATCATTCTGTGGGAGCATTGATATGGTGATTCATGTCCGGTAAGAATGATCGAACTTGCGGGAGATCAGGGCGTGGTAATTGGATTGTTTTGACTTGTGGTTTGATGCGAAGGTGAATTCGAGGATTGTTTGGACTTGTGATTAACGATAAAGTAAGTTGAGGATTGAGTCGATCCAATGTGCGAATTGAGAATGAATTAGTCTAGACACAAAGCAAGGTTACGCCCCGATGAGGATGATTATCCTTTGGAATCGTTGGCATGGTGATTTCATTCCAGCTAGCGTAGATAATCAGATTTGCGGGAGATTAGGGCGTGACGTATTGTTATGCTAGACGACCTTGTGATCGAATACGTGAATCGTGTTAAACGACTTAGAGAATATGGTATGAGAATTATGGTTTATTGACAAATCGTGTCGTAGTGTACTTGACAAAGATATATGGATTATATCGAACATGTTTAAAAAGATAGACTACGCGAATTGCTAGTTTAGACGTGTGATATTGATATATCGATGAATTGATTGAGGAAAACTTTCGTAGGATGGCTTTGTTAAACGACTCAGACCCCTTGAATAAACGTCGCAAGTGCGGATAGAAAAAATCTATGCTCGAAGTTTAGAAATTAGAGTGATGCGAGGTTTGGGTAGGAAGACCCTGTACTATCTACTATGGTTTGACCATAGAATTGGGGATGAGTATCGGTATTGGTTGCATGGAATGTGCATGACTTTGACTTTAGCCTTGTGAGTTAGCCTAGCAGTTTGGCGATGTCCCTATGTCGAGAGGTGGAATTGTGTGATCGACCTTACCGAGACTCGCCTAGGTAGATTATAGAGCTGGCGTAGCTAGTTTGTAGAATCGAGACATGAAATTTGGACTTATGATCTTAAGATGTTTTGACAAATGATGGGAATGGATTGGACTATGAGATGTTAGACTTCGGATGGATTGATGGTAGTGCGATCGTTGGATTTGAAACGAACTCGAAGATTGATCGAGGCATTGCTTCAAGTTAGGTTCCGGAGATTGGTTCAGGATGGGTAATACTGGATTTCAACTAGAAGATAGCAAATGATCGAGTGGGTTATATTGGATTCAAAATATACTAAGGATCCAGCTCGGGTGGTTTGCCCTAGAACTAAGTTGTACGTATGCGCGTCGAACTTGCCCATGTTTGAGATAAGTCTATGAGTGTGTCCTCAGTATGTTTCGAGAATTAAACTTTTTCTGGGTGGTGTATTATGTAATGCCCCGTCCTGCTCAGTTCAACCGGAGGAATCAAAACGCAACGACGTTTGGACTTAGCCATGCAATGGCTTGCTTGAAGTCCCACATGGTCGAGGCGACTCCTCGTTCAGGTGGGCGACTTTGATGAACTTGCCTTTGCTTGGCCTTCACACTAATAAAATGCTGGTTTCATGCACTGAGTAGGCTTGATAATAAAAGAGATAAACCCATATAGCTAAGGAAATAATCCCGTGGTCTTGAGTCACTGATATAGAACTTGGAATGGTTAAGTTGTTACTTAGAAATCATGCCACGGTGGCTTTCAAATTTGGCACTGGGTCTTTTGACCAGATACAAATTGTGTTAAGTTGAGTTATGCCATGGGCTATCGACTCAATGTCATAGCAGATACGTTCCATGATCTTACTACTTGTCATAGCAAAAACGTCCACGGTCTCATAGTTAGTCCCATAGAAGATGCCACGGGTTAAGGAGCACAAAGAACTCGGTTGTTCAAGTTAAGCACATGCATGGTCCCACAGTTCTACAGACTTATATAGCTATGTGTTTCTACAGTTTCAAGGCATGTCATATAGAATATGACTTGGGTGGCAGTGTCGCACGAAACATAATTGGGTTACGGCACAAACCACGGTTAGTTGAATGAGATGTATGCCACGGTCTATGGCACATATAGAATAAGTTTTGTTCAAGTTAATTAGGAAGGCTATACAGTAGCCATTTCCTGGGTTTCAAAGAATGTAAAGTTTATGCGACCATTTATCATCGAGGCGATCCCTCGTTTGGGAGTCTCCAACGATGCACGTTTTCTATAATATGGTTCTGATGCATGTTTTGCAAAAGTATGGTTTTGATGCACGTTTTGCAAAGTATGGTTCTGTAACACCCAGTTTTCCAGATGAGGGTAATTTTAAAATTTTGTAATTATAATTATTATTTATTGATAATTATTTCATATTATGATTTTTGGTGATTTTTAATCATTTTTAAACTATTTAAAATTATGACTTGTGATTTTGACATTTTACTATTGTTTGGTTTTAATTTCGAGAAATTTGTCACCCCCCAGTTTTCAGGAACATGAGTATTTTTGTCATTTTGTATTTTTGAAATATTTTTGAAATTTATTTTATTATTTATGATATTGTTTTGGGATTATTTGAGTCGGGTTCGAATTTCAACTCAATCCGACTTGAAACGGGGACCCGGGGGTAGTTTGACTCTAGTGGGACCCACACATTAGTTAGGCATGGCCCACATGATATTAATTTTAGTCCACATGATAGAAATATTTTAGTTAGAGGTTAGACTAATTATTATGGATAAGGTTAGTGTGATTAGAGACTTTAGAATGACTAATTTAGTCCCAACCAATTAGCCCTTTCCTAATACTCATAGAATAGGTTAGTGGGGCATTTTGGACCTTACCATAATAGGACAAATAGCCCATATGGCTAGCCACTTTGGGAGAGGATAGGCTCAAGTTCATTTCATTATTCTCATCCACACTCTCTTTCTTGTTCTTCCCCAAATTCCTAGAGAGCAATCCCTAGCAATTTCTCCACCAAATCCTTCCATTTCGTCACCAAATCTTCTTCTTTCCTTCTCCATTCTAGCCAAGGAGGAAGCTACCCAAGTTTGGGAGGATTCGGAGCTCGTTCGTGTCCTTTTGGAATCTCTACGTGTCGGTGTCGCTCCGGGAAGGCTTTTCTTCGATTCGATCTACCGGGAGGTATAAATCCCTTCTCCTTTTTATTTTCTTATGCATATATGTCTATTTTGAACCCATAGGAATGACCTCCATGGTTGTATCTCCATTTGTGTCCATTTCGTGTCCATTTGGAGGTCATAGGAGTGTCCTTTGTGTTGTGGTTGTGTCCATGTGGGAAAATCCCAAATTTGGACACACTATGTGTTGTTGTTATGTATGAATGAATTATTACATGTTTAATCTCATATTTTTGTATTGGAGATGTGTTCTATAGTGTCTCATATATATATATATATATATATATATATATATATATATATATATATATATATATATTAGTGTAGAGAGTGAGTTCTATATATATTATGTTATATACTTGTGTTCTTTTGTCTCAAACTACCCAAATCCGTCATGATTTTGTTCCACGTTTTTAATTTCAGCCCTAACTTAGAAATGTCATAACTTCTAGCTCAAAGCTCGGTTTATTCTCTAGTTTTTTTAAAAGAAGCGTATTGAAGTTAGTTTTCCAAAACATGTATTAATAGGCCTAATTCTTTCTGTAACTTTCTGGAGAATTATTTGAGTGTCAGTTGTACGAAAGACAAACGCGTTCTCGGTGTTTTCGCGATTCCGGGAGTTTTCGGAAACGAAAACGCGATCCGTTTGAAGTTTCGGAAAGCTAACACATAGATCTATAACATACTTTAATCCTAGATTTTAATTCATGCTGAGATGGTACAGTATTGATTATTAGTAGGAGTTACTATTCGGCATATGCATTTTGTGCACCCTTGTGTGTAATATAATGTTCTATTTGATTTTAACCCATGTTAATGTATATATATTTTGTAATTAAATAGAGAATGCAAGCATGAGTAAATGGTTAAATAAATAATGTCTGAGGTGTAAGTATCCTATCTAATATAAGCATGTATAAGTATGGCTTGTAATGAATATGTAGGTTCCATAGTATGTAATATATGTAAGCAATGCATAAATGCATGAATAAAAGAATGATATACAATGCATGCATGAAAGTATATAATGAATGCTAGATATAAATGCAAGGTATATATGTAATGATAGATATGAATGCATAATGTATAAATATTGTAAATGCAATATCAGATTTTATATGTAGACATAGAACCAATGCATGAGCTGTATGCATATGGGATGTTGGCTTAATGGCAGATTTCAGATAACATGGTTCATTTTATATGGTTAGTTACACCAGTTTATGGGATAGCTCACTTTAGTTTATATGTAAATGTAGAACTAAACTGAGAATAAACTTCACCCTATGCACAAAGACACCCCCCTCTATATCAACCACCATGCCATGTAACCCTTCTCTAAATGATTGCTATAATATATATAGATTTATATAAAGTATAGATGCATGTTAGTTACAACTTAAATAGTCTCTACTCTAATGTATCTAGATGTATACTTGTAGCCATGCATGTTAAGTATAATACATATATAATGTAGATGGGTTAGCTTTGTGCCATGTGTAGTGTAAACTCATAACTAGTGTTGATTTCTCTTTTCATGTACACCTCCATGTTCACACACACACACATAGCTTTACATGTTAGTTCTTTTCTCTTATATATATATATATATATATATATATATATATATATATATATATAAAATATATATAAAATATATATATATATATATATATATATATATATATATATATATATATATATATATATAAATATATATATATAATGTTGAATATGCATGAATGTGATGTATCTTGATATTTGACTTGTGTTGGCTTGTATAGCCTTGGATTTGTATGGTGTGTACTAGCTAGGGTAGACTGGTTAGGCCTAGTGAGACTTGACTGGACTAGGATGGACCTAGTTGACTAGAGTGTTGACCTAGTTTGACCTAAACAGTTGACCAGGTTTGACTTAGAGTTGACTTTGACCTAGATTGGCCTAGAAATCATGTAGATTGCATCATAAACTTTATTTACCTTATTTTAAACACATTATAACCTGTATTGCTCTATTTAGGACATTGTGACTCCGGTGCAGACATCTGATATTACACTACTCTTTTCAGAGTAGCAGGCGAGTACATTCTCTGATAGTTCTCTCATTTATTTGTCAATTACTGTACTTCAGTTCTAGTTAGCTTTATGTGATTCTCTGCTACAAACACATATTTTTATTTCTGAATCCATATATACGACACACATACTTACTCGTCTTACCTCTATTATTCGAATCACCATACGAATCACCATACGAATCACTATTCGAATCACCCTATTCGTATCTTCATATGTTGGTTGGACTTTTATTCGATTGATGTATCGAATTTTGGATTCATTTGTATTAGATGGGCGGGGAAATACTTGATTAGACATGTGAACATTCCCACTATTCGAACCACCCCCTATGAATATATTCGAACGATAGCCATTCCACACCCGGCCAGGTGTGTGATGTGCCGTATTTACCCTTAGCCGTTTACATGTCTAACTAAGTATATTAAAACACACTTGGAGAATTTATTCGAATCATTATTAAAACATCATGTGAATCACTATTCGTATCACCTTATTCGATTCACCTTATTAGAATAATGATTAGAATTACATTCGACTCATCTTATATTAGACTCACATTGGGATTACACTCGACTTATATTGTACCATCTGAACTCATTATGTTACTCTAGTTCAGTTAGATTTTATTTTACAGTCTTTATTGCTATGATTTCTTCTCTTGTTTAGTTACTTACTTTCCTTGTACTCTATCTGTCTCTCCATACCATCACCTGAATATAAACTGCCATATTCATCAATACAACTGTCTATAACTGCTTTATAGTTCTCTGTCATTTACTTGGGTTTTCTAGATGAGATTTGCTCGTTCTTGTCCTGACTGGACCTGTTGATAAATTTTACAGATAGTTTGGAGGTTGCCTGCTAGCCTAGAGAAAACACAGTAGAGATTGTATAGATAGTTATTTTAGTTGTCTTGAGTTGTATTTGCTTTATGGATTACTGTATTTGAGATTTGAGATATTTTCTGGGTTTGTGTATCTTAGACACTTAGACTTCTATCTGCGGTATCTCTTTGTGGATTTCATATTTTATCTATCTTTTATCATGCTCTACCTTAGATGTGATTGAGACTGTATTTGCTATGTCACCTCCATTCGGAGTGTATATACTGTAAATGTACCTTCATATTGTTAGATGTTTGACCTAGGACAGCGTTCTACCGCCGACACTACGGCGTAGGCTGGGCGTTGTTACGCTCTCGTACCCTCACTGTGGGTGCGGGTCGTGACACGTTTTTAGTGGTGGCCCATACAGGTCGAGTTTATGTAGTGGTATTCGAACTAGAGTATCACTACAGCCTGCAGTAGGATTAGGATTTTTTTTGGAGGTACTCAATCACATTAGGAAAAACTCTTAATCAGATTCCTTTTATCCAAATTGTTGTTTATTGACTCCCTTTGAATATAAACTGTCCTCCTTTGAATTTTCGCTTCATTCTCAGAAATTGCTTCTTGTTTTGATCAATTTTCATGATGGTTGTGAAGACACGATCTCATCGCTTCGGTTCGGGGGACACTATCGAGAGGCTGGCCACCTCTCGTCCTGTTCATCAGGGCCTCGAGACTGCAGCTCTTATTGTGCCGACTCAGGTTAACGTTTCTGCTACATTGGAGGTGCACCTCTATCTGTACAGAGATTTTCTCCCGTCATTTCTGATTTCTCTCAGCAGCGGTAATTTATGCAGCATCAGCAGCAGACCAGGGAAAACTAGCAGGGCGAGCTATCGTCAGGACAGTCAAGGATGCGCAGACCATTGGTGATCCATAATTATACTCATCCGATATGGAGGAAAGCACTGTAGCCAACATGCAAGTATAATTACATCACCTACAAACCAGTAATGGAGACCATAGGATTTAAACTAAATAAATATCCTCTTCCACTTACTTATTTAACAATGAGGGTTTTTCTACTAGTTGACATTATGTCCATGTTGTCCATTATTAATGTAGGCTTGGTTTTTCAAAATACAACCACACAATAATAAACATGCATAATTAGAAAAAGCAAAATGACAAAAATAAGAGAAAATATCCAACTATTATAGTCAACTTTGCTGCTCCGTCCTCAACTATCCGAATCCAAAATCTGGCGCTACGCAGATCTATTCGGGGTTCGACCTGCACGGTCAGGTCGCGGGATTCGGGACACCGCCTCGATTTTTTTTTTAGGTTTTGGCTGTCGATTCCTTCATCGAAAATTATCTGTCTGCCTCTGGACTGCTTAAAACCAGCATCTCGTCCGACGTCAGAAACAACCACCACCGCCATCACGATTGATAAAAAATAATTAAAATTACATCAATCCTATACCTCCCGAAGGAGTTCACACATAATCTAGATTGCAAAATTAAAATAATAAGCACGATCAACCCTCGTGATTTTAATTACATCCACAACAACAACAACATCCACGACATGTCCGTGGTTTAAACAACACAATAAAAAATATGCATTGGACCATAATAGTTGGATCTAAGATTCCTGCAAAACCGAGTTAGAACAGATCTACATCTACCGACTATTATACAGCACAGGTTTTATTAGACAGCATGGACATATCAATCAATACGTAGATCCAAAGTGGCTCTAATACCAATTGATGGAATTGGGGATTCCCAGGACCCTTCCTTTGGTGTGCGTATTGATCGATAGAAAGTTAGACAGATCTAATACGTGTTCTAACCCTTCATAGGCGAAAACTAGGGTTCACGAATTATACCTGCGGCGGAAAGGAGACAAGTAATTCCTGGCAATCTCGAGCGGACGACCCCAAGATCTTCTGTATGTATTCCTTCATCGAGTTGGACGTCGTGTGGGCAACGATCTAATTGATCAAACTGGGGATTCCCAGGACCCTTCCTTTGGTGTGCGTATTGATCGATAGAATGTTAGACAGATCTAATACGTGTTCTAACCCTTCATAGGCGAAAACTAGGGTTCACGAATTATACCTGCGGCGGAAAGAAGACAAGTAATTTCTGGCAATCTCGAACGGACGACCCCGAGATCTTCGGTACGTATTCCTTTCTCGAGTTGGACGTCGTGTGGGCAACGATCTCCCAACCTTTTTTCTCTCCTTGGTAGCCCTCTCTTTCTCTCCTTACGTGACTCACGAATTTAGAGAAAGTTTCAGATTTCTGATCGGTAATATGGCGGCCAGAGAATAGAGGATATATATAGGCTACGGCAGGGACCATGAGGAGAAATTAGGGTTAGGCCTCCTAACGGATCTGGATATCCCGTGTTCAGCTCGAACGCACAATCCAGGCCCATTAACAATAGCTCGGTCCACTAATGAGCTATTGTTGCACTACCTCCCTAATCCCAAATTATTTTTGTGGGCTCCTTTTATTATATGCTCGTTTGGCTCCCCATGTTAAGATATCGTATGTCCGTCGATCAAATTAAGTTACTAACAACTATATTGATTCGACATCTTTTATCCTTAAGTAGTACCGCTCAACTTTATTTTTCATGTCGAATATAATCCACCTGCAGGGTTTACATGACAATCCTTATGAGCTCCTTAAGGGGACATCATCAACCCGATGTATCGGGACATGGATTCCATTTATAATCAACATCCCATCATACATACAATGTTATTACCCAATTCATAGAGGTTGTTGATCCATAATGAATCTCACTCTTTTATGAGTCAAAATAATGCACACTGCATATACATGTCCGTTATTATATCCGGGTTAAGAGCACAAGCATCCATAATAACAAAGGTGTTTGTTCTCTTATGTAGTCAGTACAAAGAGAACAACCTCAAGTGGTCCTGTTCAATACACACAAAGTATACTAGTGTAAACCTATAGTCAAGATAGACTAATACCATATTATACTATTACCTTTCCAATAGATTGTCCAAGTCCATCTAGGTCGTGAACTATTTATATACTCCATAGAAAACTGATAATATGATCCTCTGTGTGACACCACACACCATATTATCTAAAATATAGAATATCAGACATTTGTATTAACACTTGCAACAAATACAATATGCAAATATTTGCCCATATGATTCTCATTCAAAATTTAAGGAAATAAGGTTACTAAAAAATGATGCTTTTAGTATATAACCCTAACACTATGCGCCCACAGCAAAAAGATAGGCCCCAACGCGTATAGCACGGGGCTGTCTTCAAGGTCATCATAGAACTTAGGTGTAGGGGTTTCCCCTACACGTGAACTAAGTCCGGATGTGCCAACTCTCCTTACAAACCCACATACAAAGCTCGACGATGCATGTGACATGGGTTTTAAGGCAAAACTCCCTTCCGTTGACTTACGCGACATGATAAATCTTAAGCGTAAAGCGAGGAAGGATACAACAATTCATGGCGTACATCCGTGCACCAGTATTGTCATCAGCTGTTGTTGCTCCAAAGCAATGAGAGTGCCGTAGAGGCAGTCCGTGTTCCGATGACTGTATCGCTCTGACGATGAAGAGCCGTTGTGTGTTTCATCCAACATGGCCTCGTGGGGACCTCCTTACGGGAGCCCCAATCAAAGAAGGTGGACCACGAACACAACTTTTTCTCTCAGTTCTGCGAACAGAAGAAGAAGAAGTCTGCCAACATCCGAAGGAGTCTATATGGGTACTCGGTCAAGGACGAGATTCCGTATAGATGACGAGGACTCCCAAGCTGGAGGGGATGATCCTTCAGCTGGAGGTAGCATCCCCTCGAAATCTGAAGCAAATGACCTTCACACTGGGGGTAGCCTTCCAGATGACGATGATCTCTTCGATTCTGACAGTGACTATCTACCTCTCCTACCTGAAGACGAGGGACTTTTCAACTCAGAGACAGACGGTATCAGCACCAGTTGTACTGTTTCCTTTGTTCATCCTCGCATGTTATCTACATATATGGCGGATGGAGAGAGACCTGAAGAAGCCAGTGATCAGACCAACAAACGGCTAGAGGGTCTTGAGACAACATTTGCCAAGATCACTGATATGCTTACCAGTATCATGGCAGTCCAAGCTGCTGGGGTGTTCCTCCACCTCAACAAAATATCTTGGCACACGTTAGTCTGGCTCATAGCAACCACCCTCCTTCATTACAGAAGGAGTACCATTCCGTTGTGCCTCCTCCAAATCTTGCAAATGCTAGGGGTGGTCCTTCACCAACGACGCCTGACAACCGTACAGCAGTCGTTTCTCCACACCTGCTTAATCAACAGGATGCAATTAATTCTCTTATTGCCCGTCTTGACACCATCTCATACAAGGACGAGCTTCAGAAGATGGGGATATCTTAACCCTATCCTCCTGAATGGGAGAATTCTACTTGCCCTCCTAACTACAAGCCACTGACACTAAATTTATTTGATGGAATGACTTCTCCTCGCCAACACATGACATACTTCAACATGCAGACTCTACCCTTACCCAGGGACGATACGTTCTTGTCAAAGCTGTTTATTAGCACCTTGTAGGGGGTAGCTTTCGATTGGTTCTGCAGTCTGCCTGACGGTTGCATCAATTTCTTTAAGGACTTGGAGAGGTTATTCCTCAACAGGTTTTACGAGAGTGGCATGTATGTTAGTATATCCACCTTCATCGAACCAAGTAAAGGAGGACTGAGTCTGTCATTGCCTTCATCGAACGCTTCAGGCGACTAGCATTGAAGATGCCCTTCGGTATATCAGACTCAAAACTTATGGATACTTGTCGACATAACTTCCTTCCTACAGTAAAGTTATGTCTGGGTATACATAAGTATGATACATGGCCCGCTTTCATTGGGGCCGCTGATGCTGCTGAAAACAACGTCCCTAATCTGGAATTATTGGGGTTGAAAACACCCAAATCTGAAGACAAAGGCAAACACCCTCAAACTATTCCTGTCCGTGGGGGTAAAGGGAAAGAAGTCTTGAAGGTCTACACTTTCAAGGGAGCTTCCAATTCTCAGGGTGCCTCTGACAAACCTAAGGAGACTTTGTCCTTTGACGAAGACAATGTTATTACCATCTTTCAAACATTGACGAAGGATAATAAACTGACATTGCCTCCACCACGACATCCTGCGGAGGCGATCCAACTCAACAATCCCAAGTACTGTCTTTGTCATCAGTACGTGCATCACTCTACCAAGGATTGTATCGTTCTGAAGATGAAGATACAACAACTTATCGACAGCCAAGTGATCAACCTCGAAGCTGAAGACAAGGTCGTATCTTCTAACTGATGGAACTGGGGATTCCCAGGACCCTTCCTTTGGTGTGCATATTGATCGATAGAAAGTTAAACAGATCTAATACGTGTTCTAACCCTTCATAGGCCAAAACTAGGGTTCACGAATTATACCTACAGTGGAAAGGAGACAAGCAATTCCTGGCAATCTCGAACGGACGACCCCAAGATCTTCTGCACGTATTCCTTCCTCGTGTTGGACGTCGTGTGGGCGACGATCTCCCAACCTTTTCTTCTCTTTGGCAGCCCTCTCTTTCTCTCCTTACGTGAATCACAAATTTAGAGAAAATTTTAGATTTCTGATCAGTAATCTGGCGGCTAGAGAATAGAGGATATATATAGGCTACGGCAGGGACCATGAGGAAAAATTAGGGTTAGGCCTCCTAACGGATCTGGATATCCCGTGTTCAGCCCGAACACACAATCCAGGCCCATTAACAATAGCTCGATCCACTAATGAGCTATTGTTGCACTACCTCCCTAATCCTAAATTATGTTTGTGGGCTCCTTTTATTATATGCTCGTTTGGCTCCCCATGTTAAGATATTGTATGTCCGTCGATCAAATTAAGTTACTGACAAATATATTGATTCGACATCTTTTATCCTTAAGTAGTACCGCTCAACTTTATTTGCCATGTCGGATATAATCCACCTGCAGGGTTTACATAACAATCCTTATGAGCTCCTTAAGAGGACATCATCAACCCGATGTATCGGGACATGGATTCCATTTATAATCAACAGCCCATCATACATATAATGTTATTACCCAATTCATAGAGGTTGTTGATCCATAATGAATCTCACTCTTTTATGAGTCAAAGTAATGCACACTGTATATACATGTCCGTTATTATATCCGGATTAAGAGCACAAGCATCCATAATAATAGAGGTGTTTGTTCTCTTATGTAGTCAGTACAAAGAGAACAACCTCAAGTGGTCCTGTTCAATACATACAAAATGTAATAGTGTAAACCTATAGTCAAGATAGACTAATACCAGATTACACTACAACCTTTCCAATAGATTGTCCAAGTCCATCTAGGTTGTGAACCTATTTTAATACTCCATAGAAAACTGATAATATGATCTTTTGTGTGACACCACACACCATATTATCTACAATATAGAATATCAGACATTTGAATTAACACTTGCAACAAATACAATATGCAAATATTTGCCCATATGATTCTCATTCAAAATTTAAGGAAATAAGGTTACTACAAAAGTGATGCTTTTAGTATATAACCCTAACACTAACATGATCTCTCTTTAATTTGGTGACTTTCATTCCACAGAAGTCCCAGACGGCGTAGTCCCGATCCCAAAGGCAATAATGGAAGTCGTCAACCTGTCGCTAGCTCGCAACTCAACCTTGGTGCGACTCACGACTGAACATGGTGAGATCATGTGGGTCCATCCGAACCTTGTGCAAGAAATGACGCAGGGGGTGGTATCTCCCAAAGTAAAGAAGGACAAGAAATATAAATCATGTCATATGGTGTCTTCTCCCATTTACAAAGTTCTATCTGGCGAGACGCGAACTGGAAAGGCTTCCTACGGACTTACGACCCCGCACAAGAAGAAGCAGTACCTTCTCAAGCTCTTGCGGCCCCCACAAATGAAGAAGTCGGTCAACCTAAGCCTTCAACTACCGACAAAGCCAAGCAAAAGGAGACACAATTTGACAAGTCGCTGAAGACGCCAACTCCCGAAGGCATGGATCGGCCTTACAACTTTGATATACTGGCACAGCTGGCCAATACACCTGCCAGGTTGTCTCTGTTCGATCTATTACGACTTTCCAAAGAAATACAGAAGGCCTTAAGTGAGGTATTACTACATGTCGACTCTTATCTCGCTGAAGTCAAAGCCCTGCTGAGGACCCTGTCTCCTGTCCTCACTGCCACATGACTATGGAAGTGGTGCCCAACATCACCTTTTCACAGGTGGACATGCTACTCAAAAATAATCATCATGATAGACCTCTGTACTATATAGGGTACAGTGGAGGCGATTAAGGTGGATCGGATGCACATTGATCCAGGATCCTCCCTTAGCATCATTCCTAAAAGTTTACTCCAAGTTCTAGGAATCCCTCTACACAAGCTATTTGCAACCAATACAACTATCATGGCTTTTAATGCTGGGAGAAGCTACCTGCTGGGCAAGATACGTCTCAAGTGCCAGATCGGTGATCTCCGAACAGAAGTTTTTTGTTATGTAATCGATGCCAATGTATCCTACAATGTCTTGTTGGGACGTCCGTAGATACACGAGAACGTGATCGTTCCTTCCACACTTCACCAGTGCTTCAAGTACGTCAACAGCGATGGCGTCGTTAAGACAGAGTTTGCCGATGTCGATCCTTTTAAGGGCATTGAATCCTACTATAGAGATTCGGTACTTTACCAATCTCAGCCCTCCAAGGATGAAGGCAACGAAGCTGACGATGAAGCTGAAGCAAGTTCATCCTCCAGTGATGGTCCCCTGATTATCCGATTCAAAGGATGTACTACTCCAAAAAGTACTCCAAAGCCTCTCATAATCTGGGTTAAAAAGAAGAATCCTGATAAAGTCAAACCATTGACCATCACTCTTCGCAAGACACCTCGGGTGGAACCTGCTGAAGTCCGTCCTCCCAATCCTGAAGAGTTACCCTATCTGGTGAACTTGGCCAAGTCTGTGGCTCATGTTCCAGACAATGAGCCTCTCAATGAGTATATCAATACTCAAAATAATGTACCTTCAGTGGATGATGTTATCCCTGAAGAAGAACTTGCATATTTTCTTAGTAAAGGTTTATATTTGAATTACTCCGATGTTTACCAATCTGTAAAACACTACATAGATACGATATACGCTCTAGAGCATGGCATAGGACCACACTTCTGCATGCCAGTCATGATGCCTCGTCTGCAGGAAAAAGTCTTCCCGGAAGATATCCACTACTTCATTGTTCTAGCCAAAAAGAAGGATGAAGAACTAATCATCTTCGGTCGAATAATTGGCGAAAGAAAGTTCGTTCCGGACTCTACTTCTCCAATCACAACGCTGAACTGACTATGACTCTGGGAAAATGCAACTTTTTTGATATATTTGGCAGGCCAAGAATATCATCCAGAACATGGGATATGATATAAAAAGTGACCAGGGGCTAAACTACGGTCGGGGACGACGGTTGCCAATACGTCACTTTGCTCCTTCCGGCAAACACGAGAACTATTACCAACAAAAATGGTATTGGTTTGGGTAATGTCACTCCTCCAATAACTCCTGAAAGATCAGACGTCGAAGCATATTGTTGTTCTCATTCTTCTGATTCCTGCCTCTGGGATTCAGACTCCAGCATTAGAGACATATTCAAAGCAACTTTATCCGTCAATATGGTGTCAGTTGACCAAATTACAGACGACGTCTAATCAATCAAGCTTGAACAATAGGCTCAAAAGATGGATACTAGGTGGGAGTTACATTTCAAACAACGTGAACCACCTACTGAAGACGAAGTCGTCCAAGTCAATTTAGGAGATGAATCATCTCTTAAACCAATCTTCATCAGCAAAAGTCTATCTGGCAATGAACGACAATCTCTTATACAGCTTATAAGAGAATACATTGACGTCTTTGCATGGAGCTATAAAGACATGCTAGGCTTGGACCCTAAAATCGCTATGTACCGCGTAAATATTTTGTCTAAAGCTAAGCCAGTGAAGCAGCAGCAACAACGATTTCGACCAGATATCATGGAGGCCATCAAGAGTGAAGTCAAAAAGCTTATTGCAAGTGGATTCATTCGTGAAGAACAACACCCCGACTGGGTCGCTAACATTGTTCCAGTCATGAAAAAGAATGGTAAAGTTCGAGTCTGTATCGATTATCGTAATTTGAACTCTGTATGCCCAAAAGATGAGTTCCCTCTACCGATCACCGACGTAATGATCGATAATACTTGTAGCTTCGAGCGAATATCCTTTATGGATGGGTTCTCAGGCTACAACCAGATCAAGATATTCCCTAACAATAAGAAACACATAACCAAGCGTTATCTGATTTTCAAGCAGTTCATCCGGTGCCAGAATCTTCCAAACTCTACGAGGAAATCCCCGATGAAGTAGTGGAGTCTAACATCACAACTAAGGAAATCACCATTTGGCGAATGTTCTTTGATGGTGCATCAAGAACAGGACCTAAAGGAAACATCATGGCCGGAGTAGGCATCGTGCTTGTGTTACCCGACCATACGGCTATACACCGTGCATATTCTCTCGTGGAACCCTTCGCCAACAACGTGGCCGAATATAATGCCCTATTGATCAGCCTTCAACTGGTAAAACAACTAGAAGTTGACTATCTAGAAGCTTACGGCGATTCTAAGCTAATAGTTAGTCAGGTCCGAGGGGATTATGAAGTTCGTCATGAAGATCTCATCCCATATCACAAAGCGACAATCGAATTGGCTTCTACTTTCACTGGATTCTTTATCGAGCACGTGCCTCGACTACAGAATATAGAAGCAGACGCTTCAGCTGGTCTTGCTGCTTTCTTGATCGTCCCTACCAATACTCAGCAGTCGATCACAGTGTCTGGTCGAGAACTATTCTTTGTGAAAGATGCCTTGCATATTCATCACAGTTACGCAACGGAAAGAAACTTCAACGTTAAAGACTAGAGATTTCCTTTCATATACTATGCCATCTATGGAATCCTCCCTGAGGACCCAAAGGAAGCAACATCTGTCCAAAGGCGATCCCTCAGATTTTATTAGGATACAGCTACCAAAATGTTGTACTGATGCTCTTACGACGGGCTACTGTTACGATGTTTATCAGACACAGAAGTCAAACATACACTCCGTGAGCCTCACGACGGAGTTTGTGGTGCACATCAACCAGGCCCCAAATTACAAGATCGTCTCAGACGAATGGGTTATTATTTGCCCACGATGATAGCAGATGCTGTTGAATATGCAAAGAAGTGTAGGGCTTGTCAATTTCACACCGACTTCATTCATCAATCTTCGGAGTTTCTACACTCTACGGCAGCATCTTGGCCTTTTGAAGCCTGGGGTATGGACGACATAGGCCCAATCAGCCCGCCATCTTCCAGAGGACATCGGTTCATCCTAGCTATAGCCGATTACTTCTCCAAATGGAAGAAAGCTATACCACTCACTGAAGTGAAGACGTCGAACGTGATCAGTTTCATCAAACATCACGTTATCTATCGCTTCGACCTACCTCGCAGGATCATCCATGATAATGGTCCACAATTCGCAAGCCATACATTATATCGGTTTTTTTGATAAGAATCGAATCCAGAATGTAGCCTCTAGTGCCTACAATCCAGCGGCTAATGGGTTAGCAGAAGCCTTCAATAAAACCATCATTAAACTTCTCAAGAAGTTTGTGTCTTCAAACAAGCACAATTGGAATGAGAAGCTTGGCAAATGTCTATGGGCCTATCGTACAACGGTCCGGACTCCAACAGGCAGTACGCCATTCTCTCTAGTATATGGGAGCGAAGCAGTTTTCTCTTAGAAATCCAGATTCCTTCACTTCGAGTAGCCTTAGCCAGTGAGTTGACTGCTGAAGAAAGATACCGTTTGCGACTACAGGAGCTCGAAGCACCAGACAAAAAATGCTTGTTAGCTCAGTAGCGTATTGAGCCATACCAAGCATGCCTTTCCAGAGCCTTCAATAAAAAGATGAAAGAAAGAATCTTCCAAGTTGGTGATCTAGTCTTAGCAGTAAGAAGACCAATGGTCATGACACACAAGACAAAAGGAAAATTCCAGCCTAAATGGGAAGGTCCTTCCATTATAGAATCAGTGTATTCTAATGGTATGTACCGACTAACCAAGCCTGATGGTGACTTGCTCATGATGCCTATCAACGGCAAGTTCCTGAAGAAATATTATGTGTAACCTTTTGTAAACAATGTTCATATATGTTTAGTCATATAAATGTACAGTACAATGTTTATGTGATTCGAAAAATTATCTAACTATTATCCGTATTTCAAGAGTCTTGAATAAGCCTTGGATAATAGGTCCTCTAAAAATATTTCCCTAGTGGAATCATTCCCGTTTTTGACTCTGCCCAAACTCGATTTGACGAAAATAAGTCACGTCCCTATTACCATTGAATTATTTTTCGATAATTATTTCTCCAGTGGAATGATTAAGAAACGTTTTGCCACGTCTATATAACCTCTGAGCAAAGTATTCATCAAGGATAATCACGTCCATATTACCTCTGAATTATCCACTCCTACCTAATATTATATATCTTTCCACGTCCATATTACCTCTGATCAGATATAGAACATCCTCTGCTATTACGTCCATATTACCTCTATTAACAGCTTCTTTCAACTTATTATCTATGTTCGAAAACCCTGAATATAAAACGGATAATAGGTCCACATCAAATTTCCCAACGGAATACCCAATAGAAATGTCCTTACTACGTCGACATTACCTTTAGATCGGATATTTCACAAAACTTCATTCATGAATATTTAAAACCAACAGATTCTTTATTTAAAACGTCTCAAAAGACAAAAAAAAAGATACAAGAGACTTGACGGCTAGAAGAGAAACAGTTACAAACAAAAATCTAAGGGATACACATTCGATAGATATTATCCCTTAGAGCCACGATTTTGGCTTCGGACTTCGCGGTAGCTCGGCGGTGCGCTTCTTCTTGACGAGCAGCTTCATCCTGGAAGGGGATCTAGTTCATGTGCTCTCCCTCCAACTTCACCAGCTGTTCTTTTAAGTGGTCGAAAGTTATGGCAGTCATAGCAGCCTGAGCCAAATAGTCCTCATGTTCAGACATCGCTGTCCTCAAGGTGGCCTCCAGTTGAGCAATCTTGCTTTAGATCTGCACAATATGATTATATTTCTCAGTAATCTGTGCAGCCATCTTATTATTTAAAGCAGCACGTACCACACTCGCTGCGTTAAACTGTCCATACTGATCAGCCAATTCACTGATCTCTTGAACGAGGGCATCATTCCTTGCTTGGAATGTAGCCTACTCCTCTGCGAGAGCCGTGATCAAAGCCTAGTCTTCTGCACGGAACAGCGACATCAGGCTTCGTTGTTTGGCATCCCAGAATCTGGCTACCTGACCCTCCAGATCATTCAGAACCTTCCTTAGAGCATAAGCTCGCTCTTCATAGTCGGCAATGCTCTCAAGGGCCGCCACTTGGCATTCAGCAACAGCCTTCACAGGGCCAAAGGCGGCGTTCCAATTCAAAACTGCAGGAAGCTTTACTTTCAGCACAGAATAGAAAGCTTTGACGACTTCCTGGGCCATCTCGTCGTCTTCGGTGGAGGTAGTCGGGGAGGAAGCTTGATGAGGTTCTTTCGCTCCAGGAAGAGATGCCTGATAAAAAGCCGAACCTGAAAAGAAAATATTATATACATTCGTAACAAAAAAGGAAGAATGAGAAAGAGTTGTAATTTTGCACCTTCGGTATGCTCAGCGCCAGCCTGGGCTAAGTCATCAGTCATGGATTCAGGGAAAACGAGAGCAGGTCCAGGCTGTACAAGAAGAACAATATCAAGGCCTCGAGCAGCATCAGGCCGGGTATCTTCCATGGTTCCAGCTGGACCGGGAGAAGATTCAGCAACAACCCCCTCAGTAGGCTGTTCAACCTCTCCTTCTGCAGCCGATGCCGGCTCACTAACGGATCCCTCCGTACTAGCAAATTTAGAGGAGCCAGGGACAACCTCTGTTTCTCCTCCAATGCCTGGGGTTATCTTTACAAGCGACTTCTCCTTGTCTACAAGGGAACATACAATCGTGGTCAGTCTCACGAGGATCACGCAAAATTAAAGTCGAAAAATCTCATCCGAAGAGAAGCACAAAGATAACATACCCGCAGGAGGATGAGCCAATTGGACCTAATTTTCATCCAAATCCTTCATCATAGCTTCTATCGCAGACATATCCTCCAAATAAATGTCATAGAAAGGACAGATATTTTGATTGCCGTCATGGTCTGGGCCTTCGCCCTGATCATCCCGTCGCTCAAACCTTACAGCTGAAGAAGACCCGCCCTCATCCATCGGTTGAGGACGAGTAGGGGACACTGTTGTCACGTTCACTTCCTCAGACGAGGAGGTACCTGCCTCAGCTACAACTTCAGGGTCCTGTGCAAAGGATAAATGCAAGGGTGAGAAAGCTTCTAATAGTTTGACCAAAACGGCTATAGCGTTTAGGAAGGGATCTACCTTCCGAATGGTAATGGCCCGCAACATCGTCTGCCGAGAAGATCTTTTGGGAGGAGGCAAGCCGGCACTCACGTCTGCGACCTTCTTTCTTCCTCGGGAAACAACAACCTTCTTCCTCTTGGGTCGTGGAACCAGCTCAGTGGAAGCTTTCCTCTTATGAGGAAGGTCAGGAAAAGGTTCTTCAGTATCCTCTCTCCGAGGCGCTGCAACAATAGGCTCCTCAAGAACAACTCTCTGATGTGGCGCTGTAGTCGGCTTAATTGTTGGTGTGGCGTCTTCTTTTCTATAACTCCCCATTGCGCGAACTCATCCTATATCAGCAAGATTAGGGGCATACCTAGTCCCCGATATTAAACTCTGCTCATGGTCATACTAAGAATGAAGGGTATTGACCTGAATATAGAACTTGGCAGCAACAAAGAGTATGTGGGTGTCAGGCTTATCTTCGGGCAAGATAAAAACTGCACCCGTACATCCAGCGTTATAGTAGCCCCATGCACGTGCCCCGTCGATCAGACTCCCTGTCGACTGTAGATGAGGGCTGGATTGCCTAAGAGAAGCTGGTTGTAGCCGAATTGCCGTGCAAAACGACTTGGTAAATAAGGATCCAGGAAAGTATGGTTCCTATTCCTGAATACTAGATGGGAAGGCCTGATGGACTGGAGCCAACGAATGCCCCAATAGGAAGGCTAGTAGTGAGTGGTTCCTTATCTACTAGGGTGTCTCCTGCGCGACCACTACCTGACGGAGGTGACACCCTAAAGAATTCATAGTTCTGCAAAAAACTCAAAGCCTTCCTACAAACAAGCACCCCTGTAACAATCCAATCTGCATCCTTGAATCTCTGAAGAAAGGCGTCCCCCGCCAAAGAGTCTGTCTTCAGCCTGACGTTCATCAATCTGGGACAATACAGCACCAGCCATCCCATCAGATAATGAAAGAGAAACTCAGACCTAGCAAAGTCCTTTCTGCCATCGGGTGTTATCGCTTTCACAACAAAGTATCACAATCCCCGTTGGATCGCGCAGACCATCGCTGGAAGCAGAGCAAGTTAGCGTCCAAAGGCCAGCTTTATAGCCGGAAGTATCATACCCCGGCTTATTCTTTCAATAGACCCTGAGCCACGAGGTACTATGCAATCACGAAGCCATATCATTAGGAAAGCGGCTAGCACCACCTTTTCTAATAGCTTGAACTCGGCCTGCATGAAGAAATAATAAACCGAGAAGTTCTCCTCAGGATCATCTCTATTTTTGACGTCTACAGCTCCGTGATCTGCCATTATCTGCTCTAACTCAGAGCTCGCCAAGGGCTTGTGAGACGAGAAAGAGACTGAACCGTCCCCTTCTTCTCTGGTGAAGACGTAGTTGGTCCAGGCCCTCATATAGGGAAGGGACCCTGCAGTCTTACCCTTCTTCATGATCTGGTGACAAATAAAAAAGTGATAGAGTAACTATTTGTACACCTCCACCATCTCGGAGTTCTGCTTCTCCAAATCCAGGAGCTCTGCATCACAGGGGACGTATTCCGTGTATGGCTCCGTCCCCCAGGGAAGTTTGGATATCGCCTTGTCACGACCCGCACCCTATTTAGGGGTACGAGAACGTAGATACGTCTAGCCTACACCGCAATGTCGATGGTAGAACGCTGTATAGGTCATCTATAACATCTAACATCTAACAACAAGATATATAAACCTGTCATCTCTGCACGGAGGTATAATATAACATCTTAACTTTATATCTCAAATCACAAATCTAGGAAAGATAGAGCACGATATGGAATCAGATAAAAGGAAGAAACTGAAAATAAATAGAGTTATCATACCACACAAAATAGATGTTCAACACTAATAATTTCAAGTCCTGAATATAACTAAGTCTCAACTAACAATCGGAACAATCTGATATAAATAAAAAACTATAAATACTAGACTAAACTAGGCACCCTCTACTGAGCTAGATGCTCCTCAGGCTCCTAAATGTCACCCTCATATGCCCCATAGAAGATATGGCAGTCACCATCATCATCTATAATATTTTCAACAGGTCCAGTCAGGACAGGAGCGAGCACAATACATCTCACGCAGTTCATAACATGTTAGGAAATATAAAGCATGCAAAAGAGTAAGATACATGAACTGTAAGAAGATGTATGTAAAACCCCTAAATTTCTACTATATTTTTTTTATCGATTTTGGTACTGATTTAAAATTTTCGTATTGTACGTCGCGTAGTCCTATTGTACGTTGCGCACAAACGACGTATTTCGTAATTGCTCGTCGAGTACGAATATGGACGAGCGTACATATTTTTAGAAAAATATTTTTCTTATTTTTATAGTTTCAAAATAATATATGTAATAGTTAATTTAGCTATCAAAATTTTCTAAATTTATGATTTTATTTCTGAAAAGCCTTTTATTTAGAATAAATAATATTCTTAGTGAATAGATATATTTCATAAATATTTTGCTAGTTTATTTTAAATAAAAATATAATTTTCGAGATTTATTAATATTAATATTTATTATTCAAAAAGATATTTAAAAATATAAATATAATTTTTGAAATTATTATTATTAGTATTTTTGAAAATATATTTCAAAATTATTGTGGAGATTTAAATCTTGATTTAAATTTATGGATTTATTTAAATAGTCAATATTTGAAATTTGATTTATCCCATTTGATTTTAAACCAAAAGAATTTAATTAGATTTAAAATTTGTTTTGTATTGGATTTGGATTTGATTTCATTGTTTTAAATTAAGTAGAGAATTATCTACTTTGGGTTTTAAATATTCCTAATTCCTATCCAATTGGGAATTTCCACATCCTATAAATAGGCAGGTACTCCTCCAATTTTTATCATCCACCAAATTGTCTCCACAAATATTTTTCCACCGAGATGTGTATCGTGTCCGTGTCCCCTTACCATCCACTATATTTCGAATTTATTACAAATACAGTGATTCCCGTATCCGACACACCAGACGCATCCTTTCTCCATCCACAAACCCTATCCTCGTCGTGTCCGACACAACATAAATCCAACATTGACATAGTCCCAATACACATAACTGCCATTCTCCGTGTCCGTATTAACACATCCATCCCGACATGACCAACAATACACCAAATAAACCCTAAACCTAAATTACGGCCGTCGATCTCTCCGCCACGGCCACTTGCCGAAAACCCGCTGCCATCACCACCACACCCTGGCCAACCCCGGCCATGCTCGCCGCCACCACAGACCACCATCACCACCGCTGGCACCACCAAACGCCATCGCGCCCGCCATCTCCCCGGCTTACCACCACATCGCCGTGGCCGACTCGACACACCACCACCACCTGTCGCCTTCCCACAGCAAGCAAACACCTTCACCCACGACAACCCCATTCGACCCCGACTCCGGCCACACCACCACATCCCAACGCCCAAACTACCACCATCGCCATCCCTCCGGTGGCCGAGCGCCACCGCCGACGAGCCCAAAACCCCCAAGATAACAGAACCCTAAGTCTAGAACTCACATCTGATCCGCCACCGCCGTCGAAGCCATCTGCCGACCGCCGTGCCCGAGCTCCATCTCCTTCCGTACCGCCGCTCCCCTCATCGGAACCCCGCTCCTCCCACACTCTCCTCAGCCCTGTCCGAGTACGAGCGCCGCCCGCACGCAACGCCGCCTCGCCAGCGAACGGCCGCGACCGCCCATGCCACGAATTTGGCCGGCCGTACGTCCACCTTCTTCCACCCGCGTCCGCCACTGCTGCATGCCTCTGCCGGTCGACCCTGCGCCGTCCTTTCTTCCAGCCCCCGAGCCCCACAGTAACCCCCGCAGCACCGCGATCGTATCCCGTGCCGCCGCCCGAACTTCCCTCTCTCTGCCGAACAGTCGAGCGCCCCCTCCGTTCCCCTCCGACTCCTCTCTCTCCCTCCGCCTCACGTCCTCGTCCTTCCCCGCGTCCGCCATCCGCGCTGCCCTAGCCCAGTGACTCCACCACTTCCGCCCCCTTTTCTTTTTTTAGTAGTTGTTTGTTTTAAGCCTCTTTTTCACAATTAGGAGTCACTTACTTCAGTAGTTATTTTCCTCGGGAGAGAAGACAGATGTACTTGTATTATTACTATTTTTTTTACTTTATTTGTTATTTTGTTTAGTTGTTATTTTTTAGTATTAGTAGACAATATTTATTGTATTTTTAGTTTTTATATATACTAACATAATTAGTATTACTAATTGTAGTAATGTTGTTCAAATTTTTAGGAGATTTATATAGCCCTAATATTAATATATTTATGAAATTATGTTATTTGATTATTTTAGGGTATTTAGATATATATTTTGGTCTAACAAATTATTATTTGGCAAAGTAGCTGGTATCCCTAAAATCACCTTGCTAGATTTTAGTTCTTCTAAATTATTTTTATATATATATATACAATAAGTTTCAAGTCCTTTCAAGTATTTGTTTTGACCGTAGAAATATAGTTTCAAATGATAAATTGGTTTCCTAATAATTTCAAATAATTCTTTTCTAAATTATTTTACTAATAGTTTCTATCTATAAAATTCTTTTGTTAACCTTAAAAGTATTTTAGTCTAAAAATAATTCTCCTTTTTATGCCTATCTAACATATTTTGCGAATAAAATATAGTGCCACCAGAATTCATATTTTGAGTTTTGCCAAACTTTTTGTTAAGTTAAAGTATTTTTCTTTCTTACTTATTCTAAGAATATTTTGATTCAAGAAAAAAAACTAGTTTATTTATATATTGAATTTATATACTATTATCAATTTACTTCTACCCGTGACAAGCCTGTTTCTTCCTATTCCTTTCCAATTCTATACTACCTTATGACCACCCTAACTAAATTGACCGTCCTGGACCCGATGAAACTGTCTGTGCCATCAACGGAGGTCCCCTTGTATAGTTGTTACACCGAAGTCGCATTTCATGTCACAGTGATCATTGCAGCACCCCAGGCCTACTACCAGGCAAGACACCTTGCCATTAGCTGTTTATTTATTTTAGCTCATATTTTATGCATTGTTCATTATTTTTTTTATGCAAAATAAACTGTGATACATGGCGTAACCTGTTAGAACTTACTGTTCATTTATATTTCCTGCTATGTATTATTTTTCTTACACATTAAACCTAGATTTAAGGGACCCCCTTTGTGTATTACATTCATGGCCTTGACACATTGTACCACGAAGTTGTGTGTCGCATATAGAACACGGAAGTGTATGATTGGTTGGCCACCAGTACGTACAAGCCGTACGATAGGAATAACCGCTAATAGAGGTTGCATGCTTAGTTTGACTTAGCGGTTATAGAGGTTACTGTTGTGGATACAACAAAGTAGGCATTGGGCGGGGAGGACAATTCCTTAGCGTATGGGCTTCGATGCACTTTCCCTTTTGTAACCCGTGAGCTCCGCCGGAGACGCGGGTCAGCTTACGCAAGATTACTGACGGCCACTGGCGATTCTGCGGAACGTCATGCTCTTATTGATTGGGCCTCTAGTGCCCCAAGGGGGGACTATGCCGATCCTATTTAGCCAGGGCCCATGCGTAGGAAGGATTGTTCTTAACTACATTTCACTTAGAATGGATAGGCACCCTTATCCGTTAGGTACGAGTACTTTTGGTTTGGGTACTTGTATCTGACCGTGGCTTAAAACAATAACTTGTTGCGGATTAGTTCGTCACATCTTGTCTTTGTTTGGTTATAGGTGTGACTTACTACTTCGATGAGAAGGTATTGAGCCTTGTTGGGGTCCGGATACCATATTGGATTCTTAGCATGGAAAGATATGTCACCGTGAATTAGTTTACCATCTCCTGTCCTTGTTTGGTTGGGGGGATGGTACGCTCGTTCAGTAGGTGCGTATTGGACCATGTTATAAATTCAATTGACTTATTTATTTGAGCAATATTTATTCAGTTTATATGGCATGATATTATGTGTCTTGTTACGTCCCTTTGAGGACCTGGTTATCTCCCCAGGTGTGTGCTATTGTCTTTCGCAGGTGCTCTAGCTCTAGCTGTGACCATCTCCATTTTTTCGAGGATAATTGCGCTTGGATCGTCTTCGCTTCGCTCGCCAAAATTATTTATTCTATCATGTATTTTTTTTTTACTTGTTGGTAGTTGATTTGTCTCCGTCCAAAATATTGTATCAAGACAATTCATTATCATTTTATGATATCTTTTATTCATTTATTTGTGTGAATGAGATTAGTATGGTTCTACTGTATTTTACAGCTTATGTATTCATACGAGGGTTCCATATATTGGAGAGTACTTCGTATATATACAGCTGGTATGTCTACGTTCCTAGTCCTACGTATTTTGGGACTGGGGCGTTACATATTTTTGTGGTGGCCCATGCAGGTCAAGATAAATTGTTTGGTTACTTTACCGTACCAAGCAAGCCTGCGAATAGGATTAGAAGTCTAGGATCTCATCCACATACTTGACCTTTTCCTCGATTCGTTCGACTCATCGATTGCATCTTGCTTGATTCCTTCTATCATTATCCTTATCTTCCCTTCATGCTTGCTAGAGATTGACCCTACTAGTTAGATGTCCCAAACACCCTTAGCTTAATTCTTTAAGTTGGGTAGAATACCCCACACACCCTTGACCATTAAGGGAATACAAATGGTATTACCTATACCATAGAGACTAGAGGAAGTTAACCCACTTGGTCAACCAAGCCTTGGTCAATAAAACCGTAGAATGATGGTATAGGAATAAACAAGACTTAGATCCTTATGACTCTTAGACCATTCATATTTATTTTTATTCATCTATTATCGTGCCTATATTTTACTATCTAGACTAATGATGCTAATATAGCCTAGTATTTGCAAGCTAATCCTTATCGAGCTTGATCAAGACATATGCTATAGAGTGGCCACTCACTAGCCTATTGTCTAAATCAGAACCGGTATATAATGGTCTGATCAACCAAGTGCACTTTGGTTCGCTTTTGTCTATTACTCTACGTGGATAGGGACATAACTAAACTTGGCCCTTACAATCCCATCCACGACTGCCTTGACAATTCTTTTGAAATTATTCGATCGTCTTTGAATCACGTATTCGTATTCGATAATGCCTCCTTCGAACTCTATATTGCTTCGCCCTCACTTATTTTAGGAGGACGAAAGCGTCATACTAGAACTTCCTCTAACCTTCCTATCGGCTATGACCATTCTCACTCGATGTTGCTATATCTTCATCCTAAACTACTCGACCCTATCAAGACCCTCTAATCGCTTAATTAAAGCGAATCTATTTCGTTCTCTTAATCGTGACCCTCATTCATCACCCGTGACCATACCGTATTATTTTCTATGATCTAGATCGTGAATTCTTACGACATGATTTGTTATAGATTGTTTCCCATTGATACCCCTTGTGTCTTCTCACCCCCTACGAATTATTAATTTCGAGGACGAAATTCTTTTAAGTTGGGTAGGATGTAAAATCCCTAAATTTCTACTATATTTTTTTTATCTATTTTGGTACTGATTTAAAATTTTCGTATTGTACGTCGCGTAGTCCTATTGTACGTTGCGCGCAAACGACGTATTTCATAATTGCTCGTCGAGTACGAATATGGACGAGCGTACATATTTTTAGAAAAACATTTTGCTTATTTTTATAGTTTCAAAATAATATATGTAATAGTTAATTTAGCTATCAAAATTTTCTAAATTTATGATTTTATTTCTGAAAAGCCTTTTATTTAGAATAAATAATATTCTTAGTGCATACATATATTTCATAAATATTTTGCTAGTTTATTTTAAATAAAAATATAATTTTCGAGATTTATTAATATTAATATTTATTATTCAAAAAGATATTTAAAAATATAAATGTAATTTTGAAAATTATTATTATTAGTATTTTTGAAAATATATTTCAAAATTATTGTGGAGATTTAAATCTTGATTTAAATTTATGGATTTATTTAAATAGTCAATATTTGAATTTTGATTTATCCTATTTGATTTTAAACCAAAAGAATTTAATTAGATTTAAAATTTGATTTGTATTGGATTTGGATTTGATTTCATTATTTTAAATTAAGCAGAGAATTATCTACTTTGGGTTTTAAATATTCCTAATTCCTATCCAATTGGAAATTCCCACATCCTATAAATAGGCAGGTACTCCTCCAATTTTTATCATCCACCAAATTGTCTCCATAAATATTTTTCCACCGAGATGTGTATCGTGTGCGTGTCCCCTTACCATCCACTATATTTCGAATTCATTACAAATACAGTGATTCCCGTATCCGACACACCGGACGCATCCTTTCTCCATCCACAAACCCTATCCTCGTCATGTCCGACACAACACAAATCCAACATTGACATAGTCCCAATACACATAACTGCCATTCTCCGTGTCCGTGTTGACACATCCATCCCGACATGACCAACAATACACCAAATAAACCCTAACCCTAAATTACGGTCGTCGATCTCTCCGCCACGGCCACTGGCCGGAAGCCCGCTGCCACCACCACCACACCCTGGCCAACCCCGGCCATGCTCGCCGCCACCACAGACCACCATCACCACCGCTGGCACCACCAAACGTCGTCGCCCCCGCCATCTCCCCGGCTTACCACCACCTCGCCGTGGCCGACTCGACGCACCACCACCACCTGTCGCCTTCCCACAGCCAGCAAACACCCTCACCCACGACAACACCGTTCGACCCCGACTCCGGCCACACCACCACATTCCAACGCCCAAACTATCACCATCGCCATCCCTCCGGTGGCCGAGCGCCACCGCCGACAAGCCCAAAACCCCCAAGATAATAGAACCCTAAGTCTAGAACTCACCTCTGATCCTCCACCGCCGTCGAAGCCATCTGCCGACCGCCGTGCCCGAGCTCCATCTCCTTCCGTGCCGCCGCTCCCCTCGTCGGAACCCCGCTCCTCCCACACTCTCCTTAGACCCATCCGAGTGCGAGCGCCGCCCGCACGCAGTGTCGCCTCGCCAGCGAACGGCCGCGACCGCCCCATGCCATGAATCTGGCCGTCCGCACGTCCACCTTCTTCCACCCGCGTCCGCCACTGCTCTACGCCTCCGTCGATCGACCCCGTGCCGCCCTTTCTCCCAGCCCCCGAGCTCCACAGTAACCCCCGCAGCACCGCGACCGCATCCCATGCCGCCGCCCGAACTTCCCTCTCTCCGCCGAACAGCTGAGCGCCTCCTCCGTTCCCCTCCGACTCCTCTCTCTCCCTCCACCTCACGCCCTCGTCCTTCCCCGCGTCCGCCATCCGCGCTGCCCTAGCCCAGTGACTCCACCGCTTCTGCCCCCTTTTCTTTTTTCAGTAGTTGTTTGTTTTGAGCCTATTTTTCACAATTAGGAGTCACTTACTTCAGTAGTTGTTTTCCTCGGGAGAGAAGACAGATGTACTTGTATTATTACTATTTTTTTTATTTTATTTGTTATTTTGTTTAGTTGTTATTTTTTAATATTATTAGACATTATTTATTATATTTTTAGTTTTTATATATATATATACTAACATAATTAGTATTACTAATTGTAGTAATGTTGTTCAAATTTTTGGGAGATTTATATAGCCCTAATATTAATATATTTATGAAAATATGTTATTTGATTATTTTAGGGTATTTAGATATATATTTTGGTCTAACAAATTATTATTTGGCAAAGTAGCTGGTATCCCTAAAATCACCTTGCTAGATTTTAGTTCTTCTAAATTATTTTTATATATATATATATATATATACAATAAGTTTCAAGTCCTTTCAAGTATTTGTTTTGACCGTAGAAATATAGTTTCAAATGATAAATCGGTTTCCTAATAATTTCAAATAATTCTTTTCTAAATTATTTTACTAATAGTTTCTATCTATAAAATTCTTTTGTTAACCTTAAAAGTATTTTAGTCTAAAAACAATTCTCTTTTTTATGCCTATCTAAAATATTTTGCGAGTAAAATATAGTGCCACCAGAATTCATATTTTGAGTTTTGCCAAACTTTTTGTTAAGTTAAAGTATTTTTCTTTCTTACTTATTCTAAGAATATTTTGATTCAAGAAAAAAAACTAGTTTATTTATATATTTAATTTCTATACTATTATCAATTTACTTCTACCCGTGACAAGCCCGTTTCTTCCTATTCCCTTCCAATTCTATACTACCTTATGACCACCCTAACTAAATTGACCGTCCTGGACCCGATGAAACTGTCTGTGCCATCAACAGAGGTCCCCTTGTATAGTTGTTACACCGAAGTCATAGTTCATGTCACAATGATCATTGTCGCACCCCAGGCGTACTACCAGGCAAGACACCTTGCCATTAGCTGTTTATTTATTTTAGCTCATATTTCATGCATTGTTCATTATTTTCTTTATGCAAAATAAACTGTGATACATGGCGTAACCTGTTAGAACTTACTGTTCATTTATATTTCCTGCTATGTATTATTTTTCTTACACATTAAACATAGATTTAAGGGACCACCTTTGTGTGCTGCATTCATGGCCTTGGCACGTTGTACCACGAAATTGTGTGTCGCATGTAGAATACGGAAGTGCGTGATTGGCTGGCCACCAGTACGTACAAGCCGTGCGATAGGAATAACCTCTAATAGAGGTTGCATGCTTAGTTTGACTTAGCGGTTATAGAGGTTACTGTTGTGGATACAACAAAGTAGGCATTGGGCGGGAAGGACAATTCCTTAGCGTATGGGCTTCGATGCACTTTCCCTTTTGTAACTCGTGAGCTCCGCCGGAGACGCGGGTCAGCTTATCCAAGATTACTGACGGCCACTGGCGATTCTGCGGAACGTTATCCTCTTATTGATTGGGCCTCTAGTGCCCCAAGGGGGGACTATGTCGATCCTATTTAGCCAGGGCCGATGCGTAGGAAGGATTGTTCTTAACTACATTTCACTTAGAATGGATAGGCACCCTTATCCGTTAGGTACGAGTACTTTTGGTTTGGGTACTTGTATCTGACCGTGGCTTGGAACAATAACTTGTTGCGGATTAGTTCATCATATTTTGTCCTTGTTTGGTTGTAGGTGTGACTTACTACTTCGATGAGAAGGTATTGAGCCTTGTTGGGGTCCGGATACCATATTGGATTCTTAGCATGGAAAGATATGTCACCGTGAATTAGTTTACCATCTCTTGTCCTTGTTTAGTTGGAGGGATGGTACGCTCGTTCAGTAGGTGCGTATTGGACCATGTTATAAATTCAATTGACTTATTTATTTGAGCAATATATATTCAGTTTATATGGCATGATATTATATGTCTTGTTACGTCCTTCTGAGGACCTGGTTATCTCCCCAGGTGTGTGCTATTATCTTTCGCAGGTGCTCTAGCTCTAGCTGTGACTATCACCATTTCTTTGAGAATGATTGCGCTTGGATCGTCTTCGCTTCGCTCGCCAAAATCATTTATTCTATTATGTATTTTTTTCTTTACTTGTTGGTAGTGGATTTGTCTCCGTCTAACATATTGTATCAAGACAATTCATTATCATTTTATGATATCTTTTATTCATCTATTTGTGTGGATGAGATTAGTATGGTTCTACTGTATTTTACAGCTTATGTATTCATACGAGGGTTCCATATATTGGAGAGTACTTCGTATGTATACAGCTGGCATGTCTTCGTTCCTAGTCCTACGTATTTTGGGACTGGAGCGTTACAATGTACATAAAAACGAGAGATAATTTATAACTGAAAATATATACAGGATAAGTAAAACTGCAAGTACTAGTGATTTAGAGCACAATATGGTTATATAAACCGGTTAGGTTATTCAATAAAATGGTAACTCTATCATACGTGAGTGTACAATGGACATATACAATAGTTTATACAATATTTGTATAATAGGATTAGATTACATAACCATTTCCTACTCACCCTCCCCAATCAATACACAAGGATCCAATCCAGTTACGTTACCTTGTACAATAGTTTCTCCATAAAGCTTATGTGATCATGAGAGTACAAGATTGCACAATGAGTATACATGAATAGGGGTGTACAATAAATACAATATGTTCGTGAAACACACATCACAATATGTATCTGCTGAACACAATAGGGATAACATCGTAAGAGAAGATCCGTATAGTACCAATCCGTGATAACAATCGTGCCAGTATCAAGTAAAGTAATCTAGAGCAAGAATATAAGTCCTAACAAGTATGAAACGATCAGAGAATGTACTCGCCTGGTAACCTGAATGGCCGATGAAAATAGATGTCCGAACTGGTGTCATAGAGTCCTATTTAGAGCAACACAAGTCATGATGTATACAAGGGGGTTATAAATGAAGTGTACAATGCATCTACATGATTTCTAGGTCAATCTAGGTCAAAATCAACTCTTGGTCAACTCTGGGCCAAACCAAGTCAATATCTAGTCAAACTAGGTCAACAACAGGGCTATCTTGGTCAATTGGTCAACTTAGGCTATCAAGGGTCAATTTGGTCAACTAAGTCAATTGGTCACTATTAACTTCATGTTGACTTTTGGTCAACTCTAGTCAAACTAGCCTATTGTGTTCAATACCAAGTCATTCTTGGTTTTGGGCTAGTCAACTAAAGCCTAAATAATCAATCCTATAGGGTAAACTATACACTAGGTCTATATACCACTTTACAATGTACAAACATATAGATACAATACATATTTATATACATACTTGCATATATATCATGTACATATAATTTCATACATATTTATATAAGGTAATATACATACATACTTGTATTTCATTTATACATATCATATAATATACATTACATATCATACCTACAAGTTGTCATATATGCATACATGCCTATACATGGATATCATACATACAACTTACATTCATAGATGCATACCTATATGCATACATATCATATTTGCATACATTCAAATGTACCAATGAATGGTATCACATTAACATGGATGCATCACATTATTCACATATGCATTACATTTTAAATTAGGAAGAGGAAAAGTGGAAAACAGAGAACAGTGAAGGAACTGAATAAATCATACATTCATGCTTGCATTAATTCAACTCATATATTCATGCACTGCATACCTACATACAACATATACATTTAGCTACATATATATATATATAAATATATATATATATATATATATATATATATATATATATATATATATATATATATATATATATACTATATATATATATTTTAATATATATTTTAATATATATATATTAAAATATATATATATATATATATATATATATATATATATATATATATATATATATATATATAAGGAAATTTAATCAAAGTGAGAGTATGTGTGTGTGTGGTTGATGTGTAGACAGTGGGAGCTTGTATAGGTGAATGTGTATGAGTGTCATACAAAACCCAAACTCATTTCAGTTTCAAGTTCCCCAAATCTCAGGTTTTGCATACTTTTTGTTAATCTCAGAATTTCTGTTTACAGTTTTGAACTCAAAACCCAACTCAGTTTGATAGATGAACCCATTCTCAGGTTCACAGTTTTTCTATATGTGTACACCCCAATTTTAATTCAAAATTCCCATGAAATCCTAAAACAAATACTCCTATAATATCCCAGTCTGTAACAGTCATTAATTAACATCACATTTTCCATATTTAATCATTTGAACTCATTTAAACCTTTAAAAAAGTATTTCAGTTTTAAATCAAAACATTCAAACTCAAAGCTCAGTTATTTTAGAGTAACAATGAAAATAACTATTTAAAACTCGAATAAAACTCGAAATCAAAACTAAACCATACCAACTCAGTTCACAGTTTTAGAGTATCAGTAAATGTACTGAGTAGGAATTCGAAACCCAAATTCGAAACTCAAAACTTGATGAAAACCCAAAGCAGTGTGTGCTGATTGTCTCTCACATGTAGACGTGTCATGGGGGATGGGTTTGTGTCCATACAAGTGGACACGAAGTGATTCACAAAAACATAAAGTATCAGTGTGTTCTCTGAACACAGCCTCGTGCGGCCAGTCCCCAAAAGATTGGACACAACACGAAGCATCTGACACCTTGTGCACTTGGACACGAGTAGCCCAACTATAGGGCTACCAGGTCGACACAACACGACGTGTCCTCGTTGTGTCTGCACGCAACACGAAGGCCGTATTAGAAGCCTCTGTTCGCGTGTAATAGTGTAGTGTAAAATCAGTGTGCTCGTGTTTTCGTGTTCGACACACACGAGGTGTTATGAAACTCGAGGGGGGTCTATCAGTGATGGCATGGCCACCACCTCTGTGCCAAGTGGCACGTGTCCACGTGTCATAACCAAAGAGGAATAAGGGTCGGATAGCAGGGGACTCGACCGAGTCCTCGTGCACAGTGTGCGTGTCCAATTTGGACACGAAAATGACAAAATCTTCGACTCAGTCAAACAAATTTGGAATCCACACACCAAGGGCTACACAACCATGTAATTAGTTTTGAAATTTACTAAAATAATTTCCTATGCGGCATTTCATCGAACACCCTTTTAAAAGTACAGAAACGTGTCCGATACGGACACGAAATGGACACGATTTCCTACCAAACTTGGGCTACACCTAGGGGAACCCTAAATGAATGCATCTATGGGAAGAAATCAGGAATTTATTAGGGTTTGTAGGGTTTTACCTATTGAGAGTTCAAACTCAATGAAAAGGGTCCCGAAATGAGAAGTTCCCTTCCTCGAGCGATGTCCAAATGTGCTCCACTTCTTGCAAGCAAGCCCCCACTAGCCTCTACTTCTGAAATGGATCCTAATGCAAGAGAGTAGCCTCAATTTGGGGTCAATTTGGATAAAGGAAGAGGAATTTAGGGAAGAACAAGTTAGGGTTCTATGTTGATGTTAAAAAGAGGCAAGGTTTTCTAAGTGATACTTTATATGAGGAGGGAATTACTATTGTGGCTGGCACTAAATGAATTAGGGTTAGGTTTTAGATGTAGATGAGTGGCTAGGGTTTGTCCACCCAATTCCAAGTCCTCCTATTGGTCCAATAGTCCTAAGGCTTTCTTTTTCACAAATATCCTAAGGGAAAAAATATTCTATTTAGAAATATCTAGATATTGTTAACCTTGGCACTTAGTAGGAAGGTTCTAAGCATCATCTAATCCTCATGACTAATCTAGATTAGGCTAAACTTTAAGGTTAAGTCTCACATAATTAACTAGCACATATTTAATTAATTTAATTTACAAATTTCATAAAATTGTCAAAATGATCAAATTATCCCTAGGCTAAAAAGTCACAATTATTCATCCTAATCACATGGTTAGGTCCCCATCGTCATGGTTAGTCTCTAGGTCATGCAGTCTCTAGGGTTGCACTAGCAAACATCAAAATCACAAGTCAGGGTTTTAAATAGTTTTAAATTGATTATAAATCACCATAAATCATATCATGGTTTAAATAACATTATTAAATAATTAAAATACAAAAGTTCAAAGTTACCCTTATTTTAGAAACTGGGTGCTACACGCCTGCATCTCATGAAGAGCCAAATCCATCTTTCCACCCGGAGTGAAGAAGGTGCACGTGTGATGGTTGTATAACTCCGCCAAGGAGACAAACATTGGCAAGTTAACCTTAATGCCATTTTGGGTGGCTCTAACGGCATAAAGAAGACCGACAACTTTTAGGGTGGCCTTGTAGGTCAAGAGCACCCATCCAGTAAGGTCACTCCAGAACGAGACAAAATGTCTCCAACCTTCCAATCGCAGCTTCCCTCCCGGATACGACTCCTTCTTTGACAACATCAAGTTGGAGAGAGTATCAGCAGCATAGGGGTGAAGATCAGTCATGGCATCGTTCATTATGACACCCGGTTACAGCCCCCTCATGGAGTAGGATGTGGAACCCTTGACACACTTGAACGTGTCCTTCTTCCGGTCACCAGAGTTGAATTGGATCCTGCCCGAAACAACTCCATGTAGTTCAGGGGTCAGGTCCCATTTTATCAGCCTTTGTACAACAAGAACAGTAAACGCTGACAGAGGGTATTGGCACTTCATCGATGGAAACCATATTCTTTGGTTATTTAACTTAACTACCAGAGGGTCATCTAGACATATCGTCTCGTAATCCTCGAATCCTACACTGTCACCAAACAGGAAGTACGGCTTCTTCAAAAGATGTTCCCCTCTGAGCAAGAGCTTCTCATCATTAATTATCTGCTTCAGGAAGGTTTTGTCCTGTTCAAGAATGGCGATCGTCCATTCCGCAGGTTGGTCATGACTGACCATGTTGGTTATGAGGCTTGTGCCGAGGACTTGGAAAGCAGAGCCGAAAGGGATTACACCAAGTTCCAGGACAAGCATGTTAACTATAAGGACAGAAGAGGAAGTCAGACTCAGAATTGTAAAAAAACCAAGTGCTAGAAGAATCTTATACGCCCAAAGGGTTATGCACCCAAAACAGCATGTGGGCGCATAACATACAGCAGCATGTGGGCGCATAACATGCAGCAGCATGTGGGCGCATAACATGCAACAGCATGTGGGCGCATAACATATAGCAACATGTGGGCGCATAACACACCATATTGTTGGCACATGCTTCTGTGGGCGCATATGAATGCTCACAGAAGCATGTTTCCTCGGGCGCATGCACCCAGGCAGAAGAAAAGTCTGAACGTCGCAAATTAACGCTCAAGACTTAGTTTTAAAGCGTAGCCTCACCTAGGATCGGGTCTTGGACTGGCGAGGACGCTATCGCAGGAAGAGAGGCACTCGGTGCAGCCCTCTTGCCCTTCGCAGATCTCTTGGCAGCCTTGGAAGACATGGTTCGTGCAAAGAGGAGATGAAAAGTCTTTTAAAAGTTCTAAGAGAAAAGAGAATAATGAATTTTCTCTCTTCAAAGCCTATTTATAGGCATGGGTCATACACTATGCGCTCACTACTTCTATGCTGTTATAAGCCCACTGCGCACTATGCGTCCACTACGACTTATGCGCCCATATGAAGACCCAGTCTCTTGCATATTATGCGACTGCTACTTACTGACGTGGACAAAGCATAAAGGATGGACCTCTTCAAATTTTACCCCGATGAATCTGTTAGTTCAGATTTTCGAGGAAGATCTTAACAGCCATCTCTCTGACAGACTGGCCAAATTCTATGCGCCCAAAGGAAGATCTATGTTATGCACCCACTGCATCACGAGAAGATGGTCCATGCTTCTTTCAAAGTATTTCAACTCGTTCAAGTATCGAAAACTTTAAAGGGGGTCTTGTAGAAGCATAAAAATTTCAACAGACTTGACAACCATATGCCCAAGCCAGAGAAGTCATATGCGCCCAAGTCACTAGAGAAGCCATATGTGCCCAAGTTACAAGTGAAGTCATATGCGTCCAAGTCATCAGTGAAGTCATATGCGCCCAAGTCACCAGTGAAGTCATATGCGCCCAAGTCACCAGAGCGAGCTATGCGCCCATGCGCCCACTCTAGGCTCCTCCAGAAGAGGGCACATAGCCCTGTTTTAGGCTATGCATCCAAGCCAGAACATCCCCTAACTCGGTTAAACCACAATCAATCGTGCACCGAAGCATACGGCCATGTCAGTTTCTATAAGCAGTCGTGCACTGTAGCATGCTGCCACGTCAACACCATGATCAACCCACGATCACGCATTCTGCGTGCGCCTACACCCTATCCGCCCAAAGTAGGACTATACGCCCATATGAAAACTAATGTGTTTTCTCATGTGGGTGCATAACATCATTCTAGTATGGAAATGACTATAAAAAGGGGTCTCATACCTTTTCAAAAGACAGAACGGAGAGCATTTTCAAAAGCCAAATTGTTGCACTTCTTGCCAGTGAGCCAAGAGTTAGCAATTTTCTTAGGTTTTCTCCCACTTTTGTAATCGGAGTGTCAATGGAGTAAAGGAGCAACTGCCGCTCGATCTCCATCATCCCATTCCCTAGAATTCTTTTGTACCCGAGGATACTCAGCCCATGATCTCTCGGGCATATTCGATTTGTGGTGCCTTGCGCCAATAAGGAAAGACAGTATTTCTTCTTCTTTTTTGTGTGTGTCCACAGTCACGGCCCGTACCCTGTTTAGGGGCACGAGTACGTGGGTACGTCCAGCCTACACCGCAGTGTCAACGGTAGAATGCTGTATAGGTCGTCTATAATATCTAGCATCTAACAATATAAAATATATCCTGTCGTCTCCACACGGAGGAATAATATGACACATATAATTTATAACTCAATTACAAGATCTAAAGGAAGGTAAAGCATGATGTTTGGAAATAAAGATAAAGAAGACTGAATTGTAGCATGTCGTAATATAATTTAAGTCTAGAAGTCTAAGACAAATAAATACATATCCTGAAATAATAACAAGTCTCAAACCCATATTTGGAACAATCCGATACAACAAGAAATGCTAAAACTCTAAGCTACTACTAGGGCACTCTCTACTGAGCAAGATCCTCCTGAGACTCTTGGGAACCTCCTTCGTATATCCCCTGCTCATAGTACGTAGGACAATAGTCCTCTAAGCCATCTAAAAATATATCCGGTCAGAATTGGAGCAAAGTACAACCCAAATAGCAGTTCCAATTAATTGACATGTACTATGAAACTGTAAATAATAATGTAATACTTGGTAAAAATTTTATAAGAGACATTGTACAAATATAAGAGACAAGTGAATATAGAGCAATAGGTGTATGGAGAGAACATGTGAAAATGTAAAGACATGCATATATGAAATAAAGGGGAAAATCTGTCATATAATGTATACAACTAATAAGTCCAGAATATCTGTGTCTAACACCAGTGTGTTAAAATAACAAGTTGACATGTGAATGACTAGAAGGTAATATTCGACAAACCATATACATCCGTATGTGGCCGCTATTATTCCAGTAAGACCATGGGGTATAAAATGTATGTTCACACATCTTCTAGGTATTTTTTCGCTCGACCAGTATACATGGATCCAGGTCCTGACACGAATCTCAATAATCTAGAGTAGATACATTAGTCTAGTGAAAGTCATTAGGCATGAAACAACGTATCTCAAGACAATGAATCCATACAATACCAATCCGTGTATCCATCGTGTCGGAATCAAATAGAATACTACGATAAATATGCATCATAGAAAATATCAAGAAATAGAAACTATCAGAGAATGTACTCGCCTGTGGTCCAGAGTAGTGGATATCAAACAGTATCTGTCTCGGTGTCTCAAATACCTAAATATGAGCATCAAATCAAAATAGTATTTTGGAATCATAAATGAACTCTAATTAGTCAAGACTAGGTTTCTAGATCAAAACTAAGTTATTTATCTAATTTGGGTTTTAAGTTACCTATCCAGTTAGTTTATATAGCTATATTAGGCCATGCCTCTCAAATACTAGGCTATACCAGCTATACTAGGTCAAACCTTGCTATACTTGGTCACACTAGCTAATGTAGATACCATATATCTTATAATATACATATATATAAAGTGGAGTGAGTTACATGAGTATAAAACTTTAGTTAACTAATTAGTACCTATAACATCAACTACTATCTCACCTTGTACCTAACCTAATACCCATCTACTATAATATACTAGTATCACAACTATATCTCTAAGCTTATCGATAGATTTACTCACTCTTATTACACCTGAGATCCCCTACTAGCACCCACTCTGATACACAAGGACTGATACACTTGTGTATCACTCCCCCACACACATGGTCCATAGTAATCCCCGATTACCTAATTTATCTCTACATAGGTATTTCCTATATTTCCTATTACCTTGCCTACCCCTTCCAATATCCATATTTTACAGTGGTTTAACCATACCAATACATGTATACTTATAAATACACTCTATATTCATATATAAAATATATCGGTATCATGGCATACCCACCATGTTACACCCTATCTATTCCTATTAGGTTTTCTCAGTTATAACTCCTAAATCTTTTAGTTAGGCTTATCTACATATACCCTACATATATCATGTAGGAAATTCTATTACCTGCATGCCAACCCTATTACCTAGACACTCTAGGTAAAGCCCTTACTGATGTCTTGACCTTGCCTACTAAATTCCTAACTCACATGTGAGCCCCCAATACACACTCATACTAAGGTACAAATTCTATATATACTTAGGACACACACAATACTAGCACATATATATCTTAGTCACCCCACACATACTCACTAACTTAGAAGTGGCATGCCTTCACCGAGACAGAACACACCCTATTTAACTGGCCACCCACTCACTGATTTAGTGATTCACATTTCACTCTAACACCTTTAGACACTCACACACACATATACAATGACAAGGGGACATTTAAAATCATCCTAACACTATCACACACTCACTGCTCAAGGCCACACAGGTCTTATAAAACCTGCCTGTAGAGAGTTTTTCCCAGCACTCCTGCACCTGTTGTAGGAGCCAAACACCCTCTACTCCATCAAAATCCTACGCAACTCAGGCCTATGGCCAAGTGTCTGGCCTCTCCTCTTACTACAGCACCTGTGTTGGCAGCAACCACTTGTCACTACCACTTTCTAGAATAAGGATATTTTGTTAATTGTTAAATTTTATTATTTTATATCATTAATTTGATAATTATGATTTTTAGAATATTTTAATGCTATTTTAATTGATTGATTGTGTTGTGCTTTTAGCAAGTGAAACCTGGAACTAATTTGACTAGAGACTAACCATGAATCCTTGAGACTTAGTTAGTGGACTTAGATTAGTTAGTTGGGATCTAATTAGTCTAGAATGGCTAGAAAAGATTAGAGTTTTAATTATTTAATAAGCCACATTGGGCCTTTAGTTAAATGGCTTATTTTACAACCTAGAAAGAGGTTTTGGGTCTTATGACCAACCAACCCTAGCCCTAACAGCCCCCACCCCTATATGTATCCCATTAAACCCTAGTCTCTTTTCCAAAGCAAAACCCGAACCCTAATTGTGTTCTTCCTCAAAAGTTGCCTCCTTCCTTCAAAACAACTCCAAATCCAACCAAACGAATTGCAAACTACTCCCCTTGAGTAGAGGAGGTCTCCATTGGCTTGCTAGCGAGGATTTGGGGCATTTCGGCCATTGGATTTGGCAGAGAAACTTTGCAAGAGACTTTTATTGAGATTCCAACTTTCAATAGGTAATGGCTCTAAATCATTTGTTCTTCTGATTTCTCTCATAGATGCATGCATCTAGGCACCATAGACTTGTAGGTAGGATTTTGTGTCCATTTGATATGCGTATCGGAGGCGTATCGGAATATTGTAGGAAGTGTTTGATGAAATGACTCAATAGAATGTTTATTCATATTTTTCTAAAATAATTACATTAATAGGTATATAATTATATGTATATTGTAGATATAATTGATTAAGTCGATTTTAGAGTGATTTGGACACTATTTTAGGACACGGGGACACGTGTATGAGACCTCGTGCACTGTTCTGCTACCTGAGTGTCCTATCTCGTTGGACACGACACGTAGACATATGAAATTTATTGGACACGTGGGGGCATTGTCTTTCAGCATTCTCATGAAATTTGAGGAGATTTGGTCAAGTATTTACGGAGATCTCCTCCCTGCAGTGGAAGTACACACACGCACATGCGCTGGAAAAACCCCACTGATACAGGTTTGTATCTTCGACATGACATGACTTGGACACCTTTCAGGGACACCAACACGAACCCCCAGACTTACCCGACCCCCTGACACGACCACGAGACACGTGGTTGGACACTCTGTGTCCTAGAGTGCTCGACACCTCTGCACGTCACACACACCCCCGTGCACTGGTTCAGACACTTGGATTTGGACACAACTTGGGACACTGTTTGGACACGAGTGAGAACCCTTGATGACACCATATGTAGTCACTCACCATCTTTCCTTTTCCTGTTATACATTGTATGATGTGGATTTGGGTTTTCGAATTCAGGTTGGTGTTGGGTTTGATTTGAATGTCTGATACCTAGGTTGATGTAATTGAGTTTGAATTGATAGGTTGTTCGGCTATCATCTGAGTTTGGGTTCAGGTTCTGGGGTGTGAGATCTCAGTTTATGATGGATTTGGTTTTAGTTCAGTTCCTATATATGGTAAGGTATATGTAGTACCTTTAATATATTATACCCGATACTGTGTATAGGCTATGAGGGTTCAGTTTTGTTATGTATAGGTTATGTTATATGAGGGATTGATTACTTGAGATCTGAATATATAGGTTATATATGTATATGGGTTTTAGGTATACGAGATATATATGTGAGGGTTACC
>JANAVB010016600.1:12254964-12400888 GCA_029216955.1 Iris pallida | reverse complement strand
TATATATATATATATAGATATATATATATATATATATATATATATATATATATATATATGTATGTATATATATATATATATAGGGTATATATAATTTTTTTTATTTTTATTTATATATATATATAGAGATATATATAATATATATATATATATATATTATATATATATATATGCACCAGTGAGATTGAGGTATGGATATGATATATAAATATAGGTAATGGTGTGGTATCGACATATATAGATATAGTCATATATGTTGTAGCTATATTAATGGGGTATAGCTATATATATATGTTACGTATTGAGAGGGCATATATATATATATATATATATATATATATAGATAAAAAAAAAAATATATATAATATAGATATAATATATATTATATATATATATATATATATAATACAAAAAAAAAATACAAAAAAAATACAAAGAAAAAAAAAGAGAAAATATATATATATATATATATATATATATAATATATATATATATATATATATATACAAAAAAAAAATATATATATATATACAAAAAAAGACTTCTTCCTCTTGAGCTCCCGAACCCCTATGGCCCTGTCTTGAGGTCACGGTGGCTCCGGGCACCCTGCCGGCGCGGGGCGACCCTCGCGGCCGCCCCGACCTCCCCACTTCTCCGACCTCACCTTCCAGCGTGTCAGGCCATCAGTCAACCCCCGAGTTCCCCCTCTCGGACCCATCTTCGGACCACCCGTCTCTTCCACAAGCTTGCTCGACCGAGGTCGGCCCTCCGGCCGCTGCAGAGCGCTGCCCGACCTCTGGGGCCCGGCAGATTTGCTGCTCCTTGCGGGAGCCGCCCCCTGGTATCCGGCCCCACCACGTGCATCCCAGACCCCACCGCTGCAGTTCGACTGGGCGAGGCGTCCTCCCTGCCGGTCGACACCGACACCCCCGCCCCTGGGCGTGGACGCGACCTTACGGTTCTCGAACTACTAGTTCCCGCCCATTTTTCTCGCCCAGCAGCTCCTCCAGTTCAAATTTCAAACACCACTTTTGACTTCCCCCCTTTGTAGCTTTGGCCGCGCTAGGCTCTTGCCTATGCACCCACAAGCCTACTCATGGACCCAGCCTATGCGCCCAAGTTGGCCAAGCTGGCGTCCCAAGCACATGCATCTATTGCAGACTGGGTGCCTCCTTATGCGCCCAAATCCGTCATGCTGCAGGGTGTTCATGCGCCTTCATATGCTGCAGCTCCACTCCAATTCTTAGCGCCAATGGCAACCTGCCGCCTGTTGGTGCCAGCCCCTGTGCCTGCTTTGTTGGTGGCACATACACCCCTTATTACGAGGCTCGCCTTTGCACCCAGCTCCCCAACGCTAGCCTCGGCCACCCGACATCTGTGGGCGCATATCGCAGCCCCAACCCCTTATGCGTCCACTCCCTGGAGTATGTATACACCCACAGCAATAATTGTACTCCCTCTCTTGAGAGTCTACGCTCCTACAGCTCTCTCGATGCATGGCGCTGCCCCCGGCGTGGCCTATGCGCCCTCAGTTTGTCAGCCGGTGCTGGCTTCCCCTTGTCGGGTGGCGACCCGGCATACGCCGCTGGAAATGCGCAAGCTCATGTTTGTACCCTCCCCGCAGAGGATACCGTCCCAGTTTGTAATCCACACTCCTCCATTCCATCCGCAAAACACAGTCAGAACCTTCTCCTCTACCCAGTATGTTACTGAATGATCCGACCAATCCATCCTGACCTAAGGCCATCACAGGCCACACCCTCCAATCTGGTGTGCTGTCCTCCGCCGACGTGATAAAATCTTCCTTACCTCCCCGGCCACCCTCCCCAATCGTCGTGGTGGCCCTCCCAGCGGCTGAATATCCCCCCTCATCAGACCCCAGCAACATCTTCGTGCACTTCTCCGCGACTGATCTCTCGAATCTGTCAGCCTCTCTGCCGGGCACCTACGTCATGCTCTTTGCCCCTACCTGTCCTAAATCAACCTGGTCCAGGAAACGGTTAACACCTGGGGCCTCGCCCCGGGATTCAGCCTCGTCTCCCTCGATCCTAAACGCATCCTCTTGCATACATCGTCGACTTCCGATGACAAAGCCGTCCGGAGTCACAACTCGGGCCGGATAGAGAAACATCTCTTCAAGATCGACAAGTGGGCTTTCGATCTCGACTCACCTGCCTCAATGATCGTGTCCACTTGGGTCACATTCTCGAACCTCCCTCTCATCTGTTTCGTACCAACGGCGCTACAACGGATTGTCGGTTCCTTTGGCACACTCGTCTCGTTGGCAGATAAAACCCGATACATTTCCAAAGGCCATTACGCCAGAGTATGCATGGAGATCGACTCTTCTAGAGGGTTGCCTAAGTGCATTCAAATCGATCTGGGCGGGAAGATCCACACTCAGCATATCATTTACGATCGACGCCTCTAAGCCCGTCCAGCCCGCCCAGAGAATAGAAGGTCTACCGACAGTCCACCCTCCTGAAACATCACAAAAGTTCCTTCCATTTCACTCCCCAATTCCCATATTCACTTTGACTCCGATACAGAACTATCCTCCGCCACCAACCCTGCCGGCCCCATCGCTCCCCGCTCTCCAGCACCCTCGGAGCACACCCACACGGTGTCCCATCTGGATCCAGACCCCCCAGGCCCCTCTCTAATTGCTAAACACCTCCCTTGCGTCGGTCAGCACCGTTAATCTCTCGAAGCTCCCTTCAACCTCCTCGGATATCCCCACATCCGCATCGGCTCCAGACCACCCTTCCGCCGGCTTCATGGAGAGTACATTTGTCACCGCCACAATCTTCTCCGTCGATCCTGCTAACATCCCGAACCAGGACACCTCCGATGCTATGGCCACCATAGAACTTCCTTTGGTCCGTCAGCGGGAGACCTCTGATTTCTCCGAGGCCGCGGAACCATAACATTTCACAGGGGTCCCGATCGCAGCCCCTCTACGCCGGGCCCCAAATGAAGACCCCATCTCGAGCACCTCACACCCCGCTGGTCCCGTCGATTCTGATCCAGCACCCAACCTAGATAACGCTGCCGCTGCCCTAGCATCGTCACTCAGTGAATCCCCAATCCAATATCGTGATTTTTTCGAGCGGATTGCTACTGTTTGCTCCCGGAAGAGGCACTCTGGGAACTCCACGTATTTTGCAACATGGACGAAAACTCCGATCTAGCTTACGCGATCCTACCCAGAATGCTAGAGGTCGAGCAGGCCCTTGATGCGGCTCTGGGCATACATAACAACGAACACATCAACTTGGAAACCTATTTTGCAGGCAAATCCCCGAATCCTTTACTGCCCAACGAATCGTGGGAGGTGTAGCCAAAGCTTTCTGCTATGCAGTTTGCAGAGGTGCCTATCCCGCCTAGGGTCCTACGCTCCTCCACCTCGGGAAAGAAGCAGTTCCCGCTCTTTAAGTATCCTCCTTAGTTCGGGCTGGACGGGTGCTCCCCGTCCCCTTTCCTCCTGCACCCCTTCTTCTTTTATTCTCCTTCGGGCTCTCCTGGCCGTATTCACTTCCTCGTTTTTTGCTTTGTAGGTAGGCCATCTCCCAAGTGGAGGTTTTGTAGGTTTTGTAGGTGCTTGTGCCATTTATCGGTACCCCAGTTTTGCTTTGAATAAAATTCTCCGTTTCAAATATATATATATATATATATATATATATATATATATATATATATATATATATATATATATGCATATGTGATATTGGTTAGCTTGCCTTTATATATATGCTACATGTATATACGTTAAAGTGATTTTGGTATCTAGCCTATGGGCTTATGTGTTAGCCTATGGAATGACCTAGAATGGACTAGATAGGCTTAAATTGACTAGTAGACTTAGGTTTGGCTAAGCCCTAGACTAGTTGACCTAGTTTAACTAGATTGTTGACCAGAGTTGACTTTGACCTAGAATCATATAGAATGCATTATAAACTTCATTATTACCTTCTTGGATACATTGTAACCTGTGTTGCTCTAAATATGACTTAGTTACTCCGGTTTGGACATCTTTTCTCATCAGTCGTTCAAGATATCAGGTGAGTACATTCTCTGATCGTTTCATACTTGCTAGGACTTATATTCTTACTCTAGACTACTTTACTTGATGCTGACACTTGTTATCACGGATTAATACTATATGGATCTTTTCATGCGAGGTTATCCCCTCAGCGGATACATCGGGTATTTTATGTTCGTGTACTTTATCATGGGCATCGTGTACTCTATGTATTCATGATATTCATGTACAAATCGTGTGCTCTCATATACTCTCGTGTGCTCACATAATCTTCTTGTGCAAACTAATCATCGTGTACGTAACATAACTTGAATGGGTCCTTATGTATTGATTGGGGACGGGAGAGTAGAAGTGGTTATGTAATTATTCCTATTAGTTTACTTGTGTGCAAACTCTCTAACTTAGTCGTGTACAACACTATGCCGATTACATAACCATCTTGTGCTCTAAATCACTTAGTCACTTACAGTTCTTACTTACCATATATATTTCCAGTTTACAAATATCTTTCTTATCTTTCATGTACATTTCTTACAACACTTCATGTATCTTATTATATTGCTTGTTTTGCAATTCCTGCCAGGATATGAATTGCATAAGAGATATGTATTCGTTCCTGTCCTGACTGGACCTGTTAAAATATTACAGATGACACTGAGAAGTTTAGCCGTGCATACTATGGATCCCATCTAGACAATACTTGAGAGTTTGACCCACAGGAGGATCCAGCTCTAGCTGAGGACATCCCCCTATTGTCTAGATTATATAGCTAGGCAGTTTATCTTATTTCATTATGTTATTTGTATTTGACATTTAAGTTGTATTATTTGTGGATGTTGAGATGTTGAGTTGTATTTGATATCCCCCCCTATTTTCTTCTGTTTGTATTTCTTTTTTGAGATTTTATATCTATCTTATCGTACTATTTCCATCTTAGAATTGTGATTGAGTTGTACCATCTGTATTGTCCTCCGATTGGAGAGTATATCTTCTACAGGTACATTTACACTATGTTTGATGTATGTGACCTTGAACAGCGTTCTATCATCGATACTGCTGCATAGGCTGGAAGTACCCACTTTTCGTGCCCCTATACTGGGTGCGGGTCGTGACACCACTGCTGCCAAGGGCTACGTTGCCCTACACTTGTTGTATCCTATTGGCTACTGGCCCAACTGCCTACTTCTATACTCTCCTCTTATATTCATGTCCCCCTATTTCCTCTAAGGGACACATGTCCTTCCGTTACAGGCTATCGAAAGTCATACACCTAACACATTCACTGTCAATGACAGTTCCTTGCCTCCCCATTACCTAATCCCAGATACATACCTATCACTGACACCTACAGGGCATCCCATTGCTAAACCCCAAGTGCAAGGCACTGAACCAACCTGATACTAACACATTCACATATCTATATTCATATGGTAGGCACAATAGGACACCTAGCATATACCCTACCTTCTTACTAAACCCCTCACACTTCTGCACTTAATATTCTTGCTAACTGCTCACACACTTGCACACCTTAATACTACCTGGACACTCAAACCCACACTCATCACTGTGGGTGCACTGGCCCATGGCCTGCACAGGCTACACATGCCTTGGACTAGGAGGTGAACTCCCTGGTTCATGCACAGGCAAAGCCCTTGCCTGCCAAGTGCAGTGACACAAGGCCTATGGACCCTACTCTAGGTATTGTTTTAGCTATTGCTATAGCTACTGCTATATCTCTAAATTACCTTTCATTATGACTAATACCCTATATATATGCTCCTTGACTGATACAAATGAAACAGAGGAATGATAACCAATCCTCTCAACTAATAATACATCTAATGCCTGTAGGACTAATGCATTCTCCTATGGCTGATGCATAATAAATAGAGGACTGATACAAGCTAATAGCAACTAACACATAGGGTCACTCTCCAATCCCCTCTTCACTTGATCACTTAATACCATATAAGGGTTCACTCACTCAAACCCATCAGTCTATTATTGTGGACTGACACTCTCTTGTATCACTCTGACACTCTGAAACTCATATTACTCTCTTTCTCTCTCAATCCGACACACAAACAACTCTATTAGACACTCACACCAAATGAACACCCATTAACACACAAATTCATATGCTTACATATAGACACAAATGAATATAGGACTGATACAATAGTAGGCTATATAATCTGATACATGTGTTAGCCACCTGAGCTCCATGACTGATACATATAGAAATAACCCTCCCAATACAGCCACAGGGATTTTACTCCCTGTATGTTCACAAGCATCATGCTATTGCTGATGCTCTCCTGTGGCAGTGGGCAAGCTACTGCTTGCAGTTTCAAGTAGTCCCCTCTCCTATCACTCTCTCATTACGTTTACTCTCTACATTGCTTATTCTTATATTCCTCCCCTATTCCTAAACCCCCTTGCTAATACCAACTGATGCCTATATGTCTTACTTAAGATTGATACAATATATAAACGTAGGACTAATACAACATAAAAATGTGTGACTGATGTATATATATATTATATATATTTATATATAAGTTTATATATACATATCTGTATAGAGACACACACCATTGGATTAGTCATACACACAATTCATGTCCAATTTTCCTCTTCCTCACACATACCTAGTGCACAGTGTGCTTAATGTTCGCAAAACAATCATACCCTCATACATTGGATTAGACACACTTTCACCCTATATGCCTATGCTCAATACATACATACATACAACCATTGACATACACATATGCCTATATATACATAGACACTTGGAAATCATAAATACACCTATCATATGGGCAAATCAAGCTATACATAGGTATAAAACAAAAAAAACAGAAATAAATGGCCAAGTTGACAATTTAACAAAAACTTGGTTGTCACAATCCCGTACCTACACAAATGACACCATTCTAACCCATAGGACTATTAGAAATGAGTCCTCTAACACCTATTTCACCACCTATAAGGTTGGATCTAGCCATTAGAAGGGTCCCCTACATGAATGCAAAAAATTTGACTATGTAAAAGAGGGTTTAGAAGGTTATACCTATGTAGAATAGAGCCCACACAAAGCTCCATGAATTTGGGGAAGAAGGAGGAAGAAGTGGCTCTCAAATCCTTACTAGAGCCTCTACCAAGACTTCTTGAGCTCCCCAAGTCCTTAGCACAACAAAGGAAAGAAGGAGGAGAAAATTTGGAAGAGTATGGAATGAAGGAAATGAGTGGAAACCCTAGAAAGAAATGGTGGCTGCCATTAAGAGCTTGTCGGGGTATAAATAAGGTCTTGCCAAGCCCTAAACTTTTCATGACAATTAGTATGAGGAAGGTCTTTATGGGGACTAAGTGGTTTGGCTCTAATTAATGCTTATACTCAATCTAGCCATGACTAGAGTCTAACTAATTTAGGAATTTAAATCTATGAGTCTAGGCTAGTTGTCATCCTTATGGCACACTAATGGAAAAAATTTATTTGGTCGAAAAAAACCCTAGTCCGAAAAGTGGTAGTTACAATCTTACCCCTATAAAAATTTTGTCCTCGAAATTTTAATTGGTCGTACCCTTCTCTAGGTCAAGCCCCCAACAATCATAATCCAAGAAAACTATTAAATAATACACATCATGATGGTCCTACTGGTTGTGATATTACAGTCACAATTAGGGTCACTATACTATCTATCACAGAACAAAACATAATCTAAGAGGTATTATTGAAGCATGCAACAAGATAGAAAAAGACGAAACAAGAACAGAAGGACAAAGCTGCTAACCCATCACCTGTAGCATCGGCCTCCTCGACCGTCAGCACAAAAGTCCTTCCCCATTGGGGGATCTCCCTCTGGTGGTGCTGGACATGATGTTGTGCCACAGGTGGCCTAGCTCCATCTCTCTGGCCTTGTGCTCCACCAAATGGGGGTACTGTAGGATAATCCCTCATATGGTGCACAGCTGACCCCCAGAGCAAACATACCTTCAATCTCTGCCTACAGACGTTCCAAGAATGACCAGGTTTCTTGCAATAGTTGCAAAAGAAATCACGATTTCCCTGCTTCTACTACTGAACCGAAACTTTGGCTCGCTGATGGTACCCCTTCTAAACATAGGGACATTTAGCCGGTCCCATACTGTTACCAACACCCATGGCGTCTCTGGTCCTCTTGGGCTTGAGACCCAAGTCCTCCTCAGCAATTTGGGCATCCATCAGAATATCCTGGAAGGTAGCTGTACGATGCCCTGAAGTACGCGATATGACCTCGCTGTTCAGGCCCCTCCTGAACTTCTTGGCCCGCTCCCCTGGCTTCTGAACCATACTTTTTTCAAACCGGCTCAATCGGGAAAACTCAGCAGCATACTCATATACTGACAGTCTGCCCTAAACCAATCAATGAAACTGGCCCTCCAAGGCATTCAAAGCCATGTTAGGGAAGCACTTCTCCTTGAAAAGCTCCTTGAATGCCTCCCAAATAAACCCTATCACGACAATCCTAGGCTATGTACGATACCATATGAGGGTGATATCGAACAGCTGTCTAGCGGCCGCCTCTACCTGCAATCTCTCTAGAATCTGTGCCAGACGCATGATCCACTCAATATCCTCCAGCCAATCATCAGCGTAGAGGATCCCTCTGTCCTCTTAAACTCTCGAAGGAACATCTTCTTGAAACTTTTACAGTACCAGGCCTCGTCTACTGCTGCTGGACTAGAGCTTCCTGAGGCGGAGCAGTAGCCACCTTCTCTACTGTAGTAAGTGCTAACTGGTGGGCACTATCGATGCTCTGGTGTAACACGTCAGCCTGTCGCTGTTGTGCCTCATCCTGAGCGCTCTACGCCTCCATCATCTGCTGGAATAACATGAACATCTGCGTTGTGTCAGTCGGTAGTGGAGGTAGAGGAAGAGGTTCTGGCTTGTCACGACCCGCACCCACTGTGATGGTACGAGAACGTAACAACGCCCAGCCTACGCCGCAGTGTCGGCGGTAGAGCGCTGTTCTAGGTCAACATACATCTAACAATATACATCTAAACAGTTTATACTCCCCGAATGGGGGTGACATAACAGTAAACTCAATCACAACTAAGGAAGAGATAGCACGAAATGAAATAGAACTCAAGGAAGTAAATAGATGAAATAGCAGTAGTCTAAGATAATCCCAGCAATATCCAACAGTACAAGGTCTCAGATGAAAAAAAATATATACAACTCATAACTCCAAATAAAGTCTAACTAAGACATGTCTCAAGACTGCATAAAGTAAGATAAGCCTAACTAGTCTAGTCTAGGCAATCGGGGTGATCTCCTCAGCTAGAGCTGGGTCCTCCTGAGGGTCCAGCTCGCAGGTGTCATCTAAGGCTGCCCCGTAGTAAGTGTCCAGGCAAGCCTCCTCCTCGTCCTCTGTAATATTTTCAACAGGTCCAGTCAGGACAGGAGCGAGTACAGTACATCTCAATAGATCATAGCAGGTTAGAAAATATAATCATGCAGTAAAGTAAGATACAAGTACTGAAAGAAGTGCAGTATGTAAACAGAGAGAGAAAGCTGTAAGAGAAATATCTACTATAAATAGAGAACTATCATGTGACTAGTGAGTCAGAGTACAATATAGACATGTAAATGGCATAGGAGATTCTGATAAGACACTATGGAAGAGATTCTGATAAGATACTACTTTGGTATTATTCACATGTCCATTTCTACTCCCCCGTACCCCCAATCAATACACAAGGATCCAGCCAGGTTATGTTATATGATGCTATGTAACAGCCTCCGAAGGGTAGTAGACCCCGAAGGTGATAGACCCCGAAGGTGATAGACCCCGAAGGTGATACATAGTAGTCCCATAAATGGGATAAGGATTCTAGGAAGACTCTACGATCATAAGAGTATATGTCGTAAGTGATCAAAGAACCAATGAAGCATAGTGATACGCCATGTAAGTGAAGCACAAAACATGTAGTACCCGATGCTCCCTAAGGATAACATCGCAAGAAGGGATCCATATAGTACCAATCCGTGTGACCAACGTGACAGTACAAGTAAAGTAATCTACTGCAGGAAATAATTCTAAGCAGGATATGAAATGATCAGAGAATGTACTCGCCTGTATCTGAGTGTCCAATATGAAAAGTACCGTCCGAGGAGTGGTGTCTGGCTCCTAATCAGAACAGCACAAGTCACAACAAGTCCAGAATAGTAAAATGGAGTCCTACTATGCATTCTACATGATTCTAAGTCAATCTAAGCCAAAGTCAACTCTTGGTCAACTTTGGTCAACCTTAGAAGTCAAACTAGGTCAACCTTGTCTAAACTAGGCTATACTAAGTCTAATAATGTAGTACAAGCCCTATCTAGACTTACCAAGTTATACCAAACTTCCTAGGCCTATTCACAACACAAGTGAATATATTGCCTATATCTAGTAACATCCAAGTATACACAATGGCACAAATATGAACTTGCACCCATACAACCCCATGGCCTACTATCATGGTATCCCCCCATACACCCTATGTAACCATCTACATAAAACCATATACATCTATATAGGGACATACCCATCACAATGCACATATTAATTTACATATATATAATACATTGATTTACATATGCATATAGTCACATATAGGGGCTGTGCATTAGGTAGGCATATAGGGACATGAGTAAATGTGTGTATGTGTAGCTGTGTGTGTGTGCTATAACAACCAGTGATCACATATACATAGGCAGGAACACTAAACAGTAAATGAGAGAGGGAAAGAGTGTAAGTGCTCACAGGAAAAACAGTGTGTGTCAAGAGTGTGTGTTGTGAAACAATGTGCAGGAATTTACAGTAAAGAAGAGATGAACATGTGTACAGGAGTAAAACAGGGAATATGAGAGATGGTGTGTGTAGTGTGTACAGAGGGCTCACCTATATATATATATGCAGGAATTGAAATCAGTGAAGAAAAGGGCAGAAAATACAATGTGTGAGAGTGCTTGAGTGCAATGGTGTGTGGGTGTAGTGTTCAGTCCAAAACTGGACAGTTAACAAGGTGATGTGTGTGGCTACAGGAAAACATATATATATGCAGACAATCAAACAATAAAAAAAGAGGATAGTGCAACACATATCCTTGTTAACATTAAAACTGGAGTATCCTAACCCAATGTCCTGTTTAAACCTATGTTCAGAATTTAGGATAAAAATGCAACATCACATTTCATTTTAAACTTACTTTAGACAGTCTCCAAGTGTTCCAGAATTCATACCCAACCAAATCTCAGATTTCTATTTCCAGAGAACTTAGTTAGAAACACAATCCAGTTTTTGAAGAACACTAATCAGTAAATTTCAGTTCATAACTTATATTATGATACATTGACCCATTTAACAGACCACAACTCATCAATTTAACCCCAATCTATAACCATAGCAAGATGACATATAGGGAACATTTTTAGAATCAAATACTCAGTAATTAACATCATTACAGGGATTAAAACCATCAAACAATCTCATTTAGAAACTGGAATGACAGGTAAATCAAACAACAGTATCAGAACATGGTTTAATGAGAAATCGAAATAGCAAAATCAACTAACCATGAATCTAATGCTTGGTAATTGAAAACAACCCTCGTGCACAACCCCACACATTCATTTCGTGTCATCCAAGGCTGGACACGGCGTGTCCACATCAAGAACATCACAATGACACACACAGTGCACTGTCAGTGCACTGTCTCGTGCACACGTGCACTTGTATCATGTGCACGACACAAGATACGAGAGGATCTCGTGGTCATACACATGGGTAGCCCACCTATAGGGCTACCTCATGGGCCCACTGGCCTATGTCCACGACGTGTCAGGATCGGACACGAGACCCGTATCAGTGGCAATAAACCACCTGTGCAGTGCACTGGGAAATCGATGCGGTTGAGATTTCTCTCAAACCGCTCGATAAGATGAGCTAAAAATTGGTCTGTGACATGTCAGTCATAAGTCCCAAGTGCCACCAAAGTTTCAGCCCAAAACGTGTCATGTCGTGTCCGCTACAGACCCCGATAGGCAGGGGAGCACTGTAGCACGCGCACGAGCGTGTGTACGCACGTGTCCACACCACAAAATCGACACAGAACGACACGAAAACTATGATGCAAGGACAAGAACCTATAAACAAGATCAAAATCATATTTCCTATTAAAAAACATTGGACAAACCCTATCGAAATGCTCTTTGAGGCATTTCGACAAACAGTCTGTCCTAGCTTCTGAAACGTCTCCAGAACGGACACGAAACCACTGATACTCGACACAAAACTATCCAGACCTTAGGGGGACCCTTAGGGCTTCCTATTGGTGAAGACAAAATGAAAATCCATGGAGAAATGGGAAAGTTACCTATTGATGAACAATGGGTAAAAAATCTCCAAATGGAATGATTTCCACAACCACCCAAATCTCACAAATTGTTGTTTCCCTGCAAACAATCAATACCAACAGCAAGAATATTGATATTAGGATCTAATGCAACTAGTTTGAGAGAAAAAGGACCTAAAATGGATTTATTATGAATTTCTAAAGATGGGAGCTCACCTCTTTCTTCTTGAAATGGATTCCTATGGAAAGGAGGCTAGCCCTAGAAATTAGGAGGGGTTTTATAGTGGGGGAATCCCTAGGTTGGCTGGGCAAAAAGTTTGGGTTGCTAATTTGGGCTTTGGGCCAAGTCCTATAGGCTATGGCTAAGTTGTTTTATTAAATGGTTAGAACCATAAGTCATGACTTATGAAGTTTTAAGCCATATTAGCCTAAACAACTCCAAATCACTCCTAACTAGTTCCAATGACTTAAACCTCATTAAATTAGGTCAAACCAAGGTTACTTAACCTAACTAAGTGGCCATAACCTAGATTAGTCACTAGGTTAGTCTTCTAGTCAACACAAGTCAAAGTCAACTTTAGGCCCAAAATCAATCATCCTAAAAATCACCAAAAATCACCAAAAATTATATTAATTCTAATAAATCATAATAATACATAATAGTTCCAAAAATTCCCAAAATTTGAAAAATGACCAAAATACCCCTAAGCTAGAAAAGTGGTAGTGACACGGCTGCACGAGGACAATCGTTTGGACCGGTAAAGGAACACCCCCAAGAGTTACTGACACTCCCTCGTGGACGGGAGAAACAGTAGAAGCAACTCTCGGAGCTACCGCTCTCGTAGTTGGAGGAGGAGGATGTGAAGTAGCAAACGTCTTCGTCGCTGCAGCGGTTCCAGAGCGTTGTAATATGTTCTCCGGCATCCTGATGATAGGTCAACAAAGGAAATTAAATGGCATAAGATGAGATATTACCAAGGAAGGATAATTAATTTCGAAGAAAAATTGCAAGAATGATCGAAATGGCCAAAAGATTGGAAGTTGCCTAATTTGTGATTGAGTAACTCTTAATATAGCCTAATCCTATATCCTAATAGCAGGTTCGTAGCAGTGCTCTAATTCGAGCACCACTACAAAATTGTATTAATTGTGACGTCGACCTGCATGGGCCACCACAAAAATGTGTCACAACCCACACGCTGCTTAGGGGCACGAGGACGTGGATACGTCCAGCCTATGCCACATCATCGACGGTAGAATACTGTATAGGTCGTCTATAACATCTAGCTTCTAATAATATAAAATATATCATGTCGTCTCCGCACGGAGGAGTAATATGACATATATAATTTATAACTCAATCACAAGATCTAAAGGAAGGTAAAGCAGGATGTTTGGAAATAGGGATAAAGAAGATTGAATAGTAGCAAGTCATAATATAACTAATTTAAGTCTAGAAGTCTAAGACAAATAAATACATATCCTGAAATAATAACAAGTCTCAAACCCACATTCAGAATAATCCGATACAATATGAAATACTAAAACTCTAAGCTACTACTATGATACTCTCTACTGAACAAGATCCTCCAGAGACTCCTGGATACCTCCTTCGCATATCTCCTACTCATAGTACGTAGGACAACCATCCTTTAAGCCATCTGAAAAATATATCCAGTCAGGATTGGAGCGAAGTACAACCCAAATAGATGTTCTAATTAATTGACAAGTACTATAAAACTGTAAATAATAATATAATACTTGATGAACAATTTATAAGAGACAATGTACAAATAGAAGAGACAAGTGGATATAGAGCAATAGTTGTATGGAGAGAACATGTGAAAATATAAAGACACGCATATATGAAATAAAGGGGAAAACCTGTCATGCAATGTATATAACTAGCAAGTCCAGAATATCTGTGTCTAACACCAGTGTTTTGATATACCAAGTTGACATGTGAACGACTAGAAGGAAATATTCGACAAACCATACACATCTGTATGTGTCCGCTATTATTCTATTAAGACCATAGGGTAGAAAGGGTATGTTCATACGTCTCCTAGGTATTTTCCCGCCCGACTAGTATACATGGATCCAGGTCCTGACACGAATCTCAATAATCCAAAGTAGATACATTAGTCCAGTAATTCATTAGTCCAGTGAAAGTCATTAGGCATGAAACAACGTATCTCAAGACAATGAATCTATACAATACCAATTTGTGTATCCATCATGTCGGAATCAAATAGAACACTAATATAAACATGTATCATATAAAATATCAAGAAATAGAAACTATCAGAGAATGTACTCGCTTGTGGTCCAGAGCAGTGGATATCAAACATTATCTGTCTCGGTGTCTCAAAGACCTAAATATGAGCATCAAATCAAAATAGTGTTTTGGAATCGTAAATGAACTCTAATTAGTAAAGACTAGGTTTCTAGATCAAAATTAAGTTATTTATCTAATTTGGGTTTTAAGTTACCTAGCCAGTTAGTTTATATAGCTATACTAGGCCATACCTCTCAAATACTAGGCTATACCAGGTATACTAGGTCAAACCTTGCTATACTAGGTCATCCTAGCTAATGTAGATACCCTACATCTTATAATATACATATATAGAGTGGAGTGAGTTATATGTGTATAAAACTTTAGTTAACTAACTAGTACCTATAACATTTTGACTATACTACTATCTCATCTTGTACCTAACCCAACACCCATCTATTGTGATATACTAGTATCACAACTATATCTATAAGCTTATCTATAGATTTACTCACTCTCATTACACCTGAGATCCCCAATTGGCACCCACTCTAATACACAAGGACTGATACACTCGTGTATCACTCCCCCACACACATGGTCTAGAGTAATCCCCGATTACCTAATTTATCTCTACATTGGTATTTCCTATATTTCTTCATCATGCCCTGGAGTAACGTAAGGATATGAGCTCCATCCACAGTTACTCCTTGGGTTGGGGCTGTTGGTGGTAGTGGTGGTGGTGGGAGATCCTCAACACTAACTCTATCTGGTTGATGGTTAGAGGGCTCTATGAACTCTGTACTCTCTGTTGTCGATCCTTCGGGCTTGGGAGTAGCATAAGGGTTAGCTACTCTTTTTTCCTTATGGTTCACACTGCACCTTGTCTCCACTATTGCGAACTAAAAGGAAAGAAAGGATATGATTAGAACGGTAGATACAAACATATCGAAGAAATCACGGACAGAATCAAGCAAGATGCAATTAAGAGACAATAAGATCCTAAGATAAAATAGACTCATAGAGTTAGAAATTTTATTTGTGGATGATATGACCTCTTTAACTTCACTCTATTCGCAGGCTCGCAGAAGTACGACTAACTTAAGTACTACCACGAGTTCCCAGTCTTTTGTAAAATTGGACTTGCATGGGCCACCATAAGAACTTGTCACGATCTGCTCCCGCTTTTCGGGATACGAGTACTTGGCCAAGTCCAGTCTACGTCGCAGCATCGGCGATAGTACGTTGTCTATGATAACAATGGTCCACAACAAGCACGACAAACATATATATCATCCACAAATAAGCCATCAATATTAACCAAAAATATCTTATCCAATAGTTTCAATATAATAATAATCAAATAATCCACTACAACTCAAAAAAGTCTCGTAAACAAACTCGGATAGCAAAAAATAAAATAGATAATTAAACTCTATAACTATAACTACTAACTAATATGAATCCATAAGGAAGGAAATATGCTAATTCGTATCAGTGCTGGAATCGGGTATGCCAGTAACGTCAGGGTTGCCAACATACTCATCGTAGACCTCGGGACAAATCTTGTCGTCTAAAGCTGAAAAATAGTAATCCAGTCAGGATTGGAGGAAGATCACCATAACACTACATTATATAATATAGTATACAAGCATGAAGAAACGATAAAATAAAATTAACTGAAGATAAGTATAGGCATGACATTATATGATAAGGAAGTACCTCTGAGACATGATAACAATATGAAGGTAGACTTTGACACACCAGTAAGACATAAAAATAATAAGAAGGTAGACTTGACGAAAGAAGAACAATAGACAATAGAGCAACAATGATTAAGTCACATGTACTGTATGTTTTAGAATACCAACTTTCAGCAAGTAGACGGCTTGGGATATCCGTCAGTCACACGTGTGGTGCATGACTGATATTATGCAATCAATGTATAGGTGGTCTGTATTCAATTCATTGACCACATGCTTACTTGTTGTATTCCCCCGCCCGACTCACTCACAATATATGTCCACTACAATAAACATTAGCAATACGATAAACTGTAAACGATAGGAAACAATGAATAAGACATGAACATGTACGTGTATCCTAATGATTCTAACTCTCGTGCACAATAGTGATCATGAATAATAAAAATCATGAATCATAAGAGAGTTATAGCGAAAAGAGGACACGCAGATACATGCAGTATAAAATAAAGAAAATATAGGTCATAGTGATACTTGCCTGCTCCAATAGCTGATAAATTCATAAGTCAAGACGTCGTAGTCCGATCTACCCCGTCACATAAAAACCACAAGTTAGATCAACGATTTCCACTGTAAAAATCTTAGAAAGTGGCTAATAGGTTAACTTAATTAATATTATTCTAATTCTGGAGTAAATCATCTAAAGTCCAAATTTAACCTATTTAATTCTGAAATAACAATCTAAACACAAATTTTTGGCCAAGGAAAGTCACGGTTCCAAATTTGGGACCCGTGGCACGCAAAACGAGAGATATGATTGACTAAATAGTTAAATATTACAACTTCAAAAGTTTAAGTGTGCAATATGGTAGATTTTAGCGCCATGAGTGTACTGGAATCGACCATACAGCAAAATCATGATTTGGTCAAAAGTTATCGCCATTATGGCTAACCGTGACCAAATCGATGAATCGTTGACCAAATCTGACTTCTACGAATAAAATAAAATACTAGATGAAACTCTGAATTTTTGGAATAATTATATGTTGTAGAGCTAGATGTCAGCTTTTTAAAACTTCAAACGGATCGCGAATCGGAGTTCGGGATCCCTTGGAATCTCGAACACGATGTATCAATTTTTGGATAACCGACACTCAAATAATTATCCAGAAATTCGAACACAAAATACCAGAAAAAAGTATATATTCATAAACCTAACCTCAATACGCTTCTAACAAGAAAACGGCACACGAAAATCACTTCTAGGTTGGTGGCAATCACTCCGTGAATTGGAAGATCTCTATTGAACTCTCCTACAAAAGGCTGCTGGAAATTATTAGTTTTTCGAAAAAAACAAACAATATACTTATATATATGGGAAGAGGGAGTCAGTGGCTGTCCAGGCGGTCGCTTGAGAGGCCACATAGCACGATCGCGTGCACCTACCGCACTGATCGAACGGCCTAGAGCAAGCCATGCATGGCTCGGCTTAGGGGCAGCTCCAAGTCGGCTCGGGCTGGGATTCCGTGGGCGGCTCGAAGACCGAGCCCCACCCGCCCCCAATGACTACAACCTGGGCCCCGTTCTTTAGCCTACATGGCTTCCAGGCGGGCCCAGGGTTCGGGGTGTGGGTTTTTGTTTTTATTTAATCTTTTTTTTCTTATTCTAATTTAGAAAAGTAGTTTTTAATACTTTAACCCCTAAATAACTCTAAATAATTCATAAAAAAATCCTAAAAATTCTTAGAAAATCTAGAAAATATTTTAAGGGTTTTAGAGCCCAAATTAATTCTTTGGCCTCATAACTACTCTCGGGTGCTCTCACAGTAAATCATAGAAGCTTAGAAAAATAATAAAATCATATATAAAATTATCTAAAAATCTTCATAAAATCCTGAAAATTGTAAAACGGTGAAATAATATACTAGAGACTATTTAGGGTCCCCCCCCAGAGACCATATACGACCTAATTTTCTTATACCTGACTTATAGGCTTAGGCAAAAACCGTATGATCCCAAATTAATATCCTAGTTAATAATTGATTCTAACTAAAAATAAAATTAAAAAAAAATCTCCAAAATAGAAGATAAATTCTAGGAACCCAAATGCTACAAACTATCCCCCTTAAAATATTTTTGTCCTCTAAAATCAAACATCACAAATAGCATAATATAATATATAACTCTTACAAGTAATAATTTCTTAAGCTAAGTTACGGAGAGATAATGGCTAGGAATATAAAGGGAACTGCTCATTAATAAGCATACTACAAACTAACTACACATGCATCATATCTAACAACTAGAACTAAAGAAGGCTTTCAAAAAACATATGTAAATTACCTATGTATCAGGGTTGAGTCACAGCCATAAATGCTTGTCCTTGTCCTTGACGTTGTGCTCCTCTGGACTGTTGTTGCAAAACTGACTTATGAGCTGGTGCTTTAGGGCATTCTCGCACTTGGTAGTCTGATGATCCACAAAGGAGACAAAGTCCTAACCTCTTCCTACAATGGTCCCACTTGTGTCCTTCTTTTCCATAATAATTACACTTAGGCTTAGGTGGGATCGACTGCTGCTGTGGCTGGGATGATACTACCCTAGTTGGAGGATGATGTTGATGCTGGATTTGAAGGGTCTTCTGAGAAATATTCGAACGTTTTGATGGCTCTTGATGACTGTCATCTCTACCTCTCTTTTGGGAAGCTACTTTCTGCCTTAAGAAAGATTCTTGACGCCTAGCTGCATTCAAGATATTTGTATAGAATGTTGGGTCTACTGACGTTGTCAAACTTTGCAACTTGTAATTCAATCCAGAATGGAACTTCTCTGCCTTCTCTTTTTCTGTAAATACAAGAGTAGGAGCAAAACGACTCAAACGACTAAATTCTACATTATATTCATCCACCGTCATGCTTTCTTGTTCTAGTCGTATAAACTGATCCTGTAACTCCCTTCGAATTGTCATGGGGAAGAATATGGTATTGAAGAGGTCCTTAAACTCTTTTTATAACACATTTTTGCCCAACCGTCTTTCTTGTGCAATATACCAATGGTGTGCATTGTCCTTGAGCTGCAACTTCACTGCTTTTATCCATTTTTTTGGTGGCAGCTCCGATGCCTCTAGTAGTGTCTCTATCTCAACTAGCCAGTTGATGTCTTTTATAGGTTTCTCCGAGCCAGTAAAGGGAGGTAGGTTCATCTTGCGAAACCCATCAATAGTACCCACACGATCTTATCGTGTTTCTACGCTCCTCTCCAGAACATTTGCATGTCTCTGCTGAGTCTCCATCATGCCCTGGTGTAAAACCCCTAAATTTTCTACTATTTTTTTATTATTAAATTTGGTACTGATTTAAAATTTTGTATTGTATGTCGCATAGTCGTATTATACGTCGCGCACGAAATTTTATTTTTCGTAGTTGCTCGTCAAGTGCGAATATGTGCGAGCGTACATATTTTAGAAAAATATTTTTTCTATTTTATTATACACTTTCAAAATATTATATAATTATTATTCTTGCTATAAAAAGCCTTTTTTAGCAGTTATTAATCATAAATAATATTTTATTGTATACTAGGAAAAGCATAATTATGTAAAGAATATTTGTGCATACATATATTTCGTAATTATTTATTAGTCTATTTTCAATAAAAATATAATTTTCAAGATTTATTAATATTAATATTTTATTATTCAAAAATATATTTAAAAATAATTATTATTTTTGAAATTATTATTATTGGTATTTTAAAAAATATATTTGGAAGTTATTGTGGCCATTTGAATCTTGATTTGATTTTTGGATTTATTTAAATAGATTAAATTAATATCTATAATTGAGATTGGATTTAATTGATTTGATTTTAAACTAAGAGAATTTGATTTGATTTAAATTAGATTTGGATTTGGATTTGGATTTGGATTTGATTGCTTTTAAATTAAATTAGGAAATATCTAAATTGGGTTTAAAGGAATCATAATTCTTATCTAATTGGCAATTCTCACATCCTATAAATAGGCAGGTACTCCTCCATATTATTTTCACCACAAATCATCTTTCAAACCATCCTTGTCAAAATTTCTCTCTTTTTTTCGTCAAAAATTCAGCCTCAATTTTCAAAGGTTGTAGCAACTTCGAATGACCATAACTCCCAACTTCGGACTCCTTTTGACCTCCAGTTTTTTTTGTTGGAATCGTATTGAGGTATATATTTTGAATGTAAATTTTATTTTCATAAAATTGGAACTTAATTTTCTAGAAAATTTGTGGAGTGTCAGTGGTCCAAAATCTGACACGTTTTAGTGTTTTTGAGATTCTGGGAGAACCAGGAATCAGAATCACGATCCGTTTGAAGTTTCGGAATACTGACAGAAAAATACAAATCATATATTTTTCCTAAAAAAATTTTAGAATATTTTATTTTTGGTTTTTATTTTAGAAGTTTGTCACATCGTCTGAGTTCATCTTGTGTAGCCCTGTGACTATTCTGTACCCAACGAGATTGTCGGTTTCACCAGCAAGGACCTCAGGCAAGACACTTTGCCATTTACTGTTTATTTATTTTAGCTCATACTTCATGCATTATTTATTTTTTTTGTAAAATAAACTATGATACATGGCATAACCTGTTAGAACTTACTGTTCATTTATATTTCCTGCTATGTATTATTTTTCTTACACATTAAACCTAGATTTAAGGGACCACCTTGTGTGTTGCATTCATAGCCTTGACACAATTATACCACGTTGTTGTGAGTCACATATAGGATGCGGACATGCGTGATTGGCTGGCCACCAGTACGTAGAAGTCGTGCTTTTGGAAATAACTGCTAATAGAATTACATGCTAGAAGACTTAGCAGTTATGAGTTGGCATTGGGCGGGAAGAACATGATTGAAAGTTGACTACCACCCTATCTATCGTAGACTCGCTCGCTACTGAGAAACGATAGGTAGACTATATGCTATAGACTCGCTCGATACTGAGGAATAGTATATGGTATTTTATGCAGCTGGCATGGATACGTACCTAGTCCTAAGTATTTTGGGACTGGGGCGTTACATATTTTTGTGGTGGCCAATGCAGGTCAAGTTTGTCATTTCGGTTACGTAATTGTACCGATGTGAGCCTGTAACATAGGATTAGAATATAGGAATCTCATCCATACAGCTTGACCTCTTCCCTTGGCTTCAAATTTCGAACTCTCGTTCGACTTCCTTGAACTGCATCTTGCTTGATTCCTTTCTACCGTCGATTCATATTTTCGTGCTTAGTATCAACTAGGAAGATGACTACACTAGTATATGCTCATAGGTCAAATACATGGCTAGAATGGTTATATTGGCAATTGGAATACATTCAAGACTAATTGAGTTAAAAAGGGGCTTTTTTGTGTGAATTAATGATTAGTAATTTGTAAAGTAGGATAGTACCAAGGAAGGTTTTTATCTTAAGATTTCTAATAGTAAACACTGAGGATTTATAGAATTTCATACTTGATTTAAGAAATTGATTGGATTTTTGAGTTTTGATATTTATGAATTATGGGGTTATAGCTATACATCTTTGAACAAATATAAAATTAATTTGCTTTTCGAGTTATGATATTTATATTTTTTGGGTGATAGATATACATCTTTGAACAAATATAAAATTTATTTGATTTTTGAGTTTTGATATTTATGATTTATTGGAGTATGGTTATACACCTTTGAACGGTTATAAATTTGGTTTGAAAATGATCTTAGCTTTTAAAAATGGTCGTAGGAATTATTTAAATTTGAGTTATACAACTTGCGATTTTCGTGTTTAGTAAAATTTGAATTTTAAGTGGAAGTACTGATGGCCAATTTTGGTTTAAAATATTTGATAGTTATGGAAACGATTTTGAGAAATTTTATTTTAAATGGTGTCCTATGATTGAGGATTTACAAATCTATTTAGATTTTTGGTAAAAAAAAGGATTCTGATTAATAAGATTATTTAAAAATTTATTTTAATGTGGGATTGCTAATATTAAAAATTTTGGGAGAATTTTGAAGGATGTGATGGAAAGTTATTTTGATTGATTAAAGGAAGTTACCATTTAAAAGTTGTGATTTTGTTGGAATAACTTAGCATGAATAGAAGTTAAAATTGATGAGAGCATTGAGCATAATTTTTGAGATTGCTTTTAATATGCTAAGAGTTTTATTATGAGTTATTGAAAAATTTTAGAGTGTTAAATTTTTGATTGAATGTAGAATTTTTATGGATTCGTAAATTATGAACTTTTGAGTTAAATAGTTGAATTTAAATGTTAATTTTAGAAAATGTTAGTAGTAACATGATAAAATTTTGTTTTGAGATTTATGAGAGTGATTTAAAATTTTTATGATGAATTTGAACGGCTTGGAGTGAATACAAATTTTGGTGGGTTATTTTTGAAAGTTTAATTTTGAAACTTTTGGAGGAAACTTGAGTTAAATTTTAATGGTAGGCCCCAAGATAACCCTACTGAGTATTCCACACTAATTGACATGTCACCTATGACCATGATAGTAGTATATACACAAGTGTTGTTAGTCATCTACCCAGCTATGTGACTGTATTTCCACCTCGACTTACGCGAGCTTTCTTCAATTCTAGATCTTTTAATTGCGACCTTCTAACCCAATTGCAATTTGAATAATGAGTTAATGGCTCCTTAACTGTATTCATCTAGGAGACTATCTTCTCTCCGGAATTGTGTTCCTAAATTAATTTTTTTATGGATTCTTTAATTAATTTTATTTCATGCTTTAACTTGATCTTCTTTATTTTGTACATTAATTATCACCTTGTGAACTCCCACTTTCTATTTTTTTGATCTTTTGGCGTCCCTTACTGTGACTTGGATATTTGGGGACAATACTAAACATTTCCTTCCAACAAATTTCATATGTAAGACCTAGACAAGTCCACCTTCATGTAGATATATCATGTCCCACCAAAATCCATCTCCTTGTACTCTATTTCTTGATATGACCTTATGGTCAAAATGGCCAAACTATAATCATTACCATGATAATTTTCGACCACGGATAAGGATTCAACCTCGACTCAATTCTTTCGACCCAATATGTGTTTTGTTCTACTTAAATTCCTTAATGCTTAGCGTTGTACTTTATCTTGGTTGCTTGACCCATGGTCCCATCCCATTACTAGTTTCACTCTTGTAAGTTGGGTAGAATACCTCACGGCCCAACAAAGCCTTTGTTCCTGTGACCCATGTTGATAAGTTTGCTTAGACTATAAGTTCAGAGGACCCTAACTTAGCTAGTCAACCAAAACAACTGTATAGGCCCAAACTTCGGGCGAGCCTTGATTTTAAAAGATCTTGGACTATTTAAAAATTCCTTCATCAGAACCTCCCTTGCTCATATTTTGACTATCTCATGCTGCTAATGTAGCTTCAGTTTTGCAAGCTTATTTCGTTATCAAGCTTGATCATGACATATTTTATTGGGTGCACCCACTAACATATGGTCTAATCAGAACCGGTGCATGATGGTCTGATCAACCTAGTGCACTTTGGTTCGCTTTTATCTATCGTTCTACGTGGATGGGGACATAGCTAAACTTGTCCTCTAGAGTCCCATCCGCGACTGCCTTGACAACTCCTTTTGAATTATTCGGTCGCCTTTGAACCACGTATTCGTATTCGATAACGCCTCCTTCGAACTCTATATTGCGTTCGCCTTCACCTATTTTAGAAGGATGAAAGCATCGTACTAAAACTCCTCTAACTGTCCTATCACCATGACCATTACCATCCAATGTAACCATATCTTTGTCTTGAACTACTCGACCTTTCCCTCGACACTAAATTTACAATCTTGACTTTCTAATCACTTGAATTTATGAGTGATTACAATCGTCTCTTAATCATACCCTCAACCTAGACTACGACCATATAAACTTCTTTGAACCCTCCTATCTACTGTTGTGCCTTCTCACCCCCTCCTAATTCTTAATTTCGAGGACGAAATTCTTTTAAGTTGGGTAGGATGTAAAACCCCTAAATTTTCTACTATTTTTTTATTATTAAATTTGGTACTGATTTAAAATTTTGTATTGTACGTCGTATAGTCGTATTATACGTCGCGCACGAAATTTTATTTTTCGTAGTTGCTCGTCAAGTGCGAATATGTGCGAGCGTACATATTTTAGAAAAACATTTTTTTATTTTATTATACACTTTCAAAATATTATATAATTATTATTCTTGCTATAAAAACCCTTTTATTTTTAGCAGTTATTAATCATAAATAATATTTTATTGTATACTAGGAAAAGCATAATTATGTAAAGAATATTTGTGCATACATATATTTCGTAATTATTTATTAGTCTATTTTAAATAAAAATGTAATTTTCGAGATTTATTAATATTAATATTTTATTATTCAAAAAGATATTTAAAAATAATTATTATTTTCAAAATTATTATTATTGATATTTTGAAAAATATATTTGGAAGTTATTGTGGCCATTTGAATCTTGATTTGATTTTTGGATTTATTTAAATAGATTAAATTAATATCTATAATTGAGATTGGATTTAATTGATTTGATTTTAAACTAAGAGAATTTGATTTGATTTAAATTAGATTTGGATTTGGATTTGGATTTGAATTTGATTGCTTTTAAATTAAATTAGGAAATATCTAAATTAGGTTTAAAGGAATCATAATTCTTATCTAATTGGGAATTTCCACATCCTATAAATAGGCAGGTACTCCTCCATATTATTTTCGCCACAAATCATCTTTCAAACCATCCTTGTCAAAATTTCTCTCTTTTTTCATCATAAATTCAGCCTCAATTTTCAAAGGTTGTAGCAACTTCGAATGACCATAACTCCCAAATTCGGACTCCTTTTGACCTCAGTTTTTTTGTTGGAATCGTATTGAGGTATATTTTCTGAATGTAAATTTTATTTTCATAAAATCGGAACTTAATTTTCTAGAAAATTTGTGGAGTGTCAGTGGTCCGAAATCTGACACGTTTTAGTGTTTTTGAGATTCTGGGAAAACCAGGAATCAGAATCACGATCCGTTTAAAGTTTCGGAATACTGACAAAAAAATACACATCATATATTTTTCCTAAAAAAAATTCAGAATATTTTATTTTTGGTTTTTATTTTAGAAGTTTGTCACATCGTCTGAGTTTATCTTGTGTAGCCCTGTGACTATTCTGTACCCAACGGGATTGTCAGTTTCACCAGCAAAGACCTCAGGCAAGACACCTTGCCATTTGATGTTTATTTATTTTAGCTCATATTTCATGCATTATTTATTTTTTTTATGTAAAATAAACTGTGATACATGGCATAACCTGTTAGAACTTACTGTTCATTTATATTTCCTGCTATGTATTATTTTTTTTACACATTAAACCTAGATTTAAGGGACCACCTTGTGTGTTGCATTCATGGCCTTGACACGTTGTACCACGAAGTTGTGTGTCGCATGTAGAATACGGACGTGCGTGATTGGCTGGCCACCAGTACGTACAAGCCGTGTGATAGGAATAACCGCTAATAGAGGTTGTATGCTTAGTTTGACTTAGCGGTTAATAGAAGATTTATGTTGTGGATACAACATAATAGACATTGGGTGGAAAGAACAGTTCCTTAGTGTATGGGTCATATATGCATTGCCCTGATTGCCGGTTATCTCCAATGGGAGGTACGGTCCTGATAGCCGATTATCTCCAGTGGAAGGTACGGTCCTGATTGCCGGTTATCTCCAGTGGAAGATACGGTCCTGATTCCTGATATTCCTTATCCGGCCCATTCGTCAAAGGTTTGTTCTTATTGCATTCACTATAGTACGGTTAGGTACCCTATTGCAGGTATCCCTTATTTATTTGAGCAATATTTATTCAGTTTATATGGCATGATATTATGTGTCTTGTTACGTCCCTCTGAGGACCTGGTTATCTCTCCAGGTGTGTGCTTCTGTGAATTTGCAGGTGTTCTAGCCAAGGCCGTGATCTTCTCCATTCTTTCGAAGACGATTGCGCTTGGTTCGTCTCGTTATTTTATCGATCACTTCTTGTACATTTTATTTGAGATAGTTGGTAGTAGACTTTGTCTCCGCCCAACGATTGTATACATGACAAATTCAAAGTTGCTTTTATATCATTTATTTATCTAGTGGATGAGATTTAGTTATTCTGGATTTACTACATTTTATAGCTTATGTATTCATACGAGGTTTCCATATATTGGAGTGTTCTTCGTATGTATGCAGCTGGCATGGATACGTACCTAGTCCTAAGTATATTGGGACTGGGGCGTTACACCTGGATATCGTAAGGATATGAGCTCCATCCACAGTTACTCCTTGAGTTGGGGCTGTTGGTGGTGGTGGTGGGAGATCCTCAGCACTAACTCTATCTGGTTGATAGTTATAGGGCTCTATGAACTCTGTACTTTCTGTTGTCGATCCTTCGGGCTCGGAAGTAGCATAAGGATTAGCTACTCTTTTCCCCTTATGGATCGAACTACGCCTTGTCTCAACCATTGTGAACTAAAAGGAAAAAAAAGATATGATTAGAACGGTAGATACAAACATATCGAAGAAATCACGGACGGAATTAAGCAAGATGCAATTAAGAGACAATAAGATCCTAAGATGAAATAGACTCATAGGGTTAGAAATTTTATTTGTGGATGATATGACCTCTTAACTTCACTCTATTCGTATGCTCACAGTAGTACGACTAACTTAAGTACAACCACGAGTTCGTAGTCTTTTGTGAAATTGGACTTGCATGGGCCACCATAAAAACTTGTCACGACCCGCTCCTACTTTTTGGGATACGAGTACGTGGCCAAGTCCAGCCTACGCCGCAACATCGGCGGTAGTACGATGTTTATGATAACAATGGTCCACAACAAGTACGACACGCGTATATATCATCCACAACTAAGCTATCAATATTAACCAAAAATATCATATCCAATAGTCTCAATATAATAATAATCAAATAATCCACTACAACTCAGAAAAGTCTCGGGAACAAACCCGAATAGCAGAAAATAAAATAGACAATTAAACTCTATAACTATAACTACCAACTAATACGAATCCATAAGGAAGGAAATATACTAATATTCATCAGGGCTAGAATCGGGTACGTCAGTGACATCAGGGTCGCCAACATACTCATCGTAGATCTCGGGACATATCTTGTCATCTAAAGCTGAAAAATAGTTATCCAGTCACGATTGGAACAAGATTACCATAACACTATATTACACAAATATAGTATACAAGCATGAAGAAATGATAAAATAAAATTAACTGAAGATAAGTATAGGCATATCATTATATGATAAGGAAGTACCTCTGAGATATGATAACAATATGAAAGTAGACTTTGACACACCAGTAAGACATGAAAACAATACGAAGGTAGACTTGACAAAAGAAGAATAATAGACAATAGAGCAACAATGATTAAGTCACGTGTACTGTGTGTTTTAGAATACCAAATTTTAGCATGTAGATGGCTTGGGATATCCGCCAGTCATACGTGTGGTGCATGACTGATATTATGCAATCAATGTATAGGTGGTCTGTATTCAATTCGTTGACCACATGCTTACTTGTTGTATTCTCCCGTCCAACTCACTCACAATATATGTCCATTACAATAAACATTAGCTATACGATAAACTGTAAACGATGAGAAACAATGAGTAAGACATGAACATGTACGTATATCCTAACGATTCTAATTAACTCTCGTGCACAATAGTGATCATGAACAATAAAAATCATGAATCATAAGGGAGTAATAGCGAAAAGAGGACACGAAGATACATGCAGTATAAAATAAAGAAAACATAGGTCATAGTGATACTTGCCTGCTCTGATAGCTGATAAAGTCACAAGTCAAGACGTCATAGTTCGATCTACCCCTTCACATAAAAACCACAAGTTAGATCAACGATTCCCACTCTAAAAATCCTAGAAAGTGGCTAATGGGTTAACTTAATTAATACTATTCTAGTTCTGGAGTAAATCATCTAAAATCCTATTTTAACCTATTTAATTCTGAAATAACAATCTAAACACAAATATTTGGCCAAGGAAAGTTACGGTTCCAAATTTGGGACACGTGACACACAAAACGAGATACATGATTGACTAACTAGTCAAATATTATGACTTCAAAAGTTTGAACATTTTAGCGCCATGAGTGTACTGGAATCGATCGTGCAGCAAAATCATGATTTGGTCAAAAGTTATCGCCATTATGGCTAATCGTGACCAAATCGATGAATCGTTGACCAAATCTGACTTCTACGAATAAAATAAAATATTGGATGAGACTTTAAATTTCTGAAAAAATTATATATTGTAGAGCTTGATGTCAGCTTTCTAAAACGTCAAACAGATCGCGAATCGGAGTTCGGGATCCCTTGGAATCTCGAAAATCGCACGATGTATCAATTTTTGGATAAACAACACTCAAATAATTATCCAGAAATTCGAACATAAAATACCAAAAATAAATTATATTTTCAGAAACCTAACCTCAATATGCTTCTAACAAAAAAACGACATGCAAAAATCACATCTAGGTTGGCGGCAATCACTCCGCGAAGTTGGAAGATCTCTATTGAACTCTCCCACAAAAGGCTGCTGGAAATTATTCGGTTCTAAAAAAAAACTAACAATATACTTATATATATAGGGAGAGGGAGTCAGTGGCTGTCCAGGCGGTGGCTTGAGAGGCCACATGGCACCATCGTGTGCACCAACCGCACTGATCGAACGGCCCAGAGCAAGTCCTGCTTGGCTCGGCTTAGGGGCAGCTCCAAGCCGGCTCGGGCTGGGATTCCATGGGCGGCTCGGAGACCGATCCCCACCCGCCCCCAATGACTGCCACCTGGGCCCCATTTCCAGCTTGCATGGCTGCCAGGTGAGCCCAGGGTTCGGGGTGTGGGTTTTTGTTTTTATTTAATCTTTTTTTCTTATTTTAATTTAGAAAAGTAGTTTTTAATACTTTAACCCCCAAATAAATCCAAATAATTCAACGAAAAATCCTAAAATTCCTAAAAATTCCTAAAAAAATCTAGAAAATATTTTAAGGATTCTAGAGCCCAAATAAATTCTTTGGCCTCATAACTACTCTCGGGTGCTCTCATAGTAAATCATAGAAGCTTAGAAAAATAATTAAATCATATATACAATTATCTAAATTTTTTCATAAAATTCTGAAAATTTTAAAATGGTAAAATAATATACTAGGGACTATCTAGGGGCCCCCAGAGACTATATACGACCAAATTTCCTTATACCTAACCTATTGGCTTAGGAAAAACCTTATGATCCCAAATCAATATCCGAGTTAATAATTGATTCTAACTAAAAATAAAATTAAAAAAAAATCTCCAAAATATAAGATAGATTCTAGGAACCCAAATGCTACAGTTCTTCCAAAGTATTTCGAGCTATTCATTTTCAAATCTCAAACCAGTTACAATCCTCTAGTCGATTTGCCAGTGCGGTACGGTCTAAATGTTTCAGAGAGATTGTTATCAGAGGCTTGATTGAAGAAAGATACTTCACAATTAAAGTTGGTCAAGTACTTCGGATCAAAGCTCGTGTTGTAGAAGTTGCAAGGACTTTAGATGAAAACTTGTGATATATTTCCAATAGTGGATTCAACTGGAAGCTAGAGTTCTTCCGACTGGACTAGTCCTTACAAGAGGACCAGCATACATCCTTGTGTTTGCGTTTGCTTTATGATCTCTTCTTTTTATTTACTTACTTGCGATATATTATATGTGACCTTGTTGCTAATATTTTTAAATAGCTAAATTCTGCTGCCTACTCTAATCACCCCTAGAGTATTGCGCTTTACAATTCGTTCCTATAATTGGTTTCAAAGCAGATGCTCCTTATAGAGGTATTATTGCTCATACCAATTGCTCCTATAATAAATATACTCTATATTAATATATAAAATATATTGGTATCTTGGCATACCTACCATATCATACCCTATCTATTCCTATCAGGTTTTCTGAGTTATAACTCCTAAATCTTTTAGGTAAGCTTATCTACATATACCCTACATATATCATGTAGGTAATTCCATTACCTACATGCCAACCCTATTACCTAGACACTCTAGTTAAAGCCCTTACTGATGTCTTGACCTTGCCTACTAAATTCCTAACTCACATGTGAGCCCCCAATACACACTCATACTAAGGTACAAATTCTATATATACTTAGGACACACACAACAATAGTACATACATATCCTTAGTCACCCAACACATACTCACTTACTTATACGTGGTAGGCCTTCAAAGGGACAAAACACACCCTGCTTAACTGGCCACCCACTCACTGATTCAGTGATTCACAATTCACTATAACACCTTTAGACACCCACACACATATACAATGACAAGAGAACACTCAAAATCACCCTAACTCTCTCACACGCTCACTGCTCAAGGCCACACAGGCCTTACAAAACTTGTATGTAGGGAGTTTTCTCCCTACACAGCTGCACCAGTTGTAGGAGCCAAACACCCTGTACTCTATCAAAATCCTGTGTAACACAGGCCTATGGCCAAATGTCTGGCCTCTCCTCTTACTGTAGCACCTGTGTTGGCAGCAACCACTGCTGCCAAGGGCCAAGTTGCCCCTGCAATCGGTGTATCCTACAGGCCAGTGGCCCAACTGCCTACGGCTATACTCTCCTCTTATATTTATGTCCCCCTATTGCCTCTAAGGGACACATGCCCTTCCCTTGTAAGCTATCCTAAGTCATACACCTAACACATTTACTGTCAATGACAGTTCCTTGCCTCCCCATTACCTAATCTTAGATACATACCTATCACTTACACTTGAAGGGCATCCCATTGCTAAACCCCAAGTGCAAGGCACTGAACCAACCCGACACTAACACATTCACATATCTACAATCATATGGTAGGTGTACTAGAACACCTAGCATATACCCTCCCTTCTTACTAAACCCTTTATACTTATGTACTTCACATTTTTGCTAACTGCTTATACACTTGCACAGCTTAACACTACCTGGACACTCAAACCCATACTCACCACTGTGGGTGCACTGGCCCATGGCCTGTACAGGCCAGACAGGCCTTGGACTGGGAGGTGAACTACCTGGTTCCTGTACAGGAAAAGCCCTTGCCTACTAAGTACAGTAACATAAGGCTTATGGCCCCTACTCTAGGTACTATTTTAGCTACTGCTATAGCTCTAAATTCCATTTTATTAAGAGTGATACCATATATATATGATCCTTGACTGATACAAGTGAAATAGAGGAATGATAACCAATCCTCTCAACTAATAATACATCTATTGCCTATAGGACTAATGCATTCTCCTATGGTTGATGCATAATAAATAGAGGACTGATACAAGCCAATAGCAACTGACACATAGGGTCACTATCTAACCCTCTCTTCATTTGTTCACTTAATGCCATATGAGGGTTCACTCACTCACACCCATCAGTCTACTGTTGCAGACTGATACTCTCTTGTATCACTCCTACACTCTCAAACTCACACCACTCTCTCTCAATCTGACACACACACAACTCGATTAGACACTCACACCAAATGAACACCCGTTGACACACAAATTCATATGCTTGCATATATAGACACAAATGAATATAGGACTGATACAACAATAGTAGGCTATATAATCTGATACATGTGTTAGCCACCTGAGCTCCATGACTGATACATATAAAAGTAACCCTCCCAATACAGCCACAGGGATTTAACTCCATGCCTGCTCACAAGCAGCATGCTATTGCTGATGCTCTCATGTGGCAGTGGGCAAGCTACTTCTTACAGTTACAAGCAGTCCCCTCCCCTATCTCACTCTCATTACATATACTCTCTACATTGCTTATTACTAAATTCCTTCCCTATTCCTGAACCCCCTTGCTAATACCAACTGATGCCTATATTTCTTACTAAAGATTGATACAATATATATACATGGGACTGATATAACATAAAAATATGTGACTGATGTATATATATATATATATATATATATATATATATATATATATATATATATATATATATAAAGAGAGAGAGAGAGAGGTTTATATATACATATCTGTATAGAGACACATATTATTGGTTTAGTCATACACAAAATTCATGCCCAATTTCCCTCTTCCTCACACATACCCAGTGCATAGTGTGCTCAACTGTTCACAGAACAGTCATACCCTCACACATTGGATTAGACACACTTTCACCCTATATGCCTATGCTCCATACATACATACATACATTGACATATACATATGCCTATATATACATAGACACTTGGAAATCATAAATACACCTATCCTAGGGCAAATCAAGTTGTACATAGGTAAAAAAATAGAATTAAATGGCCAAGTTGATATTTTAACAAACACTTGGTGGTCATAATCCCGTAGCTGCCCAAATGACGCCATTCTAACCCATATGACTATTAGGAATGAGTCATCTAACACCTATTTCACCACCTATAGGGTTGGATCTAGCCATTAGAAGGGTCCCCTACATGAATGCATAAAATTTGGCAATGGAAAAGAGGGTTTAGAAGGTTATACCTATGTAAAATGAAGCCTACACGAAGCTCCACGAATTTGGAGAAGAACGAGGAAGAAGTGGCTCTCAAATCCTTGCTAGAGCCTCCACCAAGACTTCTTGAGCTCCTCAAGTCCTTAGCACAACAATGGTAAGAAGGAGGAGAAAATGTAGCACCCAGTTTCTAAAATGAGGATAATTTTAAGCTTTTGTATTTTTAATTATTTAATAATATTATTTAAATCATGATATGATTTATGGTAATTTTTAATCAATTTAAAACTATTTAAAACCATGACTTGTGATTTTGATGTTTTGCTAGTGTAACCCTAGAGACTGCATGACCTAGAGACTAACCATGACCATGGGGACCTAACTATGTGATTATGATGACTAATTGTGACTTTTTAGCCTAGGAGTATTTTGGACTTCTTAATGAAAATGAATTTTGATTGATTATTATAGTGCTAAGTATTTTATTAGAGACTAACCTAGTTTTGACTAAGCCTAGATGCTAATGATGTTCATGGAGGTTTAGTTAGAAGGTTAGAGACTTAATGGCTAAGTTAAATTAATATTTAGATATTATGTTAGTAGGATATTTTGACTAAATGTTAAGAAAGGCTACTTTTGATGTAAGCCTTCGATTGAGCCTAGAATCATGTGGAGAAGCCTTAGCCACCCATCTAACCTTGCAAAACCCTAACCCTAGCGTTTATCAAAAGCCATCAAGAGGCCATACCCCTATTTAATCACATCATCAAAGTTCTTGCCTCTTTTTAAATTACATAAATCCCTATTAGTGTTCTTCTCCAAACCTTCACAAATTTCTTATTTCTCCACCAAATTTGACCAAACCAATTGCGTTGGACTCCCCTACAGTAGAGGATATTAATAGTGGGCAGCTAGCAAGGATTCGGGGGCTTGGGATCATTGCAAGTGGGAGAAGAGCTCTCATTTCAAAGCCTCTTCATTAAGGTTTCACTCTCAATAGGTAAAACCCTACAAACCCTAATGAATTCCTAATTTCTTTACATAGATACATCCATTTAGGGTTACCCTAGGTGTAGCTCAAGTTTGGTAGGAAATCGTATCTATTTTGTGTCCGTATCGAATACGTATCGGTATTTTTAAATAAGTGTTTGGTAAAATGCCACATAAGAAATTATTTTAGTAATTTTCAAAACCAATTACATAGGTTTGTAGCTAATTAAGTCAATATTGCATATCAAGTCGACTGAGTTGATTTATGTTCACTTTTCATGTCCAAATTGGACACACACCTTACGCACGAGAGACCGCACGTGGCTCGTGCGGTTCTCCTGCTGTTTGAGTGTCCTAGCGGACACAAAACGGCACCATATGACATGAAACTTTATGGACACGTGGGGGCACCCACTGACATTATGTCCATGAAGTTTCATGGGTCCTCGTTCAGTGTACACGAAGAAATCGACCGCACACTAACATTGCCCTGTCTGTGCATGGTTGAAATTTTGTCTCTAATACGGGGCTGTAACTTGGACACGACACATCTTGGGGTTCGTGCAGGTACCCTAGGACCTATCCCTAGACCTACCCTAGCTACGTGCATGAGCACGAGACTCCTTGTGCCACGTGTCGAGCTCTATTCTCCTTGACATGGCTGTACGAGGCAGCCTCTGTGCTATCTTTGATACACTGTGTCGACCCCCCTGTTTGGACACAATTTGATACTTCGTGGACATGCACACGACACTTGGACACTCCCTAACATGCTAGCTACACCTTGACACACTGACTGGACACATTAGACACTTTGGGTTTTGATGTTTGGGTTCCAGTTTGAAGCTTGGGTATGTATCAGTAATGCTTGGGTATGTATCAATAATTAGAATACTCAAATCTTTGCTTCAGTCATCTATTATGGAAGTAAAGTCCAATTGTGGAAGTTCATTCTTCTAAGATTGCTTGATTCAATTCACTCCTATGAGGAATCTGTTGGGATCTTGACACAGGCCTTGTTGTAACACCCAGTTTCTAAAATGAAGTTAATTTTAAAATTTTGTATTTTAATTTATTTAATTATGGTATTTAAATTTTAATATAATTTTTAGTGATTTTTAATCACTTTAAAACTATTAAATATTATGACTTGTGATTTGGTGTGTAGCTAGTGAAACAGTAGAGACTGTTGATCTAGAGCCTAGCCATGTGATTAGGATGTTTAATTAGTACATTTTAGCCTAGAGGGTATTTTGGTCATTTTAGGATTTATTTGAATTTATTATGATTTATGGGAATTTGTGTGAATTTATTACTAATTAAATATTGCTATGTGTTATGTTAGTCCTTAACCTAGAAGTTTAGCCCTAACCCAGATTAGACATGGCCTAGACTAGGGTTAGTTAGCTTGGATTAGTCATCACTAATCATTGGTTAGAATGATCAAGTTAGACTAGCTAGTTTTAGTTAATTGAGACTAGCATTGAAACCTAGGTTCCATCCTAGCCATCGATTTGACATAATATAAGGGTGACCATTGGATGGGGTCCCAAAACCCAAGAATGGCCAGCCCAAAACCCTAGGTGAGCCTATTTAATCCCTCCCAAATCATTGCCTCCTTGTTCATTCTCTCTCTTTTCAAGAACAAGGTTTGTCCCTTTAGAAACCCTTCCCTATTTTGATCAATATAATTCCTTTTTCATTCAAACTTCTTCCATAGTAATCTAAATTTTATTTTTCTATTGTTCAAGGAGGTTATTCTCGAATTTGGGACAATTTGGAGCTTGGGGGCTTGCAAGAAGGATCCCCCATTTTGAAGCTTTCCTTGAGGAAGTACACACCTAGGTAACTTTTCATTCCCTCCATAAAATTTCAGTTTCTAGGCATGGATAGGAAGCCCTAGGTGTCCTCTAACTGTTGGTATAGGTTTTGCTAGGTTTCGTGTCCTTTACGTGTTCATATCGGACACGTATCAGTGTGTATTCGTAGGTGTTCGATGAAATGCCACAGTGGGCATTTCGTTCATAATTTCTAATTTTGTTTGAATAAAAAATTAGGATTTTGTGTCGCTTACACGTTTCTAATGTTCTGAACACGTTTCTGTGTCGAGTCGTGTCCGTACGGTGGCGTGGATACAGCCTCGCGCACGGCTAAGGTTTTCCCTGCTGCTCGTGGCCTCATGTTCAGTGCACAGGCCACGTGGCGGGCCGTATTTGGACTGAAAGGAGGGGGCAGTATCTGCGAACCTATCCCCTAAGCCTCGTGTCCTGCGGCATCATGTCGGGCACGCCAGGAGTCGCACACTGGTCTTACACGCGCGCGCGTTCAGTCTGAATCACGTACTGATACGCGAGTCGTGTCCACTCTGGACACGACGTGGTCGTGTCGTGTTGGATCCTATGTGTAACTTGACACATGGGCTACATGTGGGCATGACCACGAGACCCCACGTGTCGTGTGTCGTGTCCTACAGACATGTGCACGTGTGCACGACACTGCTTTTCTGTGTACAGTCCAGTTATTGATTTCAGTATTTAATTCCTAGTTTAATGGTTTAAATTATAATTTTAATTGCTAATTAGATCCTGTACATGAATTATGATATATATTAAAATTAGATTTACATATTAGAATAGGTTTTGATGTGAGTTTTTGGATTCAAAATTGTTTAAATATGCCATTCAGCTGATCACTGATATATGGGTTTTCATTTTCCTAAACATTAATTTCCAGTTTTAAGTGATGTTTTTTCACTGATTATTACTCCCACATGTTTGTAGTTCAAGTTTAGCTAAATATTTCAATTCAAATGAGCTGTTAGTTGGATGTACTAATTTGTTCACATTTCCTAACAAGGTATTAACCCACTTTACTGAATGTTCATTTTATTCTGGATATCATGAGTTGATTTCCTAGTCAACAGAATTGTTTTCATATAACTGTTTAAACCTGAGATTTTACTCTCACTTCACTTTGTCAACCTGTACACTGTTTCTAGGTTTTTCATGTTGCATTGGTTGTATAAATGGTTGAAATTCAAATAAGGATTTTGTTAGTTAACTGTTATTGCATTTTCCTATTTTTCCTGAGATGTATTCACTGATTTCCTTTAATCTGAGTTGATTCCTTCCTTAATGCAATCATTCCCTATTTTCCTTAAACACATGTGCACTGTTTTGCAAACCACATGAACACTTTACTGATTTCCTCTAGTGCTCACTGTTTCCAGGAATTCCTATTCCTGTAATGTATTCCAATTGTCTTCAATGTTAATTGTTCTTCCAGGATTCCCTACAGTCATCACACACATGAGCACAACATGAATCCACTGAATTTCCTAATTCCTAATTGCACACCCAACTGTCCTTTCTTGTTTTCTATTGGCACTGATTTCCAGGATATAACATGCCACTGTTTGCATTACCTAGGACTGATTCCTATAGACACTGCTACACATGTACATTGTTCACAGATTTTTCCCATTTCCTATAGCACATCACACATTGAACCCTCATGTATCAAACACACACACATGACACTCTCAACTGAGCTTGTTTAGCCATGTAAACTGAATTCATTGCCCAACATTCCTAAAACTCTAAACTGAACTGTGAAAACTGAGTTTTCCTATTTGTAAACCTGAAACATGGGTTTGAAGGTTAATGTAGTTTGGATTTAAGGTTGTGTATAAATATATGTAGTTGTTGTTTAATTTCATTGGTTGATATAGGTTTTCATATATCCTCTAATACATGCTCTTAGCTTGAAAATCTGAAGTTAGAGGTATTCCCTCTTTAAGCTAAAATTTTGATGTCAATTACTTAGATTAATTCATGTGCATATGTAATAGTTGCTACTAGGTTCCTTTGAAATGTCATGTGATCACCACACTGTTTTGAACTTCCAATGCACTATTTTCTATTGTCTTACACACAAGACACACACACACACACACTCATCCACACCCTCATGTCACCATGTCACACACATGTTCATAGCTCTCTACACACACATGCTATCCATAATACTCTATGCATATATTTACATATATGTATATATATATATATATATATATATATATATATATATATATATATATATATATATATATATATATATATATTATATATATATATAAATATATATATATATTATATATATATATATATATATATATATATATATATATATATATATATATATATATATGTCTGTGTGTGATGCATATATTATTTTGTAGCCTTCATATTTATAATGTGTGTTATTATATTATTTTAGGTACATATATTAATATATGTATATGTGTGAATATGTATATGTATATGTGTGAATATGTGGTGTGGACTATAGGTAACATAGCCTATGGGTGTATCTGTTTGCCAGTTTAGAGACTAGATTAGACTTGTGTAGTCTTGTTAGACCTAGAATAGACTAGTTAGACTAGTATAGACTTGTTTGACTAAGGAGTGGCCTAGTTGACCTAGTTTGACTAGTGTAGTTGACTGGAGTTGACCAAGTGTTGACTTTAGCCCAGTTTGACTTAGACAGCATGCAGATGCATTATAGATTATATTTATCATCCCCTGTATACATCTTGACTTGTGTTGCTCTAACTAGGATTCAGGTACCTCATCTCGGACAATATATTTACTTCAGACATTCAGATACCAGACGAGTACATTCTCTGATCATTTCATATCCTACTTAAAATTATTTTCCTGCTTTAAATTACTTTACTTGATACTGTCACGTTGTTCACACGGATTAGTACTATATGGATCGCTTCTTGAGATGTTATCCCTTCAGGGAGCATCGGGTACTACATGTTCTGTGCGTTTCACTTACATGGCATATCACTTTGCTTCATTGGTTCATTGATCACTTGTGACATGTACTCTCTTGATCACAGAGTCTTCCTTGAATCCTTATTCCATTTATTGAGTTTTCTAGAATCCCCATTTATGGGACTTCCATGTACCACCCTTCGGGGGCCTTTGCATGGAATCATAACATAACCTGGTTGGATCCTTGTGTATTGATTGGGGGTACGGAGGAGTAGAAGTAGACATGTGAATAATATCCAAGTAGTGTAGCAGCAGAATCATTCATAGTGTAGCATGAGAATCATCATATGCCATTTACATGTCTATATTGTACTCAGACTCACTAGCCGCTGTTAGTTCTCTATGTATAGTAGATATTTCTATTACAGTTCTCTTCCTGTTGACATACTGTATTTTCTTCAGTACCTGTATCTTACTTTACTGCATGATTATATTTTCTAACCTGCTATGAACTGTTGAGATGTATTGTGCTCGCTCCTGTCCTGACTGGACCTGTTGAAAATATTACAGAGGACGAGGAGAAGGCCTGTGTGGATACCTTCTACGGGGTAGTCCAAGACGACACTTGTGAGCTGGACTCTCAGGAGGACCCAGCTCTAGCTGAGGACATTACCCCTATTGCCTAGACTAGCTTATTTAGGCTTATCTTACTTATGTTGTCTTGAGACTAGTAGTTAGACTTTATTTTTCTGTCTTGAGATCTGAGATGTATATATTCTTTCATATTCAGTAGCTGAGGCATGTATTTCTGGATATTTGCTGAGATGTTATCTTAGACTTTCTGATCACCTGTATTTCTTTGATTTCTACATCATATCGTGTTTCCTTCTTCCTTAGTTGTGATTGAGTTTATTTACTGCTATGTCACCCCCATTCGGGGAGTATAAACTGTTTAACTTTATATTGTTAGATGTTGTGACCTAGGACATCGTTCTACCGCCGACACTGCAGCGTAGGCTGGACGTACCAACATCTCGTGTCCTTATTCTAAGGTGCGGGTCGTAACACATTTTTAATGGTAGCCCATGCAGGTTGAGTTTATGTAGTAGTATTCGAACTAGAGTACCACTACAGTCTGCAGTAGGATTAGGAATTTTTTTGAGGTACTCAATCACATTAGGAAAAACTCTTAACTGAATTCCTACCATCTAAATTCCTGTTGAAGATTGCTCCTTTGAATAACTGTCCTCCCTTGAATTATCGTTTCTATCTCAGTATTGATTCCTTATTTGATCTGTCTCCAGGATGGTGATCGAGATACGATTGCATCGCTCTGGTCCAGCAGACGCTGGTGAGAGGCCTACCACCTCTCTCCCGATTGTGGACGCTGGGACCACAACACTTCCTGTTTCTGCTCATATTGGAGCATCTGCAGCTTTTGGGAGTGTACCTCCACCTGTCCGGAGGTCTTCTCCTATTATTCCAGATATGTATCAACAGCAGTTACCTTCAGGGTCAGTAGATGCAGCTCAGATGTTTACCCTTTTCCAGCGATTCTTGGAGTCTCAGCAGCAGATGCAGCAGAGCCAGTCTGCTGATATCCGACAGAGCATACAGGATACTCACCAGTTGGTCAGGACGACAGTAGAGCTGGTGGCTGCTCAGCCACAGGGAGGTCAGATGCAGCCGTATCAGCCGAGGACTCCAGACATCCAATCTTTTAAGAAGATGGGACCCCGAGACTTCAAGGGTACAGAGGGCATCATATACGCTGACGATTGGATAGAGCACATTGAAGAGATATTTCGATTAGCACAGATACCAGCAGGATTACAGTTCGAGGCAACCGCCAGTCAGATACAGGACTTGGCCCGTACCTGGTACCAGACGGACCCGAAGGTTGGTACAGCCGGTCAGACTTGGGCAGTGTTCAAGAAACTATTCAAAGAGAAATTCTTTCCCGATACAGCACTCCGTGCTTTGGAGGCCTAGTTCGAGAGTTTGGTTCAGGGGAACCAGACCGTTGAGGAGTATGCTGGAGAGTTCAGCCGTTTGAGCCGATTCGTTGAGGATCTTACTGAGGCCGGAAAGGCGAGGAGGTTCCGTAGGGGTTTGATCAGAGAGATCAAGTCATATACCAAGAGCGACCGCGATGCCACTTTCGAACAGATTCTGGTAGGAGCCATGACAGCGAAGGACGATCTTGGACTGAAGGAGAAGAGGATACAAGATATTCAGGGAGCTAGTGGCAGTGCGGGTCCGGCAAAGAGGCCCCACCTACAGATTCAGCAACAGATGCCCCGTTTGCAGTTTCAGCAGCAGTATCCGCAGCAGATGCTACCTCTACAATTTCAGCAGCAGTACCAGCAGCCGAGGGTCTACTTTCAGTAGCGGCAGTTTCAGGACCGTGTACCCTTTCAGCAGGCGCAGCAGCCACAAATGCAGCAGCAGGCCCCGGGACAGCAGCTTGTTATTATTTGCATTTTTTGCAAGAGACCAGGGCACGATTGGGGCGAGTGCCGGAAGAGGCTGGGCAGATGTTTGCTTTACGGAGGATCCGATCATCGTTTGAGAGAGTGTCTCGAGTCATCGGGACAGACAGTTCAGGAAGCAGGAGCTAGGGCTCCGGTAGGCCAGCAGAAGGGATTACCCTTACCGACTCAGCAGCAGAGGTACATGCAGCATCAGCAGCAGGCTAGGGAAGGCAAGCAGGAGCGAGCTTTCGCCAGGACAGTCGAGGATGCTCAGGCCGTTGGAGATCTAGTTGCAGGTTCCGTTCTCTTGATTCAAATTCTGCAATTGCCTCTTATAACTGCCTTGAAAATTCGATTCCCTCTGTTCCTTGTTGATTTATCAATTTTGTCCTATTGTTCTTGTGTTACGTTTAATTTTCTCCTGAGATGAATCATATGGGCTAGGTCACCTTAGTTATGGGATCTAGAATCTTCGATAATCGTGTTTAGCTGGCATAGTGAGGATATATAGTCAGATTTAGGACATATTTCTCGGGTGTAGGAATTTAAGGTTTTTGCTGCCAAGCATGTGGCAATGCAAAAATTTTAAATACCATAATTCTAGAGGTATGTGCCCTAGTCGAGGACTCTGTGATTATTGTAGCCTTGCTCACTCGCACGACGAAGATTCTGAGTATCATGATTTTGGACAGACGCATATGATTATCTGACGGTATGTTTGAGACTTCGATTGTGGGGTGTTTGACCAAGAAGGACTACTACCATTTTAATTTCGAGGACAAAATTTTTCTAAGGCGGGTAGACTTGTAACACCCAGTTTCTAAAATAAGGATAATTTTGAAATTTTGTATTTTAATTTATTTAATTATGGTATTTAAATTTTAATATAATTTTTAGTAATTTTTAATCATTTTAAAACTATTAAATATTATGACTTGTGATTTGGTGTGCAGCTAGTGAAACCGTAGAGACTGTTGACCTAGAGCCTAGCCATATGATTAGTATGTTTAATTAGTACATTTTAGCCTAGAGGGTATTTTGGTCGTTTTAGGATTTATTTGAATTTATTATGATTTATGGGAATTTGTGTGAATTTATTACTAATTAAATATTGCTATGTGTTATGTTAGTCCTTAACCTAGAAGTTTAGCCCTAACCCAGATTAGACATGGCCTAGACTAGGGTTAGTTAGCTTGGATTAGTCATGACTAATCATTGGTTAGAATGATCAAGTTAGACTAGCTAGTTTTAGTTAGTTAAGACTAGCATTGAAACCTAGGTTCCATCCTAGCCATCGATTTGACATGATGTGAGGGTGACCATTGGATGGGTCCCAAAACCCAAGAATGGCCAGCCCAAAACCCTAGGTGAGCCTATTTAATCCCTCCCAAATCATTGCCTCTTTGTTCATTCTCTCTCTTTTCAAGAACAAGGTTTGTCCCTTTAGAAACCCTTCCCTATTTTGATCAATATAATTCCTTTTTCATTCAACCTTCTTCCATAGTAATCTAAATTTCATTTTCCTACTGTTCATAGAGGTTATTCCCGAATTTGGGACAATTTGGAGCTTGGGGGCTTGCAAGAAGGATCCCCCATTTTGAATCTTTCCTTGAGGAAGTACACACCTAGGTAACTTTCCATTCCCTCCATAAAATTTCAGTTTCTAGGCATGGATAGGAAGCCCTAGGTGTCCTCTAACTGTTGGTATAGGTTTTCTTAGGTTTCGTGCCCTTTAGGAGTCCGTATCGGACACGTATCAGTGTGCATTCGTAGGTGTTCGACGAAATGCCACAGTAGGCATTTCGTTTATAATTTCTGATTTTGTTTGAGTAGAAAATTAGGATTTTGTGTCGCTTACATGTTTCCAATGTTCTGAACACGTTTCTGTGTCGAGTCGTGTCCGTACGGTGGTGTGGACACAGCCTCGTACGCGGCTAGGGTTTCCCTTGCTGCTCATGGCCTCGTGCTCAGTGCACAGGCTACGTGGCGGGCCATGTTTGGACTGAGAGGAGGGGGCAGTGTCTGCGAACCTGTCCCCCAAGCCTTGTGTCCAGCGGCGTCGTGTCAGACACGCCAGGACTCGCACACTGGTCTTACACGCGCACGCGTTCAGTCTGAATCGCGTACTGATACGCGAGTCGTGTCCACTCTGGACACGACGTGGTCGTGTCGTGTTGGGTCCTATGTATAACCTGACACGTGGGCTACATGTGGGCATGACCACAAGACGCCACGTGTCGTGTGTCGTGTCCTACAGACATGTGCACGTGTGCACGACACTGCTTTCCTGTGTACTGCCCAGTTATTGATTTCAGTATTTAATTCCTAGTTTAATGGTTTATATTATAATTTTAATTGCTAATTAGATCCTATACATGAATTATGATGTATATTAAAATTAGATTTACATATTAGAATAGGTTTTGATGTGAGTTTTTGGATTCGAAATTGTTTAAATATGCCATTCGGCTGATCACTGATACATAGGTTTTCATTTTCCTAAACATTAATTTCCAGTTTTAAGTGATGTTTTCTCACTGATTATTACTCCCACATGTTTGTAGTTCAAGTTTAGCTAAATATTTTAATTCAAATGAGCTGTTAGTTGAATATATTGATTTGTTCACATTTCCTAACAAGGTATTAACCCACTGTACTGAATGTTTATTTTATTCTGGATATCATGAGTTGATTTCCTAGTCAACTGAATTGTTTTCATATAACTGTTTAAACCTGAGATTTTACTCTTACTTCACTGTGTCAACCTGTACACTGTTTCTAGGTTTCCCATGTTGCATTGGTTGTGTAAATGGTTGAAATTCAAATGAGGATTTGGTTAGTCAACTGTTATTGCATTTTCCTATTTTTCCTGAGATGTATTCACTGATTTCCTTTAATCTGAGTTGATTCCTTCCTTAATGCAATCATTCCCTGTTTTCCTTAAACACATGTGCACTGTTTTGCAAACCACATGAACACTTCACTGATTTCCTCTAGTGCTCACTGTTTCCAGGAATTCCTATTCCTGTAATGTATTCCAGTTGTCTTCAATGTTAATTGTTCTTCCAGGATTCCCTACACTCATCACACACATGAGCACAACATGAATCCACTGAATTTCCTAATTCCTAATTGCGCACCCCACTGTCCTTCCCTATTTTCTATTGGCACTGATTTCCAGGATATAATATGCCACTGTTTGCATTACCTAGGACTGATTCCTACAGACACTGCTACACATGTACATTATTCACAGATTTTTTCTATTTCCTATAGCACACCACACATTGAACCCTCATGTATCAAACACACACACATGACACTCTCAACTGAGCTTGTTTAGCCATGTAAACTGAATTCATTGCCCAACATTCCGAAAACTCTAAACTGAACTGTGAAAACTGAGTTTTCCTATTTGTAAACCTGAAACATGGGTTTGTAGGTTAATATAGTTTGGATTTAAGGTTGTGTATAAATATATGTAGTTGTTGTTTAATTTCATTGGTTGATATAGGTTTTCATATATCCTCTAATACATGCTCTTAGCTTGAAAATTTGAAGTTAGATTCCTTCTTTAAGCTAAAATTTTGATGTCAATTACTTAGATTAATTCATGTGCATATGTAATAGTTGCTACTAGGTTCCTTTGAACTGTCATGTGATCACCACACTATTTTGAACTTCCAATGCACTGTTTTCTACTGTCTTACAAACAAGACACACACACACTCATCCACACCCTCATATCACCATATCATACACATGTTCATAGCTCTCTACACACACATGCTATCCAATGCACTGTTTTCTATTGTCTTACAAACAAGACACACACACACTCATCCACACCCTCATGTCACCATATCACACACATGTTCATAGCTCTCTACACACATGCTATCCCTAATACCCTATACATATATATATATATATATATATATATATATATATATATATAGATATATATATAAAAAAGACGGATGGCCTGGGTGTTCCTTCCCCTGGAAGGAGCCTCCTCCCCGTTCCTCGGGTTCTCCCTCCCGCCACCCGCCATCGACTGGAGGTCGGCAGCTCCCGGTCGTGCGCCGCTCCGCCGAGAGCTCCCCTCATCCCTTGCCTCCCTCTCGGATGGGCGGGCCCGGTCGGTGTTTGTCTGAGATGCGGCTGCACCTCCTCCTTTCTCCCTCGCCATCGTCGTAGCCGCCGCCTAGTCGTCGGAGGCGTCGCCGCGCTAGGTGCCAGCGCTCGTCCCCGGCCCCCTCTCTCCTCGGCCCCCCGTCTCGCTCTCTCGCCGCCCAGTTCGCTGTGCCGCCTGCTCCCGGCCCACCGTCTTATCTGCCCGCCGCCCCTGGCGTTGCGCCGTCCCCCGCGGCTCCCCCTTCCGCCATCCTTCCCCTGAGGCGGCCCTCTGTTCCTGTGGCAGTGGTCGTCCCGCCCGTGGTGACGCCTTCCCCGCCCGTCCCCATGGCTGCGGCCCCATCCTCCGTCCCCCCCTCGTCGAGGCGACCCTCCGGTCCTCCGGCCGCTTCCGCCTCGGTCCCTCCTCCTTCTCTGGTTTCCAGCTCCGTCCCGCTTGGTCCACCTCCTCCGGATCCTTCCTCCCTGGCATGCGCCTACCCGGCTGTAGCCACTCCCCCGGAGATCCCCCCCGCCGTGCTCCCTTCCGTCCCGGCCGCGGGCTCCCTCTCCGCGCCTTCGCCCTCTGTGCATCCCTCCGCCGTGGCGGAGGCCCCCCTCCCGGCAGACCCCTCTGCCCCCGCCTCCTCTCCGTCTCCCTCTTCCCCGGCCGGCGCTTACTGGCAACACCCGACCTACTCGAGGTTGCTCTGGGTCCCCGCCAACCCCCAGGCGGAGGCGGTCCTACTCTCTATCGGAGCGAGTCACCACCCCTAGCGCTCACGACGGCGGCGCCCCTGCCTCGTCGTTCCGGATGCAGCGGCTCCCCCCTCCCTCCCCCCTCGGCCGTTCCCGCCCTTCGTGCCCCCCGCGGATCAGCTCTCTTCCCCTGCGGCCGCTCCCCTGTGGCCCAGCGGCCGGCCAGGCTTTGTTCGACGTGGTCCTCCTCCCCCCTCCCCTTCTTCGCGACCGTCATCCTCCTGCCTCGGCTCCCTCTACCGCCCCCTGTGTCGTGGTCCCGTCCGGCACGCCTGGGCCCCTCTCCCCTCTCCTTCTCTTTCTGGCCTGGGGACGGCCCGCCCCCGGCTTCGTTCGGAGCTTTCTCCGGCGTCGCGGCCCCACCCCCGGCGGTCGCCCCTCCCCGGCGGCGTGTTCCTGGCCCGGGCTCGCCCCTCGGGGACCGAGCTCCTCCGGGACCCGAGCCTCCTCGGGCGACGCCCCCGACCGCTCGGGCTCCGTGCCCTCCCGCTTCGTATGTCGCGCGAGCAGCTGTCCCCCTCGGTCCTCGCGCGGGTGGCCACGTGCCCCCCCACGTGCCCACCTCGGGACTGAGTGCGGTGCTTGCTTTCGAATTTTCAAATTTTGAATCCGGGTCCCCCTCTTATGGGACCCGGCAGTTGTACTCTGTTCTGTTCCTCGTTTTAATATATTTTGTGTTCTAAAATATATATATATATATATATATATATATATATATTTATATAATATATATATATATATATATATATATATATATGTGATGCATATATTATTATGTAGCCTTCATATTTATAATGTTTATTATTATATTATTTTAGGTATATATATTAATATATGTATATGTGTGAATATGTGGTGTGGACTATAGGTAACATAGCCTATGGGTGTATCTGTTTGCCAGTTTAGGGTCTAGATTAGACTTGTGTAGTCTTGTTAGACCTAGAATAGACTAGTTAGACTAGTATAGACTTGTTTGACTAAGGAGTGGCCTAGTTGACCTAGTTTGACTAGTGTAGTTGACTGGAGTTGACCAAGTGTTGACTTTAGCCCAGTTTGACCTAGACAGCATGCAGATACATTGTAGATTACATTTATCATCCCCTGTATACATCTTGACTTGTGTTGCTCTAACTAGGAGTCAGGTACCTCATCTCGGACAATACATTTACTTCAGACATTCAGATACCAGGCGAGTATATTCTCTGATCATTTCATATCCTGCTTAAAATTATTTTCCTGTTTTAAATTACTTTACTTGATACTATCACGTTGGTCACACGGATTAATACTATATGGATCCCTTCTTGAGATGTTATTCCTTCAGGGAGCATCGGGTACTACATGTTCTGTGCGTTTCACTTACATGGCTTATCACTATGCTTCATTAGTTCATTGATTACTTGTGACATGTACTCTCATGATCATGTAGTCTTCCTTGAATCCTTATCCCATTTATTGGGTTTCCTAGAATTCCTATTTATGGGACTTCTATGTACCACCCTTCGGGGGCCTTTGCATGGAATCATAACATAACCTGGTTGGATCCTTGTGTATTGATTGGGGGTACGGGGGAGTAGAAGTAGACATGTGAATAATATCCAAGTAGTGTAGCATCAGAATCATTCCATAGTATAGCATCAGAATCATCATATGCCATTTACATATCTATATTGTACTCTGACTGACTAGCCACTGTTAGTTCTCTATGTATAGTAGATATTTCTATTACAGTTCTCTCCCTGTTTACGTACTGCATTTCCTTCAGTACCCGTATCTTACTTTACTGTATGATTATATTTTCTAACCTACTATGAACTGTTGAGATGTATTGTGCTCGTTCCTGTCCTGACTAGACCTGTTGAAAATATTACAGAGGTCGAGGAGGAGGCCTGTGTGGATACCTTCTACGGGACAGCCCTAGACGACACTTGTGAACTGGACTCTCAAGAGGACCCAGCTCTAGCTGAGGACATTATCCCTATTGCCTAGACTAGCTTAGTTAGGCTTATCTTACTTATGTTGTCTTGAGACTAGTAGTTAGACTTTATTTTTCTGTCTTGAGATCTGAGATGTATATATTCTTTCATATTCAGTAGCTGAGGCATGTATTTCTGGATATTTGCTGAGATGTTATCTTAGACTTTTTGATCACCTGTATTTCTTTGAGTTCTATATCATATCGTGTTTCCTTCTTCCTTAGTTGTGATTGAGTTTATTTACTGCTATGTCACCCCCATTCGGGGAGTATAAACTGTTTAACTTTATATTGTTAGATGTTGTGACGTAGGACAGCGTTCTACTGCCGACACTGCGGCGTAGGCTGGACGTACCCACGTCTCGTGCCCTTATTCTAGGGTGCGGGTCGTGACACTTGTAGCTTAGTTTTGGGTATCCTTCATATGTAATGTTCTGTCTTGCCTGGTCTAAGGTTCCTGCATTACCTTGCCTTCACAATCATTGCACTTTCTTTCTGTATAGGTCCTTGTCCTGCTACCAATTATCCAGCAACATTAACATTAGCCACTACTTAGATACCCTGTATTTAGAAGTACTGCCCTGCTCCTAGGTAGGCACAGTACTTTCAAATCCTATATTGTATATTAGCCTACAAGTCCTACACTGTATATTAGCATTAGGACCCCTGCATTCCATCTGGCATGCCTGTATTCATCTCTCATTAACATCTGAACATTTATTTTACTGCCTATACCTTGCTCTGCATGTCCAGATGTACATTGCAATATTACCCCTTCACTTCATTAACATGCATTCACTATTGTATGTACATTACAGATCCTGCCCTCCTTGTTGACTCAGTTGCTGCAATGCAGGTGCACACCTAGGTTAGGCTTTGGTGCCATGTATTATGTTTGATTGGGATTGTATTGAGGGTTCATATATGGGGTATATGTATGTATGTATGTGTGAGGTATTATTGAGTGTGGGTTAAGGTGTATGGTAGAGGGATAATGCTTTATACCTTATGAATATGTGTCATGCCTAATACATATAATATGATATAGATTATGTGTGGTATCTTAGAGTATGGTATATGGTTATGGATTAGAGTGAGTTAGAGTACAGGCCATAGTGTGATACATTATATCAATGTTATGTGTAATGCCCTATATAGATATATATGTGTGTTTTACCTTGGATGTGTGATATGGTATAGGTAGAGTCCTATTAGATAGATAACCTTTGACCAAGATTTGACCTCAGAGTCCAAGTTTGACTTAGTTGACTGGGTAGTTGACCCAGAGTTGACCAAGTTTGACTTTGACCTAAATTGGCTTAGAAATCATATAGATTGCATCGTAAACTTTATTTACCTTATTTTAAACACTTTATAACCTGTTTTACTCTAAAAAGGACTCTGTGACACCAGTTCGGATATCTATTCATATCAGTCATTCAGGGTGACAAGCAAGTACATTCTCTGACCGTTTCATACTTGTTTGGATTTATATTCTTGCTCTAGATTACTTTACATGATGCTGTCACGTTATTATCACGAATTGGTACCCTATGGATCTTGTCATGCGATGTTATCCCCCTCGGGGTGCGTAAGATACAGTTGTCATATGTTTTTCACGAACATCTTGTATTTCATGTACACCGCTATTCATGTATACTCTTGTGCAATCTTGTACTCTCATGATCACGTGAACAAACATGATAAAAAACCTCTTGTGCAAGGTAATATAACTTGACTAGATCCTTGTGTATTGATTGGGGAGGGTGAGTAGAAAATGATTATGTGATCAAAATCCCAGCTTGTGAAATCTTATGAAAATCATGTATATGTCCATTGTACACTCACGTATGATGGAGTTACCTTTACATTGTCCTAACCCATTTTTATATAACCATCTCATGCTCTAAATCACAGGTTACTTACAGTTCTTACTTATCATGTATATAGATATTTTTAGTTATCAAATCTCTCTCGTTTTTATATATATTTCTTTACAGTCCATGTATCATACTCTTTTGCATGCTTTATATTTACCAACATGATATGAACTGCGTGAGATGTATTGTGCTCGTTCCGGTCCTAACTGGACCTGTTGAAAATATTACAGATGATGATGGTGACTGCCCTACCTTCTATGGGGCATATGAGGGTGACATTCAGGAGCCTGAGGAGCATCTAGCTTAGTAGAGGGTGCCTAGTTTAGTCTAGTATTTATACCTTTCTGTTGTATCGAATTGTTCCGATTGTTAGTTGAGAATTAGTTATATTCAAGACTTGTATTATTTGTGTTGGATATCTATATGTGTGTTGGGATGACTTTACTTATATATTCAGTTCTTCCTTTTATCTTATTCTATATCGTGCTCTATCTTTCCTAGACTTGTGATTGAGATATAGAGTTGAGATGTTGTATTATACCTCCGTACGGAGATGACAGGTTCATATAACTTGTTGTTAGATGTTAGATGTTATAGATGACCTATACAGCATTCTACCACCGACATTGCGGCGTAGGCTGGACGTACCCACGTTCTCGTGCCCCTAAACAGGGTGCGGGTCGTGACAGAAAATTTAGAAGAGTATGGAATGAAGGAAATGAGTGAAAACCCTAGAGAAAAATGGTGGATGCTATTGAGAGCTTGTGGGGGTATAAATAGGGTCTTGCCAAGCCCTAAACTCTTCATGATAATTAGTATTAGGAAGGTCTTTAAGGGGACTAAGTGGTTTGGCTCTAATTAATGCTTGTACTTAACCTAGCCATGAATAGAGTCTAATTAATTTGGGAATTTAAATCTATGAGTCTAGGCTAGTTGTCATGCTAACGGCACACCGATGGGAAAAAAATTAGTTGGTCAAAACTAACCCTAGTTTGGAAAGTGATAGTTACACCTATGCAGTGGAGTGCTCTATCTGTACAGAGTTCCCTGCTCCAAGGAGAAGCCCCTTGTTGCTGTCTAGGCCAAGCCTTGCTTGGCCACTACCTAAGCCTTGTGCAGTCCAATGTGCACAACACACTGCTGCCAGGGGAACCCCCTTCGAATTCCTGGGCGAGGCCCCTCACTCACTTATCTCTGTGTGTGTGCAAGCATACACACACACTCTCTCTATCAAATCTCTATCTCACTGATTGTCATATGTGTGTAACACCCCCCCCCCCGAAGTTGCCTATTGTCATATGACGGTTCACACTTCTACACCACTACACGCACTCTCACTCAACAACAATCACTTGTCTCTCAACCTATCACATAGGATTCACTCACACTCTCAACATATAGGCCAATGGCCAAGTGGCCCATAGCCAAATGCTTATTTCCTTGGTAATGCCTCACAACTTATTCACCTGTGGATATGCACATTAGCAAAGTCCCCTGTTTCACAGGACAACCCTGCCAACCGTATCAAACCAGGTTTAGCAGGACCTGGTCTCTAGGGTGCTTACTCCCTGCTGCCAAGTGCAGGTCATGGCCTGCACAATATAGCCCACACAATATGGACTGCTGCCAATGAATTGGCTAAGACCACACCCATGTGTGCAACACCCACCACTGCACATTGATCAGTCTTTCACTAGACTGACACTCACTCACACTTGTACACTTTCAAGTGACACTTACCACTCCTAGGCACACAATATAGGGTCACGTGGATACTCATGACTCATCCACACATGCACACACTGTTAAAGTCAGTTACTCACTAACTGAACACTCTCCAAGTCATTGACTCTTAACACATGAGCTCTCACATACACCAACTGTCATTAGAAAAAATAGTTAGCTCACATAGGTACCCTCCTTAACACTCACTAGACACCCTAATTCCTGTCACAGGAAACTGCCACATAGGAGGGACACCATACATATATGCAGGCACTTAACAAAAGAACTAACAACAGGAAACACAGAAGGAAAAAGTGAACAAAGCCCAAATAAAAATACATACATATTTATCCATACATATTTCTTATATATATATATATTTTTTTTCTTATATATATATATATATATATATATATATATATATATATATATATATATATATATATATATAATACTTAGAGATCAATATATGACTATCAAATGAACCAACTAAACTATTTATATGCCTAAAACTGAAAATGAAACTAATCATGGTTTATCTGTCATTTTGACAAACACTTGGTGGGCTCTCCTCAGATTTCTCCAAGGATGACGAGATTTCTCCAATGATGATACAAAACTCCAAATAAATTTTACCAAAATAAAGGTTAGAACCTTGCTCTTCTTCCTATGGGTATCCCTAGTCCATGTGAGTGTTCCTACTAGTGTTATACATGAAAATGGAGCTCAAACTATGAAAAATGTCATGTATTTTACCTATTGGGAGATGGGTTCCCAATGAAACTTTTTTGAAATGCTCTAGTGTCAAGTTTGACACAATCTTCCAAGATCATGGACTCCTCTTCTCTAGCTCCTTGGTCTCCAAGCTCCAAGCCTTCTAGGATGGAGATTTGGTGAAGTATGGAAGTGTTCTATAAGAGTTTTGTTGGTGGGAAGTATGGGAAACGAAAGAGGCTAGTAGAGAGCTTTTCTAGTGTTTGTGGAGGCTCAAAATAAAATAATGAAGTGGAAGAAAACCCTCTTATGACCAGCCATGAAGGGTGCCCTAAAACCTCATTTAAAATGTCCATTCTACCCCTCAAGTTGTCATGAACACTTATCTTAAATGAAGGGTTGTTCTAGTCTAAGTGTTGGATTAATTTCTATTCCTAATCTTGACTCTACATGGTTTAAATGTATCTAGTTGTGTTCATCCTAGAATATAGGTCCAAGTAGTCATGTCTAGTCCAATTAGGTCCACAAGTCAAAGGTCCAATAAATAGGTTAGTCAACTAATAAATGCAATAATCATATTTAGTTAATAAAACAATATCCACTAAATAAATAATGTAAAAATAATAAAAATACCTCTATTCTGGATATATGGTAGTGACAGTGTGTATGACTGATAGATGGATAAATTAGAACGTTATTCCACTATATAAATAATGTAAAAAAGATAAAAATACCCCTATTCTGGAAAAATATGGTAGTGACAGTGTGTATGACTGATAGATGGATAAATTAGAAGGTTATATATATATATATATATATATATATATATATATATATATATATATATATATATATATATATATATATATATATATATATATATATATATATATTAGGGTGTGCACTGTCAGGTAGGGGCTTCCTACCCCTACAGCAGGACTGCCCTGCATAATAACATACAGGTTTGGGGTTAGGGAATTAGACAGTCAGTCATTAGGTATATAGGTAGACAGTGACATAGATGATAGGCGAGGGGGTTCGTGTTAACTAAATTGTATGAGCATGTGTATTATTTTCATATATGTACCTGTGATATATATACCATAGTTCTTTGGACACATAGGTATGCACATATGGGTGTGTTTGTAATGGCATAGGACATGTGTGACCATATCTATACATGTGTGTATGAGTGGTTTATATAGTTTTGAGTGTAACCAGGGAGTAGCAAGGGAAGGGGAAACATTTGTGAAACAATAGCAGTATGTGTATGCAATACAAAAGACGGAGGGAGTGATCTGTCTTAGTTAAAGGACTGTAGTTGTGTGTGTGTGTTATTTGTGTCAACTAGAGCAGTAACAGCAGTAAGCAGTAGCTTAGGTGCTCGAGTGTGTATCTAGTTAGCCATTGTGTGTGTATGCATATGTGGATAGGAAGGGGGAAACTTATGGCTTGCCAGAGGAGAGTTCTTTGCTCTGTGTAGAGAGCTTCCCACGACAGTATAGGAAGGCACCATGCCCCTATTGTTCAGGCCAGTGTGAGGGTAATAGGCATTAAAGAGAGGGGAGCTTAGCAGTGGCAATAGAAAATAGGCAAGTTTTGTGTGTGTGTGTGTGTGTGTGTGTGTGTGTGTGTGTGTGTGTGTGTGTGTGTGTATTTAAGTGAGATAAGGTATCAGTGATAAGTTAGGTAAAGGTATAAGATAGAGTAATATTTGTTTAGAGTGTAGTATAGGCAATGTAAGGTAATGAGAATTACCTGGAGAGTGTTAGTAATAGAGAATTGGAGGTTTGTGTAGAAAATAAAAGTAGCAGCCATGATAGAGGTATCCATAGGGTATAGATGGTTATGTGTAGTTAAAAGGAATAGATAGATAGTTAGAGTCATATATAGCGAGATATATAGTAGATAGATAGATGGGTATATAGAAGGATAGATAGATAGTGACGATAGATAAATAGGGATAGAGAAGTGTCTTAGCAGTAGCAGACAGTTGACATAAGGCAAGGGGCAGTTCAAAAGTGGAGAGTGGCAAAACATGTAGAATATGTAGCTAATGTAGAAAATGTAATAAATAGTGTGTTTAGGTAATTGGTTTAGGAATATACAAGACTAGGTAATATGAGTTACACATAGGTATAGGGGATACCTATGTTGTAGGGTATGGGGTATATTGGATTTGGGAAAAAACTGTTATGATAAGTATAGATTTGACTAACGTAAGCATAGATAGTGGATATCTAGTTTAGATATTCAAGTTATATATTGACGATTAGTAATAGGCTACTATAGTATCCTAATATAGCTAGTATGGCCTAGATATGTAAGGTATGGACCTAATAACTTGGATATAGGCTTATACAACCTAAAAATAGCTAGTTTGGCCTAGAGTTGACCTACTTTAACTATTTTGACCTAGAAATGACTTTATAACCAAGATCTGGACTAGTTTGGCTTGTATTCATTCCAAAACTTGGTATTGATATAATATTCCATATTTAGGTCTTCGAGGTACTGTATCGGATACGGTTGATATTCCACACCGATCTCAAGCGTGTACATTCTTTGATAATTTTATGTTTTATGATATCTTCTATGTTTCTTGTATTTAGTGTACATATCCTTGATTTCTTGACACATTGGTTAACAGATTTGTATTTCTGGATTCCATCATGAGATGTTATTCCTTGTATATCTTGGTATATCTTGTGCCAGCCTTGTTGTTATTCTTGTACATTGTATGGATACCGATTACTGCGAAGGCTCGTGACCTTCTCAGAGTGTCCCGTTTCGCAACATGCCATGGTTGGATCTACTATGCTAGTCGGGGGCGGGGAGTATTAGCATAAATATGTGATCAATACCCTCATTGTATCAAGTCTTGAACCTTGAATAGTGTTAACCATACACCACACGTATGATTAACCAGGCTATAAACTCTTGTATCAAGTTCCTAAGCCGATCACATGTTGAAACTAGTGCTCACTCACATAGATTATATTATTCTTGATTCTTGTACATGATATATCATGTTCTCTTGCTCTTACACTCATTTATTATTTTACTTATGTCTTACTATGTTCATGTACATGTCACTTTACCTTGAACATTCTCTCTATTTACTACTACATAGACTTTATCATATTACTGGAACTGTTTTTAGAAATATATCTCGTTCCAATCCTGATTGGATATATTTTTCAGACGACGCAGAGGACGAGTGCCCTACCTATTACGTTCCTTCGGATGTAGTAGGCATAGATCAGAAGACTCTGATTCAGGAGGGTCTATTTCCAGCGAGAAGACTTATTTAGCGACTCAGTTAGGCTAGATTTGTACTAGATTCTATCTCCAGCTAGACTCTTGGCTTGTTTATTATTTTGATACTTATTCTGTGTTAGATGACTCTTAGACTCTTTCTGGATTTGTGTTATCTTATGTTAGACTTATATGAATATTTCTTATCATATTGGCTTTATCTTTGGTACAAATTAACTTTCTTTTAGTATTGTGATTGAGTATGGTTATATTGTCATTTACTTGTCCTCCATTTGGAGATAATCATCTTGACAGGTTATGATATTTATAATTGTTAGTCAGTTAGTTAGACCTAGACAGCGTTCTACAGCCGATGTTGCGACATAGGTTGGGCGCTATCACGCACTCGTGCACCTATACTGGCTGCGAGTCGTGGTAGGATATTATGCCCAACTATAGTGGAAGGGTAGGGGTATTCGATCAAATCTTTGGGGCTAATTTGGTCAATATCCCTCTCAAATCCAAACAACTATAGGCATTTAAAGGGTATGTTTGACAATAATAACTATATACAGTTTTTTATGGATATTCAAGGTAAATTTTAGTCAATAACTAACAAATAATGCTTTAATGCCACATATTTAACTTTATGTTATAAAATTGGGAAGAGAAAGAAATATTTGTAGTCGGGTGGAATAACATTATGGCTTCTCTTTATTAGGAATACATATAGAGGGAAAAAAGATAAGTTTGTTATAGATAAAGATAAGGGCATCTATTATTTGGATTTATCCACAAATAGAAACAATCCTCCTTGGATGTCCACTTTAATCATTGCCTCACTAAAAGCTTTACTAAGAAAAAAATCTTTGAGAAAAATCCATAGTAAAAGAAAATAGTACCATAATTTCATCAAGAATATGATTCTTCATGAATCCAAGTGAGTGTGATTTACATTACTTCGTTAAAATCTTTCGAAGAAAAAAATAAGTGATAAAAAATTTCATCGAAGAAAAAGAGTACAATATGCAAAGACATGCTTCAAGGTGTCTCAATTGGCATCTTCAAGATTCTTGCATCTGCAGAATACTCTCCCTTAAAGTTACTTTAAATGTATTATTTAGTTCTTACATCAACTCAAATAAAAAATTAAACCCCCCAAATAATATATTTAAATATTACATCTCACCCAAATACTTTATTTGCCTATCCATTTATATTCATTGTCCTTATATCCTTACGAAAAGTTATAGGATCATATGTGATTCCTGTAAGCTCATAACTCCCCATGATATGTTAAAGTAGTTAAATCTTAGCCATACACTTTCTCTGTTTGCTTCAATAAATAAAAGGATGATTAGTCGAGGTTACCACAATTGTTTGTTTCATTGATCTCCGAAATAGTTGCAATATTGTTAAGAAAATATCTTATTTTTGATATTTTCTTATGGGGATCAGATAAATATCCTACACCTGCATATCCCATAAGAACAATACATTCATATGACTTAAATTACATATTATTCCTTTGATATATCTAAAAATGTGCTTTATGTCATTTCAGTACCTATGTGTATGTGCAAATCAGCAAGTTCACATGAAAGATATTGTACTTAGTGAATGACAATACAGAATTATACTTATTTTATTTAAATAAGATACTTCAAGACCTAGAATATGTATTTTCTTCTTTCGGCCGAAAAACGTCCCATTAACTTGACCACTATAGGTGTACGGAGTGAATGACAGCTACTCATATTAAATCTCTTCAGGAGATCTCTTCTTCAGGAGATCTCTTAAAGAAATTTTCTTTATGGGAGATCTCTTCAGCAGATTTTCTCTTCGGAAGATCTTTTCATGAGATATATTTAGTTTTTTTTTCTTTGGAGATCTCTCTAGGAGAGTTACTCTTCATGAGATTTTTTTTAAGAGATCTCTTCAGGAAGTATTTTCAATCTCTTCAGGAGATATTGTCATATACATAGACAAAGTATATCTTCAAGGAATTTTCTCGTCAAGTGGTGTTTCCAATGTCTTTAGGAGATACATACATATATATATATATATATATATATATATATATATATATATATATATATATATATAGATGGACGTTTTGACGAATCTATCTAGGGATTTTTTTTCATAAATATGCTAGGATATTTAGGATTATCTTTATATCCTTTCCTAGACTGAAACTCAATGCACCTATAATATCATAATTTTTAGGATGGTTTTAGTCCATATATGGCTCGTCTTGCAAATTCTTCTGGGATATCCTGCTAATATAAATCCTTCGAGAATTTTTATGTATATCTTATTGTCTATGTCACCATAAACAGGGAATATGTTTCTTTATATTCTAATCGTGATCATTTCGAGAATCATTTACCGACTAACATTCCTATACACATTTGGACCTCATTCTTCTATTTTTCTTACACACCCATTTAAAATCTATTTGGATTATTCCTTTTGGGTTTTGTAAATATTTTATATTTTTCTAGAGAATCTAGCTCTACTTGTATTGCATATTTCTATTTTTAGCCACAGTTATCCTTTTAAACATTCAAGGATTATTCGTGGTTCGATATTATTCTTATTTTCATCACCATTTTTATTTTGACTTGCTGATGTCATCTATGACAAATTATTTTTGATTCTAAATTTCTCCCGAGTATGTATAAAACAAATAAATTTTGGGTATCGTTACCTCTTTTTCAGTCTATCCTGGGATCAAAGGCATATCCTTGACTAGAATGATATGCTTTACTTTGGCAAAAATGGATCTTCGGTTCACGATATCATCCGGACCGCCATAATCTATCTCTACAAGAGATTGTTGGAGTCCAGTCTGGATTTGGTAAGTGCATATTTTGGAGCCCAAATATGGTAACATATTTGATTGAGATGATTTGAAAATCTACATTAAATATCTGATTTGATTAGATTTACAAATTTGTATCAAATATTTATTTTGACAATATTTGGACGTCCATAACTGGTGATGGGATAAAATATATGCCATTGGTTGTTGGTGGAAGGCCATATATGATGGTGGGCTACTTTTAGGGTTTTTTAACCCTAAAATTAGGTTTCTCATTCTATTCATATGAGGTGAGGGTGGAGGCACAAAGATATAGCAAAAAGTTAAGATTCTGGATGCTCATCTACATGAGAACTAAGAGAAAGTCCGCAACTTTGCTCTTAGGACTTTGCTATACAAGACAAAAAGAAGAAGAGATCTAATCAAAGAGTCATCAAATTCGATTAGGGAGATTGCTACGGGTTGGTGAGCGATTTCAATTGTAATCTCCTTCTTTTCTTCTTGAGTGTGGTGGGGGGAGCGATTGAACCTATTAGGTAAAGGATTCAACATTGTTTTTGTCAATCTTGTAATTTCATCTGAGTTATAGAGATTAGAATTTGTCCAAGTGACATAGTCATCGCCACATACTTGTCTTTATCTATGCTTTGTATCCATTATACGGGGACTGGTTATTTTAGGTAGGTTGGCCTAAGTTCCCGTTGCGATAACGTTTCAAAAACGGTATCGAAGCATAGGAGGGCATGTCCGATTTCCAACATCTTGTATCACTACCAAAATATCTCATATTAGCGACGCCAAACGAAGTCGCTAAACAGCCACAAAATGTCGCTAACTGAAAACAGCGACGTATTTAGCGACGTTTCGGGCATGTCGCATTATTCATGGTCGGTATTAGCGAAAACGTCGCTATTAGCGAAAACGTCTCTATTCGTCACCATAGCGACGTAGATCGGTGACGCACTACGTTACTAGTATTAGCGACTTTTATCGACAATAACGTTGCTAATTAGCGACATAACCTTTCGTTGCTGATTGTCGCTGTCCGTATGAAATGATCAGAGAATGTACTCGCATGTTCACAGAGCCCTCACGTATACTATTATGTGCACCCTTTCATGGGCTCCTATGTGATATCATGTATAATAACATAACCTGCTTAGATCCTTGTGTATTGATTGGAGAAACGGGGGAGTGCTAGTAGTCATGTGAACAATTCCATAGTAGTGTAGATCATGTGAAACTCCTTAGTGTAGATCATGTACAAATCTGTTCTGTTCATATGTGCTATCCTGTACTCTGACTCACTAGCCACTGTTAGTTCCTTACTTATAGTAGATATTTCTATTACAGTTCTCTCTCTATACATACTGTATTCTTCAGCACCTGTATCTTACTTTACTGCATGATTATATTTTCTAACCTGCTATGAACTGTTGAGATGTACCGTACTCGCTCCTGTCCTGACTGGACCTGTTGAAAATATTACAGAGGACGAGGAGGAGGCCTGTCTGGATACTTTCTACGGGACAGCCTTAGATGACACTTGCGAGCTGGACCCTCAGGAGGACCCAGCTCTAGCTGAGGACTTCACCCCCATTGCCTAGACTAGTTTAGTTAGGCTTATCTTATCTTATGTAGTCTTGAGACATGTTTAGCTAGACTTTATTCTGTTCTGAGTTGTATATATTCTTTTATTCTGTATCTGAGACTATCTACCTCTGGATATTTGTTGGGTTTATTTTAGACTACTTTATCATCTCTGTTTCCTTGAGTTCTATTTCATATCGTGCTATCTATTCCTTAGTTGTCATTGAGTTTATTTACTGCTATGTCACCCCCATTCGGGGAGTATAAACTGTTTAGATATATATTGTTAGATGTATGTTGACCTAGGACAGCATTCTACCGCCGAAGTTGCGGTGTAGGCTGGACTTACCCACGTTTCGTGCCCTTACTCTAGGGTACGGGTCGTGACAGTTCAAATTTTAGCGAAGTTAAATTAGTGATTAACGACGTTGTCCGACTCCATATCTGAGAATTTTTTGGTTGCCACGTCATCATTTTAGCGACGTTTAGCGATGTTACGATACTTGAATACCGACGTCCAGATACTAGATTAGCTGACCTGTACAGTTTGCCACGTCAACGTATCTGCGACGTTCTGCGACGATTAGCGACGTTTTGTTCTCAGGTTTGCGACGTTCTAGCGACGTAAGTATGCGTCGCTGACCATCACTGAACGTCGCTGAACGTCGCTAATTCTAAAATAAATTGAAAAAAAAACAGCAGGCATTATACATTTCATATAAATAACAGTTACATTAAAAATATTATACCTGCATTTAGAGTTTCAGTTTACAAATAATAGACCCGGAGCAACCCTCCGTAGAATTTTCTGGGTTCGTCGACCCCTTCGGTGGAACCCTCAACACCGGTAAACCAATATAGAGATAAATAATAATATTGCACTACCAATAATCAAATAAATAGAATCGAACAGTCAGAAAGACAAGACATAGCCAGGTGGATACAAATCTACTACCAAATGGCTATAAAAAGTGTGTCCGATAATATTCAACATAACAAAACACAAATAGTCATACCCGGGATAAAATAAATACATAAATCAACAAATACATAAAGACCCAATAATGGGTCACCAACACAACAAATGAAAACATATAACGGTGAGAAACATATACGGAGTCTTTATACACATCCAAGGCGGTAGATTGTATGGAGTGACGATCACAGGCCAACACGAATACTTGGAGCCCGAAAGTCCGAATAGGGTAAAACCGTCAGAGGCGAGACCCAATCTGATATTACGCGGATTCGAAGCAAAATTTTGATACTCTCGATCAAAGTGCTTCTATGCTTCTCCATCAGATGGGTGATCCAACACTCCTTCGATCTGTTCCTATCTGTGCCAGCTCATATTTTCTGTAGTCTTCTTCACCATAAACAACCTCTACAACCACGGCATCAACGGCAAGTAGTGCATCGAATCGGTAGGCTTCCTTGCACCAGGAGTCCTATTTGAACTTGTTGCCTTGTAGCGATCAGCACCACAAAATCTGTACATATCTTCATCCTTGTCGTCTTTGTAGTACAACATATACCCGTTGCGACATACATTAATTTTTTTGTATCCCATCCAGAGAGATCTCACCATCCTCTTAGACCGGCAGAAGTCTATAGGTAACTTTGCACCTACCGACAAGATCTCTATAATCAACACGATAATTCGGTTGTAGCATTCTTGAGATATGCTAAAATCGGACTTGATGCTCAGTAGTCTTGTAACCACCTCCAACGGCGAATGATCCTCACAACCAGGATACAAAGGAGTCCTTGTATTCTCTAACAAATCCATAAACTTTGCAGCATCGGCATTCGTGCCTCCTTTGTCGCATCATGATTGTCTGGATCGAAACTAGGCCCCGCAGCGTCAAAAACCATGTTCACGAACCTTTCGTCGTAACCAGCGTGGTCATGGACATCCATATACAAGAAATTAGGCTCCAACTCCGATGCTAAAGGCACAAGTTCTTCGTGTGACGTCTACTGATAGTAATTTGGCATAAAACCTTTTGAGTACAAATGATATGTCACATTCACTTCTGGATGATATTTCATGTTACGACATCTCACACATGGACACTTAATTTTGGTACGGTCCATGTACTGAGGGAACGCCTTGGCGAACTGCCGGAATTGCTCTACCCCATGTATAAATTCATTCCATACACTGCAAATGTCATCATGATGACGATTATACATCCATGAACGATGCCGCAGATAGTAATTTATATCCATTTGACAATAAATCTGCAAAGATAAATACATATTATTTGAGTATATTCCAAATTGATGCATATAGACACATGAGTATCAAATGAGTGTCGTCACATGTTCAACAAAAAGGCCCGCTCTCTGACCCTCCTATCCGACCCCCCTCTACTTCCCTGCTTCTCATTCGACTCTCTCAGCATCCTACTCAGCATCATATGATATCTTCCTTAACCTCAGCCTAAAAAAGTGTGGAAATATTAATGTTAACCAAGGTTCACAGTATCGGTATCGAAATCATTTCGGTATCATTTACGGTTGATATCCTGAATCTCATGGCTTCCGCTAGCAAAGCACAATGTAGAGCCAAATGTGAAGCAGAACTTCACATTCAAAATATTAGAAGTAAAAAAAATTTCGATTGCTGGTGGAACGAGTCAGAATCCTTTCTCGTCCCACCACCAATCAAAAACTTTTTACTTCTAATATTTTGAATATGAAGCTCTGCTTCACGTTTGGCTCTACATTGTGCTCTACTATCGAAAGTTATGAGATTCATGATATCAACCGTAAGTGATACCGATATTAAAATCGATACTGTGAACCTTGGTTAATATTAATATTTCTATACTTCTCTAGGGTGAGGTTGAGGTAGATATCCTATGATGCGGAATAATCGACTCAATGACCCGAATGAGATCTAAGAAAGGAAGTTGGGAAGCTCACTCTATACACTCTAGGATACTACGATATACTACTAGTATACTTACTTTACACACTCTAACCTATGCAAGCATTTTGAGGCAATCAGCATTATGCTAGATTTTTGAAAAAATTTATAACTCTGATAGGCCCAAAAGGCTTGTCATAAGTAAATTTAATTTCTATAGAAGGGCTCAAAACACTGTACCAATCATACCGACACTTCTAGGATACTCTATACACTGTAGGTACTAGGATACTTCTTAGCAAGGTTCTCAGAGTAGGTAATCCCCAATATCTTAGGATACTCTATACACTATAGGTACTAGGATACTCTATACACTCTAGAGGATACTCTATAGGTACTAGGATACTCTATACACTCTAGGTACCAGGATACTCTATACACTTCTTAGGATACTCTATACACTCCGGGTAATAGGATACTCTATGCACTCTAGGTACTGGCACAATCTACATCTATACTCACATATATATATATATATATATATATATATATATATATATATATATATATATATATATATATATATATATATATATATATATATATATATGTAAATCTCAGCAAAACTGAACCCCCAAACTATACAGCCTTTAACCCATATGTTTAACTCTAAAAACTGAGTTGCATCTAACTCAATTAATCCTACGCATATATATATATATATATATATATATATATATATATATATATATATATATATATATATATAACATATATATAACTGGTAATCCATGAATAACTTATAACCTATAATATAACCTACCTAATCTGAACAGAACTTCACCTCCATCTCAGAAAAACTCACAGATAGCAGGAACCTAGAAACCCTCACATATACAACCCCACATGGCTATACTCTCATAAACATACATCATATATATATATATATATATATATATATATATATATATATATATATATATATATATATATATATATAATATATATATATATATATATATATATATATATATATATAATCTCAGAAAACTAGGAACTCTCAAAACCAAAATCTACAGCAAGGGGGGTTTCTGTGTGCATGTATTATGTCAGTGTGTCTATATCGTGTCAGTGTGTGTGTCTGTGTGTCTGTATCTTGTCGTATCGATTAGGGTTAGGTATACCTGTACGGGGTTGGGTCGAGGTCATCGCAGCAGAGGACGAGGGGGTCGGCGGTGGAGGAGCGGCGACGAGGACACCAGCGGGCGATGGGGGTCACCGGGGCAGAGAACGAGGGGAGGGGTATTGTCGAAGGGAAGGGTCACCAGAGACGAGAGGGGGAAAGGAAGAAAGATTTATGGCTCTCGAGCGGGAGAATAAAATTTTGGGTAAAAAAATTAAAATCGATCGGGCCAGCAAATCCTATATGAAACATTTTAGCGACGTTGAAAGAAGACATCACTGTTCACTAACAAACCAGCGACGTGCTGGAGTAGGTGTCATAAAACGTCACTAAATAAAACAAATTAGCGACATTTTGTGACTAAACCGCGACATCTTCTTTCCAAACCATAATGCTAGTCGCTAAACGTCGCTGATAACGACATTCTGCGACGGCACTGTGATACGTCGCTAAAGATACATAAAATAGCGACATATTTATCCGGAGTCGCTAGTTTCGTCACCAGTATGATATATTTTAGTAGTGTATCAAAGTTTTTTTGGGTTCTGGCAACCATGTCTACGAAGTATATGAACACTCGTATGATCACTCTCACAGGGGAAAACTTGGAGATTTGGAAGCCAATGATGGAGGATATACTCTGGTGCAAGGACATGCATAGACTATTGGAGGGCGGCAGTGCAAAGCCATCGGACAAAGGTATTGAAGACTGGAAATGACTGGATCGAAAGGCCGTTGGATTCATCCGCCAATGGTTGGATGATTCGGTGTTTCACCACGCATCCACAGAGAGTTCAGCAAATGCATTATGGGAGAACCTGTATTTGTTGTACGAAAGGAAAATGGTTGGAAACAAGAAATTTCTTATACGCCAACTCGTCAACTCAAAGTACACAGAGGGTGCCTCTGTGACACAACATCTGAACGAGTTGCAGGGTATCAACAATCAGCTGTCTGTGATGAAGATAGGGATTGATGATAATCTTCAGGCCCTACTACTTTTTTTCTACCGGAAAGCTGGAAGACGTTGGTGGTGTTGGTGAGTAACTCTGCATCAGATGGAGTTGTCAAGATGGAAGAAGTCAAAAGTAGTTTATAGAATGAGAAGATCCAGTACAAGCAAGTTGAATCATCGTAGGAGCCTGCTCTGGCGGCTTCCTACGTAAAGGAAAGGCTCAAGTCATAGGCAAGGACATGAGGGAGTTCTCAAGATCTTGCGACTGTAGACCGTAAGGAGAAATTAAGGGGTCATATCAAAATGAATTGCATGAAGCTCAAAGCTGAGAAGACCAAAGGTAAGGACGATCAGGAGGATCTCAAAGCAATGAGAGATATTACCATCGCAGCGATCGACGCAAATGAGCCTTGTGGCTTATGGCATAACGATGAGTGGGTCATGGACACGGGAGTAACGTATCACACTACTCCGCAGAGGAGGATCTTTATTTCATATCGTGATGACAAGTTTGGACGTGTGAATATGGACAACAAGAAGATGACTGCAGTTATAGGCATCGGTGATGTGCACTTGATGACGGAGTTTGGTGAGAAGCTCGTTCTCAAGGGTTTACAATATGTACCGAGTTTATGCTACAACTTGGTTTGGATATAGAGGCTGGCAGATGATTTCTGTCATAGTTTATTTGGGGATAAAGATTGGACACTTGTGGAGGGCTCCCTACAGCTGGCTCGAGGACATTTTTGTTGTTGCATGTATAGCCTCAAGTCGTTGAGTTGTAAGGCAGGCCACAAACACCGAATGGAGGCTCGAGGGGTATTCAGTAGGAGTTGGATCATCGGAAACTTATTGAAGAGGGTCTTCAAGAAGTTTTGAGGGTTACGGAGGATTTGGTTTATCGAGACAAAGAGATGAGTGGAGGCGAGCCAAAGATTGAGGGTCAGTCTGTCCCGTGACAGCTAGTCAATCTCCAAGTGGGGGTTGCTCTATGGATCCAATTTTGGTGATGGGTGGTTTGCCAAAGCTTTGTGGAGTGGCATCAGTTTTAGCAGTTCAAAGCCAGGGAAAAGATCAAGGTTTGCAGCAAACTTAATCTGAGGCAGAAGCATTTTCATTCATACTGTTTTGGAAAAGATATGGGTCATCGATGGCGTACACAGTACATGATATTCTGCTTGAGGATGCATCTGTATGGGGTAGCTTCAGCATTGGAGATGTAGTTGGGCAGGTTCAAGAGTTCAAATCTCGGAAGAACCATACCATCCACTTGGTTGGGCCAACCAAAGGTGAAGAAGTTTGTCGGAACGGTAACATGTTTTGGTGGAAGTCAGAAGTCGAGGATAGACTGCCAAGACTTACGGTGAGGCTAATCATTGGGGACTTCACTCTTGATCGTGTTAATGATGTCGGCAGGATCCCAGTGGTATAGGAGGTGCGAAGCTTGGCACCTAGCGTCGACGTGACGGTAGAGGAGTTGGGGACGAAGGAAGATGCAAAACAACTTGGGGTTCGAAGACGAGTGGCATGGGGGAGCAGGATTTCTGTCACGGGATGACAAAAATGTAGTCCAGTTGAGGAGCCATAGAGGACAATACCCTTTCACCAGGCTAGAGGGGGAGATTGTTGGAGTCCAGTCTGGATTTTGTAAGATCAAACTTTGGAGCCCAAATATGATAACATATTTGATTTGATATGATTTGGAAAATCTACATTAAATATTTAATTTGATTAGATTTACAAATTTGGATCATAGATTTAATTTGACAATATTTGGACGTCCATAATTGGTGATGGGATATAATCTACACCGTTGGTTGTTGGTGGACCGTCAGTTTTGATGGTAGGCTACTTTTAGGATTTTCTAACCCTAAAGTTTAGTTTCTCATCCTATTTACATGATTCGAGGGTGGACGCACAAAGATATAGCACAAAGTTGGGGTTCGGGGTACTCGTCCAGAAGAGATCAAAGAGGAAGTCCACATTTTGCTCTTAGTACTTCGCCACACAAGATAGAAGAAAGAAGAGGTCTAATCGAGGAGTCGTCAACTTCAGCTAGGGAGATTGCTACGGGTTGGTGAGCAATTTCAATTGTAATCTCTTTCTTTTCTTCTTAAGTGTGGTGAAAGGGCTGAACCTATTAGAGCAAAGGGTTCAACATTGTTTTTGTCAATCTTGTAATTTTATCTAAGTTATAGAGATTATAATTTATCCAGGTGACGTAGTCACTGCCATATACTTGTCTTTATCTGTGCTTGGTGTCCGTTAGATGGAGCTTGATTATTTCAGGTGGGTTGGCCTAAGTTTTCATTGCAACAATATTTCAGACATGGTATCGGAGTGTTGGAGGGCGTCTCCAATTCCCAACAGAGATGTTACTTCAGTTTTTTCTTCTTCAAGAGCATTAGAGTGTGTTATATTATTTCTTCTAGATATCTGAATCTTTATAACATTTAGATCTTGCATGTTCTTAATGTAGAACTGATTCATTTTCAACATTTATTTGGATCTTTTGGTATTTACTTTGATTCTATAAGGTACATTTATAATTGGTATATGTGACCTTGCTATTTATGTTGCATTATTAAAGGTATCGAGTAGGCAACGATTAATTATTTGCAACTAATTATAAATAATAATTCTCCTAATTTACCGACGAATCAAGTTGGAATCGATGAGATAAAGTGGAAGCATGTCATGATAATTCACGACATTCTTCTGGAACAAAACATTTATCTTATTTTTGTCTCCCCCTAATGGCCAGAATACTGTTTAAGATATCTCATGTAAAATAATCTAAAAGATTATTCACAAAACATAGATGCAAAAACTACAATTTCAAATAACACCAACATATACAAAATCTAAAAACTGCAATTCTAAATAAATAAAACTAAGCTACTGATTATTCATATGCAATCTTCAGGATTGAGGGTTTAGAAACAAACTTATTATTGAGATCAAGGATACAGAGTTAACCATTAGGTATGTTGCAATTTGCCAAAAGATGAACACAAGAATTTATTATTATTATTCTCACCATTATTGTCTCGGGGTGTCTCAGTTGATTATGACATAATTTAAAAATTATGGAATCATTCAACTTCTAGCTCACAATGGGCCCTTAGAATTATGGGCATCTCGATCGATCACTGTAGTTTGTGAATCGACAACCCCAATGTGAGTGATGTAAATCCCTAGTGAATAGCAGGAGAATTTCTCTAGACGAACTTCTGGTTCTCTACACTAGAGATTACACAAAGTATTATTTGTTTCACTCGCTCAAAGTTATAATATGGTACTATTTATCCTTATACCTTAAAACTCAGTAAATTTCTTCTAAAATTATGAGAGTATGAGACATATATATCTATTGGACAACCAAATATTCGTAGTATATGATAATTGATAGGACAACCAAATATCCGTAGTCTTCCTACAGATTGGCCAAACTTATGGCACAACTTTAAAATTTTCTAATTTATATGAGGTTTGAAACTTCTAAAATATATGCAATATATTAATGAAATACCAACATTCAATTTGTTAATTTATTACTTTTGGTCTTTCGAAGGGAAGCAACACGTTGTGACCTACAAAAGTTAATACGCGGAAGACTGGTTTACTACCAGAATAAGTCATATTAGCGACGCTAGAACACGTCGCTAAAATGATAAAAAAATATCGCTAATCGTATTTATCGACATTTTTAGCAACATTTTCCTGTGGTCGCGAAAAGCCATGTCGCTACCAGGAAAAACGTCGGTAATCGTTGCCATTACCGACGCTTACCGACTTCAATAAACGTCGATAAATTACCGATGTTCACCGACGCCACGTCGAAAAAATGGCAACGTCTCAAACGTCGGTCAACGTCGGTGAATTTAGTGATGTATGCTAGTTGTTACCGACGTTAACCGACTCTGTAGACGAGGAAAACTGGGATGCTAAATGTCGATAAATGTCACTATACCTGGTGATTTAGCGACATTTACCGACGTTTAGCTGCGTCGGTAAACGTCGCTAAACGTCGGTAAACGTCACTAAACGTCACTAGATTACAAAAAAATTAAAATAAAAAAATTACAGAATGTCCACAGAATCACATTTTCTACCTGCAGTTCAATAAATAACAAAAAAAAACCACAAATACATTTTCTTTCTGGGTTCGTCGACCCCTTCGGTGGAATACTCGACACCGGTAAATCACAATATACATATGTATCAACGCAAACAAGAGTAAAAGTCTACAAGAGTAAAATATCCAAAGTCGGTAAACGGATATCCAAAGTATACAACCAATATCCACATGAATCCACAACCAATATGAAAATCTACACAAACAAATAATCTACAACCAATACTGAAACAACATAAATAAATACCAAAAAATACTACAATCTCGTAAAACAGTCCTAACTCGGACTACTGCGGATCTGGAGGAGGAGGGGCACCGTCGCACCTCAAGGATAGGAACATCTCGTACTCCTCCCGTAAAATTATCACCAATGAAGAAGGTAGTGACGTCGGTGGAGTCGGAGGTAGTGACGCCGGCGGAGTCGACGATGATGAAGGCGCACCCGGAGGACAATAACGCCCCAACGCTGCTAGTCGCTGGTGGTAGGAATCCATGGTAGATAACAGTCTCGTACTGCTATCAACCATCGAATCCGGCATCAACATGAGCCTCTCGTCCATGGACAGCTGTGATGCCTGCAGATCCGTCACGCTGCGCTCTGTCGACGCTCTAAGATCAGTTACGCCCCATTCTGTCCTCTCAGTCACATCCCTGAGCTCCATAATGTTGCGGTCGAGCGTATCTAATCGTGCTATGAGCGCAGTATTGTCCGTCCGGTGCTGCTTCTAGATCCGTCGTAGCAGCTAGTCACGGACAGACTCCACCATCTGCTGGACTCGGGCAGACTCCTCGGAGGGCTGTGGGCCATACACACTAGCATGGGAGGCCCTAGAGGACTGTGTCGCAACTAGGGTGCCATAGGATCCCGTACCGTAGTACGTACCCCTGTGGAGACCACCAGCGGCGGTCACCCACAATTCGTCCTCCGACGGAGCTGGAGCGGGCTGGAGGAAGTACCGGCCTCTCCCGCAGCAGGTGCACTAGCAGCCGCCCGCTCCTTAAGCCGTTGAAACTCAGCCTAGAAAGCATGGATACTCTATAACTTCTAATGTTTAATGTACTTATTATTACTAACTACATGAATATCTATTTGCATGCATATTTACTAAGTTATATCAAAACTAACAAGAAGTATTAAAATTAATAAATATAATTGTAATACTTACATAGGCCTGCTTCGCCCTCTCGTCAATAAGCTTTCCGCCCTTCCGATGTGTGGCCAGGAAGACAATCACCAAATTGGCGTCATCACCCCTCCTTATCTGTAATTAAATATATCGCCTTTTACTAATTTATCGGACTTGCATTAAAATAATATTTTTGAAATAAAAAGACATGCCAAACGACAGAAATGTTCCGTCATCGGAATCGACCCACCTAACCACTTTGATCCCTGCTTCCTAGCCGCCTTGGCCTTTTCAGACTTTTTCTTGTACCTTAGCTCGTCGAATCGAGCCTTCATCGCAGTCCACTGCTCAGGGGTGATCCAACCTTAGATCGGTTTTCCGGCACGATCACGAGTCTTCTGATCATTAATAGCGTCGAGGATCAACTTAGCAGCGACGACATGAAACATCCCCTCGATCATCTCGGCCCGGTACGGTGGATAGAAAAACATATCCTAGAAGAGTTCAAACCAAATATTTATCAGTTATATATAATATACAAAAATTATATGATTCATGTTAAAAGCAAATATATTTTAAACTTGAAACGCACAAACCAGTAGGCCTTCCTCTCGTCCGGAGCATCAGAGTAGTTTATCTAAAGACCACCATAATTAATCCTCAAGAAGTGGCCTAGGCATCTCTGTACCGACAGGAGACGATATATATACAGACATATTATATTCATGTGAAAAGTTAATTTATGATAAACACAGAAAAAATGATAAACCAAAATACTTACTTTATACCGTCGGCCCAGATCTCCGTCCTCGTCTCCTCCGGAGGTGCGTATGCATCATCTGCCTGATACTGGTCGGTCGTCGGCTCAGCCTCCTCCATCTGCTTATTTGTCTCCATCATTGTATCAGCAAGAGGAACGCTAGACGACGGAGCAGTCTCAGGCCTGGAACTACTCGTCCCAGAAGATATACCACGTAGCGTCGGGGCAGGCGGAGGTACTGTCCGATACACAGGAGTACTGGGAGACGAGGATCCAGAGCCGGTACCAGAAGGAGGTACCGAAGGAGTACCCTATCCTCTTCCAGTACCAGAACCCGTGCCCCATGTTGGGCCATGTGGAACGATCTGCGACGACCTGTCATACCTGATAACAACATATGATGAGATACAACAAATAATAGTACATTTGAAATATGAAAGTACAACAAAGACAAGATAATAACCAAGACAACATATAATGATAAATTTTACAAGAAATATCTAAGTCCAGATAGTATATTCTACAAGAAACATCTAAGTTCAGATAGTACATTCTACAAGAAACATCTAAGTCCAGATAGTACATTCTAAAAGAAACATCTAAAAAATAAAAGTATATCTCTCTCAATCATCTTCAGAATATTCATCTTATTCGTCTTCATTGACCTCATCTTCCTCTTCCTCCTCCTCCTCATCTTCAGTTTCATCTTCGCCTTTGTCGGCTTCACCTTCCTCTTCGGATAATTCTACATCTTCTACATTAGTCGTGTAATGCGTAACTTCCCTGGAGTCTACATCAACAATATTGGTTACAAGAGGTAGCTCGTCCTCCTGATAAGCTTTTTCGTCAACATCAAAAGTATCTCTAGCTTTAGTCTTGCATACTGCCCACCAGTCAGACTTCCTTTCTTCCCGTCTCGGATAAGCTGTGAAGTACACGAGCCGAGCCTGAGTTGATAGGACAAATGGTTTGTAGCCTTGATATCTATGCTTGTAGTTTATATCCACAAGACCATGCTTGTCAATTTTCTAATCTTGATTTTCAATTGGATCGAACCATTAACACTTGAACAACACGATCTTTGCTGGTTCTCTGCCATAATTATATGTCAACTCCACAATCTCTCTCAAGATGCCAAAGAAATCATTTCCTGGATCGACATCTTTGTAGTTCGAAGATTTGATAAACAAAAAACTATTTTTCGTTGAATCAAGATCCAGGAAGCTGTCTCTGATCGGAGCATTTGTCGACTTGAACCTAAAGCCATTGACACAGTAACTTGGCCATATTTTAAAAAAGTAATTGGTCTCTTGGCAAGAGTTCTAATTAATTCAATCTCTGGTAAAATTAGACGATCGACCTGAATACCAAAGAAGAGATAGTAAGTTATTTATTGCGCAGTTTCATTAGAAGAGGCTAGTAATTACCGAGTTGCTTACATATTCGCTCAACCAAGAAAAAAAAAATGATGTCTCATTTCTTGTTCTAATGCTTCGTTTGTTATGTATGGTCTAACCGACCTCAACTCATCATTATATGTGCTAAAAAACAACAAAGCAACCGCCGATTAGTACAATAATATTAGCTTATACTATTACATTAAGATGAAATAAACTCATCATTAATTACTTACTCCTCTAGCTTCTCCACTACATCCTCGTCGCAATTGAGTAATATATACAACTGAGCAGCCCTTAGCTTTTCGTTATTCAAATATCTTATCTTTATTTTCTCCGAAGGCTTTTCGGATGCATTGAATACTTTCAGTATTCCATCATTAGATTCTTGATATCCGTCGTCGTTTCTCGGAGCCCTCGTTCTATTCGTAGAAACATAAGGGTTGAAATACGCCGAGCAGAAGTTTGTAATCTCCTCGAGAATATAGGCTTCGCAAATAGAACCCTCGACCCGAGTCTTATTTTTCACCTTCCTCATTAGGTGGTTCAAATGCCGCTCAAACGGGTACATCCACCGATAACCGACGGGCCCACCAACACGTGCCTAGTAGAAAAGATGAATTGGCAAATGCTCCATGGAGTCGAAGAATCCAGGAGGAAATACTTTCTCGAGCTTGAACAGTGTTACCGCAATATCGTTCTCCTACTTTTCTAGACGATCGACGAGCAACTTAGTAGAACAAAGATCTCTAAAGAATATGATAAGCTCGGTCAATGGATCCCAAACAACTTGGGGTAATAATTCCCGAAATACAATCGGAATTAACATCTCCATGAATATGTGACAATCATGGCTCTTTATACCTGTCACTTTGTTCTCCTTGAGGTCGACGCATCTTCTCAAGTTCAAAACATACCCGTCTGAAAATTTCAGACCTTGAATCCACCTACAAAGTCTGACTTTATACTCCTTCTCCAGTGAGAAAATTGCCTTAGGCTGCTTCAACTTTCCATTCCCCTCCTCTATCAAATAAAATACAGGACGTCTACATATTTCTTCCAAGTCCAATCTAGCCTTTGGATTGTCTTTCGTCTTTTCCTTTACGTCCATTATAGTATTAATTATGTTGTCAAACACATTCTTCTCGATATAGATGACATCAAGGTTATGTCTAATCAGATTGGTGCTCCAATATGGCAGATTCCAGAATATACTCCTCTTCGTCCAGTTATGAGTGCGACCAAAACCGTCACACTTGTAGTCCGTAGCAGGCTCTTCAATAGCTCTTGGTAAATCTTTGACCTTTTCCCATATCGTGTATCCGGGCCACCTTGGCGGGGGATTAGCCTTCTCCACAACACCAGCACGAAAAGCATTCATGTTCCTCTGCTACGGATGATCCTTCGACAGGAATTGTCAATGACAATCGAAGAAGCACGGTTTGTCTCCGTGTTTCAAACGAAAAGCCTTAGTGCGGTGCATGCAATACGGACATGAAAGACGACCATGCGTGCTCCATCAAGATAACATACCATAGGCCGAAAAGTCGTTGATGATCCACATAAGTGCTGCCCACATCTGAAAATTTTGTTTCCTCGATACATCGTACTTGTTAGAACCTACTTTCCACAACTGATTCAACTTATCAATCAATGGCTGTAAATACACATCGATGTTTCTTTTCGAATTTTCGGACCTGGGATAATAACAGTGAGGAACATATACGGACTCTTCATGCACATCCAAGGCGATAGATTGTACGGGTGACGATCATAGGCCAACACAAATATTGGTATCCCGAAAGTCCAAATGGGGTAAAACCGTCGGAGCAGAGACCCAATCTGACATTATGCAGATCAGAAGCAAAATCTGGATACTCTCGATCAAAGTACTTACATCCTTCTCCATCAGATGGGTGATCCAATACTCCTTCGGTCTGTTCTCGCTTATGCTAACTCATGTTTTCTGCAGTTCCTTCACCATAAACAACCACTACAACAGCATCGTTAACGGCAAGTAGTGCATCAAATCGGTAGGCTTTCTTTCACCGATAAACTTCCTCTACCACTTCCCTTATAGCGATCAGCACCATAAAATCTGCAGGTGTCTTCATCCTTATCGTCTTTGTAGTACAACATGCACCCGTTGCGACATACATCGATTTTTTTGTATCCCATCCAGAGCGATCTCACCATCCTCTTAGACTGGTAAAAGTCTTTAGGCAACTTAGCACCCTCAGGCAATATTTCTATAATCAACTCCATACATCTATTGTAGCAATCTTGCGACATATTAAAATCAGACTTGATGCTCAACAATCTTGTAACCACCTCCAACGGTGAATGATCCTCACAACCATGATATAATGGAGTTCTTGCATTCTTTAGCAACTCCATGAACTTTGCAGCATTGACGTTTGGTGCCTCCTCAGGTGCATCATGATTGTCCGGATCGAAACTAGGCTCCGTCGCGTCAAAAACTATGTTCACCAATCCATCGTCGTAAGCAGCGTGGTTGTGGATATCCACATAAGGCTCATACTCCGATGCTAAAGACACAAGTTCTCCGTGCACGCTCCATTAATAGTAATTCGACGTGAAACCCTTCGAGTATGAATAATACGTTACTTCCACTTCTGGATGATATTTCAAGTTACGACATCTCACACACGGACACTTAATTTTGGTACCGTCTATCTACTTAGGGAACGCCTTGGCAAACTGCAGGAACTGCTATACACCCTCTATGAATTCATTCCGCACACCGCACATGTCATCAGAATGACGGTTGTACATCCAAGAACGATTCCGCAGATAGTAATTCAGATCCATATCCATTTGAGGATAATTCCGTAAGATAGATACATGCACTCGTTGAAACACTTGTAAAAGTAATAGGAGCATTAACTATGACATATCCTTAACATTGAAATAGAATTCTAAGTAATCATGATACAACAAGTGGTAATAGTGTATCACATGACATAACCATATAACCATAGTATATCAGAATTGACCACACAGAAGACTTAGCCTAATTAATCTCCATAAAACAAGTGATAATAAGTCCATAATTAATCTCCATAAAACAAGTACAGCTGGTAATAAGTCCATAATTAAGTCCATAAACTCATCTCCATAAAACAAGTACAACTGGTAATAAGTACTAATAGTCCAACACAAAATATATCCATAAAACAACACTAATGACGACCACACATACGCTCAATGATACCATCACACAACATCTTCTGATAAGTGGGATCGACGGCGGGAAAGCACCATTCCACTGCAGGTGCTGGATGAATGGAACTTCCGATCTCACTAGCTACCGGTGCCACTTCCTCCTTAACAGTAGGAGGAGCCACTTTAGCAATCTGTGTTTACCTCAAACGACGTGCTGCTGCTCGGGTCATGGGTGCCATCTGGTAAGATCGATATTCACAGAGAATATAATTGTAACATAAGCAAGCTAACTAAAGGAACCAACATCTCGTTTCATGTATCAAAATCCAAGTTCCATTGTGAAATCTCAGTTTTCTTCAATGAGTATACCTATGTGTGTTTAGTTCAATTTTTCCTGAGATTGTATACATATGTATATATGTTGATTGATAGATATAGCTATAGTTATATAAGAGCTTTTCCTGAGATTGTATACATATGTATACATATGTATATATGTATATATGTATATAAAGGAACCATCAATGAGTATACATATGTATATATTGTATACATATGTATAAGAGTTTTCTTCAATGAGTATACATATGTATATATTATATACATATTTATAAGAGTTTTCTTCAATGAGTATACTTGTTTGTGTGTCATGTTATATACTTCCATGTTTGCATATTAGGGTGCGTATGTCTGTATCTGTGTGTCTTTGTGTCTGTGTCTTTGTCTCAATGCATGACTGTTTGTGTCCGTGTTCGTGTTTATGTCGTGGCAGATTGAGGGAGTGTGTCAGTGTCATGTCCAAGTCCAATGTATCATGTCTATACGTGTCCAACACCAAAATCTAAATTCATATTGCCCCTCCCCCTCCCAAATCACAAATACAATAACTTAAATAAAATAGCAATGTGGGATAGGGTTTACCTTCGACGGATGATCGAGAAGGGTCTGGCCGGAGGGGGCGTCAAGTCAGAAAAAGGGGGACTAGGCGGCGGCGAAGGAGGAGGGGACTAGGCGGCGGAGGAGAGGGTTGGCGAGGTTTGCAAAGACAGATGAGGGGGTCGGCGGTCACCGGAGGAGGGGGTCGACGGGGTTCGCAGAGATAGAGGAGGGGGTCGGGGGGTTCGCGGAGACAGAGGAGGGGGTCGGGGGTCGGCGGCCAACGGAGAAGGGGGTCGGGGGTCGACGGTCACCGGAGGAGGGAGTGGGGGGTCAGGTTGGGAAGAGGGAATGGTTTGAATTTGGGTTGAAATTTTGAGAATGAAAAAGAACTCGATCGGCTGACCTAAATAAAATTTCTTAGTGACGTCCAATAAAGACGTCGCTAAGCGTCTCTAGATCAAAAAAACTTAGCAACGAAAAGCTAAATCGTCGGTAAACGTCGCTAATCAGCGACGTTTACCGACTTATCAGCAACGTTATTTTTTTAAACTTAAGAGACGTCGCGGGATGTCGCTGATCGTCGCTAACAGTGACGTCCTGCGACGTTTTTTCTATGCGTCGCTAAATTCCTTTATTTTAGCGATGTTTTTCTTTGGCGTCGCAAATTTCGTCGGTAATATGACTTATTTTGGTAGTGGTTCTCCATAGATATGTAGTGCAACAACTATCATGCATGCACCCATTTGGGGTGGAATAAAACTCTCTCTCTCTCTCTCTATATATATATATATATATATATATATATATATAGGCATAATCTTCCCAAATATCATACCATTATAAACGCTAGAGAGATGTACTTTATCATAAAAAATATCGTCGCAGTTGTTCAAACATCAAAGCTAATAAATTGATCAGTGTATAGCAATTTCCCTATATGATAGAATATTCTTCATAGTCGTCTATGCAGCATATATAAGTTGTATATATTATAAACTATTGCAACATAATGCTATATTTCAAAAAAGAATAAAAATATTCATTTAACTATAAGCAAACTCAGCCAATGACAAGAAACATGTATCCATAAATTTAACAAAAAATTTACTGTACCGATAATAATTTAATTAATATTAGTTTAGACGATAGAAGTTTTGAAAATTTTGTAAAACAATACAATCCGACAGTCTGTCTGTCGAAAAATGAGCATGCTCAATTTTCGACAGACAGTATGTCGAAAAATGAGCATTAGCTCAATTTCTGACATACCATTTGGCTGAAATGATAAAGTAACATTTTGGGTGGGTTGGGGTTGAAAGAAATGGGTTGGGTGGGTGAGTTGGGTTGGGTGGGTTTGGTTTTTTTTTTATGGTTTAATTGAATATGATGGTGGGTGGGTTGGGTTACTTGATTGTTGGTTTTTTTTGGTTGGGTTGAGGTGGGTTATTTTTTGTTGGGTTTGTAACGTTACAATTTACAACGTTACGATTCTAACATTACAATTCCAACGTTCTAATTCCAACGGCTATATATCATCTATAAGTATCAAACCACTTCACAACAATTTTCTCATTCACTTCACAGCACTCACTTCACAGCACCTCTCCCATTCAGTAAGAAGTTTGTCAAGTATTTCATTGAAAGCCGAAGCTCCTCTCTTCCTACAGAAAGTTCATCTTGTTGTCAACATGGATGGAAATCTGACAATCCTATGCTCGCTTGGAGGTGTACTAAATGGGTTAGCGTATCAAAGGGGTTTAACCCAAGTTCTTTTAGTTGATCGAAATATTTCGTTTCTTAGTTTACATAATCTAATTATTGATCAATATTCTATCGACTATGAATTTATATTAGTACATATTTTCGTATCTAATTGTATAAATGTAGATAGTGAAGATGCATGGAAATTTGTTCTTCAAGTGAATGCACAATCACCGTATATTAATATCTATGTCACTCCGCCCCCATCTATGAATGTAATTAATATACCTGCTTGTAATACTTTTAACGCTGGTCCTAGTTCTTCTCATCAAGTTATTCCATTTACTGAAGAAGAACATGTAGTAGATGATGTTAATAACGATGACGAAAATAGTGATGATCTAATTGAAAATTTAGATGATGAATTTGATGATTCTGTTGATAGCCTTAGCACTCCTGAATTATTTATTGGAAAACAATTTAAGAATCGTTCTAAATTTAGAAGTTTTATTAGTGATCTAGCAATTAGACGTAATTTTACTTGTTCAGCTACTTTAAATAATGCTACTGGAATTATATATAAATGTAATAGTTCAAATTCTCATTGGAGGGTATACGCTAAAGCCATAGGTAGAGGCAAAAGATTTTCTATTGCAACGCTAGAAAATATTCATTCTTGTTTAGGTGGACTTACAACTGGTTCTCATCCATTAGCTACCGCTGTATGGGTTAAAAATCAGATTATTGACAAAATTCGAGATAATCAGTCGTATAGTCCATCTTGTGTTGTAAAAGATATATTTAGGGAACATCGAATACATATTAAATATTGTAAGGCTTGGAAAGCTAGAGAACTTGCTCTATCCGAAATAAATGGTAGTTATATTGATGCATATAGTAGTCTCGAAGAGTATGGTCTTAGAATTATTGAGACAAATCCAGGTAGTCAACGTTTTATGAAGATTACAGAAAATAATAGGTTTGAAAGAATTTTTATTTGTTTCAAGGCATGCATTGATGGATTTCTAAGGGGATGCTTACCTGTGATTAGTATTGATGCTACTTTTCTTTCCTCTAAATATAGAGGTATTTTATTTATTGCTTGTGCTTATGATCCTAACTATCAACTATATCCTATTGCATATGCTGTTGCTGAGAGTGAAAACACTGATTCTTGGAATTGGTTTTTAAACGGTTTAAGAATATCTTTTGAAAGATTTTTTGATGCCTGGAATACAATTTCTTTTATATCGGATAAATAGAAAGGATTGATAAATGCCATGCGTGCTATTTTTCCGAAATCGCCTCATTTTTTTTGTATTCAATATTTTAAAGCAAATTTGAAATCATTATGTAGATCAAAGCATTTTCAACGTAGCTTGGACTCTCTTGCAAGATGTTATAATGAAACAGATGCAAATAATTGCTTGGAGACGATTAAAGCTGGAAATGTTGATGTTTACAATTGGCTCGTTGGAGTAAATGATGAAAATCGTGTTTTCTCAGACTACATATGTGCGACTTGCGTTGCTGCTTAATCAAATCTGTAGTTGGCCCCCCTGGTATATGACCATCGTTTTGGGTAGCCATCTGTAAAAAGATGGTTGTCAAAATGCATATTTAGTGGTTGTTATTTTCTATAAAATTGAATCAATGAAAATTAGCGGTTGTTACTTTCTAAAAAATTGTAGGTATCATTCATTATTTCTAAAAATAACATTAGTGTTTATGACACACAATTAGTGTTTACGTCCTTGTATCCTAACCCTAAATTTCATTGATATTACACAACTATGAACACTAATTGTAGATATCAATGAATATTAGAGCTATAGAACATTAATATATCAATGAACATTAGTGTTGTTATTAGTGGTATATATAAAATGACACACAATTAGTGGTTCAAAATAAGTGTTACAATACAAGGATAAACATTAGTGTTTATGTACATTAGTGGTTGTTATTAGTGTTTATGTACATTAGAATACAAGGATGAACATTAGTGGTTGTTATTAGTGGTTCAAAATTAGTGGTATATATAAAATGACACACAATGTCTTAATGAACATTAAACTCGTAGGATTTTGATAGTGGTTCAAAATTAGTGTTAGATTACAAGAATGAACATTAGTGTTTACAATAATGAACCATTATTCATTAGTGTCCTAAAAAATTATGAAAAATATCAACATTAGTGTTTATGATAAAGGATGAACATTAGGATACAAGATCTGAAAGAAAAAAAAAATTACCACTGAATTTTTCTTCTTCTTCTTCCTCCTCTTCTTCTTCTCCTTCTTCTCCTTCCCCTTCTCCTTCTCGGCTTCACAGCAACACCAACACTTTACTCTCCCCACACCCCAAAAACTTTACTCCCCACCTACTTCTTCTTTCTTTTTTTCTTTTTTCGGGTTTGACCAAACAACTGAACCGAACGAACTAACAACAAACCGACCCAAACTGAACTGGGGGGGGGGGGGGGGGGGGGGGGGGGGGGGGGCTGGATTTCCGACAGTTGGTCTGTCGAAATTTGGGTTGATGGCCAAATTCCGACAGACCGTCTGTCGGAAATTGGGCTTCCCCAATTTCCGACAGTACGTTTGTCGGATGTTATCGTTTCCTCAAATTTTAAAAATTTTTATCGTTTTTAGTAATTTATATTAAAATTTTTATTGTACAATAAATTTTCTGTAAATTTAAAAGGTTTCAAGTTTTTGTTATATTTAATTCTTCAGAACATGATCAGGAAACTCATATAACCTTAGCCTCAGCAACAAATAATATTGAATTATAAACGTATTAAATAAAATGTTCAATAAGAAATTGGAAGACAGTCGAACACAGCTCTAGAAACTTTAAACTAAGTATTAGAACAACCTAGGTTCAACTCACGAGCCTGATGTGCATTTAAGCAAATTTACAAAAATAAGTACCATTGTGCAATATGGTTATGTTAAGCACAGACAATCCATAAACTGGTACCACCATTGTGCAATATGGTTATGTTAAGCTTTAGCCTCTATGGCACTTTGGTTATTTGAGTGAGTTGTGTAAGAAAGGTTGCAATTTTGGTGAACCACATGTTTGCATCTAATTTAATTGGTTTCCACTAGCAGATAGCTACACTTTCTTTTTAGATGATGAGTCAACACATTTATTGGTCAATTTTTATTGCTACACTATGTTAGGAGGAAACCACATATATTATGTTTTATACAAGCAGACTCACCAAGGCCTCTCGTCCAATAAAACCATGGCTTATTGCCTAACTGAACGTTTGTCTGATAGATGAATGTTGACCATGATTTAAAATAGGTCTTAAAAGGGCCTGGATCGGGCATTCCACAATGGTGTATCACGAACATCACCCCTTGAACTATCCAAATTTAGTCAAGGGACTAACCTGGAGGAACATACTCGATTGGTAGCTAATATCCTATTTAGTATTTATTATCTAGATGCAAAAGAAGTCTATCCACATTTGCCCATCTATATGATTCCTTGTGCAATAATTCATGATTGTTTCAGGCACTACAAAAGAAAATATACGCAAATAGATTTCTAGAGGTGACGAACCATATTTGCCAAATTCAAAGTTAATACAAGAAACGAGACTTTGTTTGCTTTACTTCTTTTTTACATGTCATTAACTCTCCAAAATAGTATATCCTATGATTTTATGTGCAAGTTCAAAATCTATTCTTTATATCATCTTTTTATGCTTGAAACGAAGTTGAAATGATAGGAAAAACAAAATTTAGAAGGCATGAAAAAGTGAACAAGAATGACAAAAGGAAGAAGTAAATTATCAACTATATTATAAGAGTGTAAGTCATGCCAATCAATTAGATAAAAAAAAATTACAAGACAGTAGAAGACATCAATATAAACAATGAATAAAAAATTATCTTGTTTAAATATGTTCACATCCTAGACAAATTTATTAGATGCATGACAACAACAAAGCAATGCATTGATTTGTATGCATACATGTGAGCAAAATTTTATTCTCATCTCTGCATGCTCAAGTCGACCAAAAAAATCAATAAAATCAATCCAACCATAGAAAACTAACAATATTATTATTTATGATCGATTAGAATTAATATCAATTACCAAATAATTTTAAAAGATCAAAAAATTGAGAAAGTAAATTTTATTAAACAAATACTATTTTGTTAATATTTTCTCGAGTCACAAAATTTATGATGACTTCTATGTAGTTTATACCAAGTTTATTTTATTTTATTTTATTTCTATATTTGCTAAATTCTCAAACATGCATGTCATTTGCATAACTATAGGCTAAACATGTGGCTGAAAAAACATTTCAGACAAACAATTACAAAAGTAGTTTGGTGGCAGTCGTCCATTGGTGAACAAAGTAAATAAACATACCATTTTATAATTTATTAAATTTGCTAAACTCGTGATCAGTTCAGGTGTGTAACATTAGCAAAGAATAACATTGTCATATATAAAACTATTTGTCATTTATTTATAAGGATTAGAGAGTAGGATTAATATCATTTGTTATGATGGCGCTAGTACTGTCGCTTGCGAAAGCTTGGTCGACCGTGGAAGCGATGCCAACTCACCTAAAGATGATGAATCAACATCTAACAGTGCCAAGCCAAATTAAATACAGTATATGGTTCAGTGACTGTGTCACACTACTAAAATACAGTAAATTGGCGACGGATTTTTAGACACGGATATATTCCGTCGCTAATAGCAACGGACATCCGACTAAATGGCGACGGTTTGCAGTTGAATTGCAGCCAATAATTTTTTTTCAATTTTAAGGGTAAAACTCGGTCGCAAATCCATCGTTATATCGTCGGAAATATAGTGACGGACAAACAAGTCGTCACTACGTCGTCGCCCAGTTGTCAATAATTGGCGGGAAAATGTTGAAAAAATTGGCACGAAATTTGGCGACCACATAGCATTATCCGCCGGCAAACTAGAGGGGGTATAACAACGGCCTGGCGACGGATATATCCGTCGCTAAATACTGTGCCCTAACTTAAAATGAAACGACGGGGGGAGGGGGATTTTTCATTCCCCCCAAAAGTTTCTCTCACCTCTCTCTTTCTCTCTCTCTCTCTCTCTCTCTCTCTCGCGTGTGCACACAGCTCTCTCTATCTCTCACTCAGGTATCTCTCTCCCTCTCTCTCTCATTCTCTCTCTCTCTCTCTTGGTGGTCGGGGGTTTATCGTGGCCGCGGGGGGAGGGTGTTAGGGTGGTGGTCGGCGGGTGGGGAGGTCGTGGGGGGGGGGGGAGGGGGTGGATAGGGGAGGGGAGGGGCACTACTAAAATCTGCTCATTTGACGACATAAATTTAGCGACATTCGATTAACGTTGCTAAATTGTGTACATTAGCGACGTTTTAGTGAAGCGTCGCTAATCGTCGCTACTAGCGACGAAGTAAGCGACGAAATAACGACGTATATTAATTACATGAGCTAGTTGTCGCAAAATGTCGCTATGACGTCGCTAATAGCGACTAATTTAGCGACTGTCGTTTGAACGTCGCTAAATTCTAATTATCCCCCCCTCCCCCGCCGATTTATTTTCTCCCATTTTCCTCTCTCACTCTTTCTCCTCCCCCCCTCCGGTGCTCTCACTCTCTCCGGCGGCGACTCTCACTCTCTCCGACGACTCTCCTCCCTCTCCTGTACGTGACTCTCCCCCTCCCCGCTCTCTCTCTCTCTCTCTTCGTCTGTTTTGGTTGTTGGTAGTTTGGGAGGTTCGGGTGGCTCGGGGGGAGGTGCAGGGGGGATAAGGGTGGTTGGCGGTGGCTGAGGGTGGCTGAGGGTGGCTGTGGGGTTAGGGCAGGGGGGACGAGGGCGGCTGGGGAGGGGAGCTAGGGTTAGGGTTCGGGTTAGGGTCCATTTTCTCCCATTTTACTCTCTCTCCTCCCCCCCTCCGGCGCTCTCACTCTCTTCGGTGCTCTCACTCTCTCCGGCGACTCTCTCTCTCTCTCTCTTCGGCTGTTTTAAGTTGTTGGTGGTAGGGGGGTGTGCGTGGCTCGGGGGGAGGGGCAGGGAAGATGCGGGTGGTTCGGGGGTGGCTGGGGGGTGGCTGGGGTGGTAGGTGTCACGACCCGTTACCCAAATTGTTGGGCCGGGCCGAGCCATGTCCAGCCTACGCTTAAGATAAAGCGCAGTAAGCTGTTCTAGAGATAACAAGACAAGACTAAATGTACCAACAGTTCTATAAGTGAAGAAGAACCATAAATGCTCCAAACACAAAAGTCGTCGTATATAGTAAAATATTCAAGTACAAGTAAACTGAAATGTAAAACTGGATACATGTCCAGTTACAAAATGTATAGTCTAATACATGACTACTCTCAAAAGTCTATGTGAACAAAAGACAACTAGGCGAGGTTCCCCGCAGGAACATCCTCGTAAAGCAGAGCCGGGTCCTCGGCAGTAACTCTATAGTATGAGTCACAGAGTAACTCCTCCTCAGTAAGTATACCTACAACGTTATCCTGTCAGGACGGGAGCAAGTACTGAATCTAGCAAACTAGCATATGAAACATGGCAATGAACATAGAAGAATTAACTGGAAACATGGCATCACACAATCTATTATGGCAAGGATACATATGTCATAAAGACAGATGTATATGTAATGTTTAAAACTGTAGCAGGTACGTGATCGGTCAATAGGTGTACAATGTACTGAGGCACATGTAAATAAAATGTACTTCCGTACAAGTGATAGGGCGAGAGATGTACATACGCACAAATCTGCCTTGGTAAGTAAGGCCTACGGCGCTGTAACATATAAAATAAAACTTTGCTCGGTACTATATAGGGGGGGCATGATCACGTACTCTACTATCAGTTTTCCCGTAACCCATACTCTAATCATGTGAGAGATACAAAGAATCTGTCTAAGCATGGTAGTAATGGAAAGTACAACATGTGATGTTTTAACTTGCTATCCCAAGGATCAGCATTTAACATGGTGGGTTTTGTAGTTCATTTATGTGATAATATGTAAAGTTTGTAGAAAGTACTTGCCTCTAGCAAAGTAAAACAAGCTGCGATAAATGTGCTATGGATGTCCGGTAACTCGTCACTGTAGAAATAAATACAACAACTTAGTTTTACACTAAGCTAAGACACTAGGACACTAATTGGTGAAACACGACTTGTGACTGGGCACCTAGCCAAAATGATGACTTGGCATAGGAGACCAATGTAGGGTGACACACTATGTTAACTAACTTTCTAGGGTCTTTACACTAGTGAGGGATGGGGTTCAACACGACTAAAACTCCAAATAACACAAAAAGCTACAAGTCGTAATTAATCAATAAATAAATCAAAAGATCATTATGTTCTAACAATTTTAGAGATAGGCAAAAAGCCTAGTTTTTCTTAAAGCAAAGCATCAAAGTGATCCTTGTTAATCATAGAAATTTATTATAATTTTTCTGGAATTTATTAACCAGTACCAATATTTTATAAAAATCAGTTTTCCTAAGTATACAAAAAGTGAGTTTTGATTTCATATGCCAACCTAGTGGCAAAACAGTAAATTAAATACTACAAAAATTATACTAAATTAGCTAACTTAACAAAGTATCTAAAAACTATTTTTCCATAATTTTAGCAATACTTTAAGTATTTTTAGAGAATCAAAAACAGCATTGCACACAATAATTAATTATCTGCATATTTTGTCCATGTATATAATTTGAACCAAAGTTCAAATACATGACCCAAGGCCATGAATCAAGTCCAATATGACTTGTACAGGTCTTGAATGTGTGAAAACACATTTGGGCCCAAATATCCATGCTAGGCTTGGACACCAAATGGTTGCAGTAATTTAAATATGATAAAAATACAATTTGGTAATAGTCAAAATAAATATTATTATTTTAATAAGGTAAAGTTTTACATAGTAACTATAAAAGTATGAATATTATTTTATATAAATAATTTACACTAAGCTAAGTAAAATACACATAGGAAATAATATATATATATATATAAATATAGGGATATTTATATATAGGAAAATGCTCAACTATATATTATATATATATATATATATATATATATATATATATACAAATATATGTATATATACATACATATAAGAAAATGCTTATCTATATAACATATATATATATATATACAAAATTAATGTATACATATATATATATATAATAGTATATATATATAATAATATATATACATAAGGAAATATATGTACATAAATATATATGTATACATAATACACATATATATATATATACATACATAAAATAATGAAGTATATTCATATATATATTTATAAAAATAGCAACTATATATACCTAAATATAGTATGTATAATAATACATATATACATATATACAAATATATGTATACATATATATATATAATTATATATAAAAACAAAAGAAAAAGAAAAGGAAAAGAAAAGGAAAAGAAAAGAAAAGAAACAGCAGCAGGGGGGGCTCGAACTCGGGCTAACCGAGCGAGGGGGGGGGGGGTTTAGGCTAGGTCGGGCTGGCCAGGGGGTCAGCCCGCTGCTCGTGTTAGAGTTTAGGTTTTGTTTATTTTATTTAGGTTCGAAATAAATAACATGAAAAAAATTAATAAAACTCGACCCTGTGTCCGGACAGTTTGGGACACAGAGTCAGCGTGTCCGTGCTATGCACGACATGCACGAGCGTCCATCTACGAGTTCGAGTATGGGACGAGGGTCCCCGTGTCCTGGCGAACCACATACGTGGGTTTGAGACACGTACGACACGGTTTGAGTCATGCTACTCACGTGTCCGATTTGGGGAGGGGGTTTCGAACGAGCTGGACGGCGGTGGAGGTGTCGGCGTCGCGGTGCTTCGGTGGCGCTGGGCGCGTCTCGTCAAGGCGAACGTAGTGGTGGTGGTGGTTTGCTGTGAGGGTGGGTGTAGGCGTCGGGACAGGGCTTCGCCGGAGTTTGGGTTCCGACTAGGAAGTTGGAGAAGAAGGGAAGTTTGCGGTGGTTGGGATGGGGTGATAATGGTGTGGGCTGGTCGAGGAAGGAGAGCCCTTCCTTTTATAGGCTTCCAATGGCGGTGATCCGGCCAAATTAGGGTTAGGGTTCCGATTAGGACGGCCGGAAAATTAGGGTGAGGCGGTCGGGTCAACGAGAGTGGGTGAGTATAGAGAGTGTCTGGTCGGGGGGGGGGGGGGGGGGGGTTTGGTAGTTAGCAGTTAGGTCCTCAGGAAATAGGGTTTTGCAGAATAGATTTTCTAGGACTAAATGCAAAATTGAATTTGCATAACCTAAATAAAAACATTTCATAAATTACAAACTGATATACTAACTAATCTAAAAATTGCAAAACACTATTAAAACAATTCGGAAAATTACAAAATGCTATTAAAACATTTAAATAAATTACAAAATGATATTTTTTGTATTTAAAACTCATTTAAAACTCATTTAAAATTCATTTAAAAATTCTAGAAAATTCCTAAAATCATATTAAATTATTTTAAAACCAATAATGACATTTAATAATTAATTAACACTAGTTTAAAAAAATTTTGAAAATCAGGGGCTTACAAGTCTTTCCTCCTTGAAAAATTTCGTCCTCGAAATTCACAGGGATTGAAGACCCTACAATATTCTAACATAGCAAGCAATGCAACAAATGACTAAGACTACGGTCAAAACTAACCTCCTGAAACCTGTTCCGGCTCTGGCTCAAGGACTAGGCTATAAGTCTTCCCCTGGGGTCCCTTGGCTACTGGGCAGTCTCGAATCTGATGGATGGCAGATCCACAAGCTAAACACTGACCCAACCTCTTCCTACAGACGAGAAAGTCATGGCCTTACTTCTTGCAGTATACACAAAAAGCTTCCTTCTGCTGCTGCTGCTGATGTCGGGGTCCCGGAGCTCTAACTGGCGGGGTCTGACGATGTGGTGTAGGGGGATGGTAAGTCTGCGGGGGTGGCGTCGGCGCTCTCTGCTGGAAAGCCTGACGCTTGGACGGTCCCTCATGGTGTACAGAAGCCGGCCTCTTGCTAGACAGAAGACGCTCCTCAATGCTCCGGGCTAACTCTAGGCTCTGGTAGTAGTCAGTCGTACCGTTCGCCACTATAAGAATGCCAATGTCTGGAACTAGACCATGGCAAAACCTACGGGTCATCTCCTCTGGATCAGCAACCAGACTAGGAGCAAAGCGGCTCAGGCGACTAAACTCTCCCGCATAGTCATCAACAGAACGGTTCCCCTGCTGGATGTTCTGGAATCGTAGCCCCATGGCTACTCTAGCAGTGGTCGAGAAGAATTTCTTCTTGAACTGGGTCTTGAACTGGTCCCAGGTGGCTCTACCTCTCGCGAACAATGGCTCATTCCTGAACCAGACTCCTGCTAAGTCTATCAGCAGAAATCCTGCTGCCTCGACCTGAAGGTCATCCGGCATCCTAACTCCCAGAAGCTTCCTCTCTACAGAATCTAGCCAGTCATCAGCTACTACTATGCCCTCAGTCCCTGAGAACTCCTTGGGATTCAGACCCATGAAGTCCTTGACCGTCCCCGCTCTCTGCCGTGGCTCTACATGTGGTGGGACCACGGGACGTCCCTCAGAACGCTCCATGCTCTGGCGAAGTAGGGTAGTCTGCTCCTGATGGGTTGTTAGGAACCCCTGAATCAGTGTGAGCAGCTGGGTCCCGTCGAGTGTGATGGAAGCCTGGGTGGGTATAGTGACAGGGGGTGGTGGAAGTATCGGGACCTGCTGGGACTGGATGTGGAAGGTGGTATCTGGGTCTGTGGATCTGTAGAGTGGGGAAATGTTGTAGGTGGAGGTGTATCAGTCAACCGGTCAGCTGACTGGACATGGAGGGCCCCATTCTCGGGGGTGACATACTGGGATGAACGAGTAAGCACCATCTAAATTACATAAAAAGACTCATAAGGACTTATTTAAAGTAAGCAATCATAGGCAAGAAAATCTAATTATAATAGCAAACATGTGATGTATTTCTTATGTTGCAATCCTAGCATTCCTCTAAGTGTTCTAAGCGTCTTTCCTAATGTTGTCTAATTACCTTAAGTTCCTAATTGCAGGCATGCTTGGTACAATAACGTAACCAAACAGTTTAGTCAGGACCTTGCATGGGCCGCCAAAAAAATATGTCATGACCCGTTACCCAAATTGTTGGGCCGGGCCGAGCCATATCCAGCCTACGCTTAAGATAAAGCGCAGTAAGCTGTTCTAGAGATAACAAGACAAGACTAAATGTACCAACAGTTCTATAAGTGAAGAAGAATCATAAATGCTCCAAACACAAAAGTCGTCGTATATAGTAAAATATCCAAGTACAAGTAAACTGAAATGTAAAACTGGATACATGTCCAGTTACAAAATGTATAGTCTAATACATAACTACTCTCAAAAGTCTAAGTGAACAAAAGACAACTAGGCGAGGTTCCCCGCAGGAACATCCTCGTAAAGCAGAGCCGGGTCCTCGGCAGTAACTCCATAGTATGAGTCGCAGAGTAACTCCTCCTCAGTAAGTATACCTATAACGTTATCCTGTCAGGATGGGAGCAAGTACTGAATCTAGCAAACTAGCATATGAAACATGGCAATGAACATAGAAGAATTAACTGGAAACATGGCATCACACAATCTATCATGGCAAGGATACATATGTCATAAAGACAGATGTATATGTAATGTTTAAAACTGTAGCAGGTACGTGATCGGTCAATAGGTGTACAATGTACTGAGGCACATGTAAATAAAATGTACTTCCGTACAAGTGATAGGGCGAGAGATGTACATACGCACAAATCTGCCTTGGTAAGTAAGGCCTACGGCGCTGTAACATATAAAATAAAACTTTGCTCGGTACTATATAGGGGGGGCATGATCACGTACTCTACTATCAGTTTTCCCGTAACCCATACTCTAATCATGTGAGAGATACAAAGAATCTGTCTAAGCATGGTAGTAATGGAAAGTACAACATGTGATGTTTTAACTTGCTACCCCAATGATCAGCATTTAACATGGTGGGTTTTGTAGTTCATTTATGTGACAATATGTAAAGTTTGTAGAAAGTACTTGCCTCTAGCAAAGTAAAACAAGCTGCGATAAATGTGCTATGGATGTCCGGTAACTCGTCACTGTAGAAATAAATACAAAAACTTAGTTTTACACTAAGCTAAGACACTAGGACACTAATTGGTGAAATACGACTTGTGACTGGGCACCTAGCCAAAATGATGACTTGGCATAGGAGACCAATGTGGGGTGACACACTATGTTAACTAACTTTCTAGGGTCTTTACACTAGTGAGGGATGGGGTTCAACACGACTAAAACTCCAAATAACACAAAAAGCTACAAGTCGTAATTAATCAATAAATAAATCAAAAGATCATTATGTTCTAACAATTTTAGAGATAGGCAAAAAGCCTAGTTTTTCTTAAAGCAAAGCATCAAAGTGATCCTTGTTAATCATAGAAATTTATTATAATTTTTCTGGAATTTATTAACCAGTACCAATATTTTATAAAAATCAGTTTTCCTAAGTATACAAAAAGTGAGTTTTGATTTCATATGCCAACCTAGTGGCAAAACAGTAAATTAAATACTACAAAAATTATACTAAATTAGCTAACTTAACAAAGTATCTAAAAACTATTTTTCCATAATTTTAGCAATACTTTAAGTATTTTTAGAAAATCAAAAACAGCATTGCACACAATAATTAATTATCTGCGTATTTTGTCCATGTATATAATTTGAACCAAAGTTCAAATACAGGACCCAAGGCCATGAATCAAGTCCAATATGACTTGTACAGGTCTTGAATATGTGAAAACACATTTGGGCCCAAATACCTATGCTAGGCTTGGACACCAAATGGTTGCAGTAATTTAAATATGATAAAAATACAATTTGGTAATAGTCAAAATAAATATTATTATTTTAATAAGGTAAAGTTTTACATAGTAACTATAAAAGTATGAACATTATTTTATATAAATAATTTACACTAAGCTAAGTAAAATACACATAGGAAATAATATATATATATATAAATATAGGGATATTTATATATAGGAAAATGCTCAACTATATATTATATATATATATACAAATATATGTATATATACATACATATAAGAAAATGCTTATCTATATAACATATATATATACTAGTCATAACCCGTGCCCATAGGGCATGGTTCATTTAAGGTATTCCCCTTCAAAATCTTGGACCCCCAATTTTAAACGAACAATAATAATTTTGTGGCCCCCATCAAAATATTAAATTCCAACCACTGCTGGATGTGAATTTTCTTTGAATTTCCCATAAACTCCACTCTCAATAATGCTCATCCACAACCATTATGAGGCCCCCATCAAAATATTAAATCCCAACCATCAAAATATTAAATCCTCATCTTTGGATTCCCCATAAAATCCCACTCCCAATAATGCTCTTCCCCATAAAACCCCACAACCGTTGATTCACCAAGATTAAATCCCAACCACTCTTTATCTTGGCACAGTCAGCCCTAGGATTCAAAAACCTTTGTGTTTTGTATAATAGATATATACAAAATTAATGTATACATATATATATATATAAAGTATATATATAATAATATATATACATAAGGAAATATATGTACATAAATATATATGTATACATAATACACATATATATATATATATACATACATAAAATAATGAAGTATATTCATATATATATTTATAAAAACAGCAACTATATATACCTAAATATAGTATGTATAATAATACATATATACATATATACAAATATATGTATACATATATATATATAATTATATATAAAAACAAAGAAAAAGAAAAAAAGAAAAGGAAAAGAAAAGAAAAGAAACAGCAGCAGGGGGGCTCGAACTCGGGCTAACCGAGCGGGGGGGGGGGGGGGGGGGGGGGGGGTTTAGGCTAGGTCGGGCTGGCCAGGGGGTCAGCCCGCTGCTCGTGTTAGAGTTTAGGTTTTGTTTATTTTATTTAGGTTCGAAATAAATAACATGAAAAAAAAATAATAAAACTCGACCCTGTGTCCGGACAGTTTGGGACACAGAGTCAGCGTATCCGTGCTATGCACGACACGCACGAGCGTCCATCTACGAGTCCGAGTATGGGACGAGGGTCCCCGTGTCCTGGCGAACCACATACGTGGGTTTGAGACACGTACGACACGGTTTGAGTCATGCTACTCACGTGTCCGATTTGGGGAGGGGGGTTTCGAACGAGCTGGACGGCGATGGAGGCGTCGGCGTCGCGGCGCTTCGGTGGCGCTGGGCGCGTCTCGTCAAGGCGAACGTAGTGGTGGTGGTGGTTTGCTGTGAGGGTGGGTGTAGGCGTCGGGACAGGGCTTCGCCGGAGTTTGGGTTTCGACTAGGAAGTTAGGGAAGAAGGGGAGTTTACGGTGGTTGGGATGGGGTGATAATGGTGTGGGCTGGTCGAGGAAGGAGAGCCCTTCCTTTTATAGGCTTCCAATGGCGGTGATCCGGCCAAATTAGGGTTAGGGTTCCGATTAGGACGGCCGGAAAATTAGGGTGAGGCGGTCGGGTCAACGAGAGTGGGTGAGGAGAGAGAGTGTCTGGTCGGGGGGGGGGGGGGGGGTTTGGTAGTTAGCAGTTAGGTCCTCAGGAAATAGGGTTTTGTAGAATAGATTTTCTAGGACTAAATGCAAAATTGAATTTGCATAACCTAAATAAAAATATTTCCTAAATTACAAACTGATATACTAACTAATCTAAAAATTGCAAAACACTATTAAAACAATTCGAAAAATTACAAAATGCTATTAAAACATTTAAACAAATTACAAAATGATATTTTTGTATTTAAAACTCATTTAAAACTCATTTAAAATTCATTTAAAAATTCTAGAAAATTCCTAAAATCATATTAAATTATTTTAAAACCAATAATGACATTTAATAATTAATTAACACTAGTTTAAAAAAAATTTGAAAATCAGGGGCTTACAGTAGGACAGGGAGGATGAGGGCAGTTGGGGGAGGGGAGCTAGGGGTAGGGTTCGGGTTAGGAGTGGGTATGTGTGGGCGGCTGGGGGAGGGGAGCAGGGGGGGGTGGGGTGGGGGCGGCTGGGGGGAGGAGAGCGGGGGGGGGTGGAGAGTTAGGGTTCGGGTTAGGGGTGGTGTAGAGGGGCTTGGTCAGGGGCCCCGATAGTGCCGAAAAATCTGATAATTTAGTAATAATTATTTATTTTTTAACACCAAAAAATGTGATACTCCGATTCGAACGCACCGATAGTGCCGATATTTGTACCAAGTAGTTTTATTGGTTGGTTAATTGGTAACATGGTGATCGGGACATATAGTCCCTGTAGCCATTCGACTGACGAGACAGAAACTATGGTACGATATGGTGATTAGGACATAGTCCCTGCATCCATTCGACTGGCGAGGCAGAAACTATGTAGCCGTAGATAAAGTTGACTACCCTTCGACCCTCATCCCTCGGCAATAATGATACGACAACCTATCACTATATCTTATATAGTAGTAGATGATGTCTTAGTATTACATTATGTGAGTTCATCTTGATTCTGATACATTCTTAAGATACTAGATACGATAAGAACATATACTACATCATATGTACAGAACATAGATGATTCACATTAATATATGCTAGAATGAATTTTGGGTTGTGTTCTAAGCCATCCGTTCTTACACTTGGTGATCGAGATATATAGTCCCTGCAGCCACTCGACTGGCGAGACAGAAACTATGGTACGACATGGTGATCAGGACATAGTCCCTGTAGCCATTCGACTGGCGAGACAGGAACTATATAGCCGTAGATAAAGTTGACTGCCCTCCGGCCCTCATCCCTCGGCAATGATGATATGACAACCTATTACTATATCTTATATAGTAGTAGATGATGTCTTAGTATTATATTATGTGAGTTCATCTTGATTCTGTTACATTCTTCAGATACTAGATACGATTAGAACATATACTACACCATATGTACAGAACATAGATGATTCACACTAATGTATGTTAGAATGAATTTTGGGTTGTGTTCTGAGCCATCCGTTCTTACACTTGGCAAAAATCGAATTTTTTGTACTTTATCTGCTTTCGAAAATGTACTCAAATTACATGATGGTTCCTTTAGTTAGCTTGCTTATGTTACAATTATATTATTTGTGAATATCGATCTTACCAGATGGCACCCATGACCCGAGGAGCGGCACGTCGTTTGTGGGAAACAGTGAATGTTGAGGTGGCTCCTCCTACTGTTAAGGAGGAAGTGGCACCGGTAGCTAGTGAGACCGGGAGTTCTATTCATCCAGCACCGGTACTAGTGACACCGGGAGTTCTATTCATGCAGCACGTACAAGAGACTACATCTCTCCTGCCGCCGTCGATCCCACTTATTCGAGGTGGTTGCGTGATCGTATCACTGAGCGTTTTCGTGAGCTGCGTGGTTCTCATTAGCTATTAGTACTTATTTGTATTGGACTATTTGTATTAGGTTATTTTTGTATTAGACTATTTGTATTAGACTACATATATGAATTAGTACCGTGTCAATCTCTGGATTGTATTGGACTACTATATGGTGATCAGGACATAGTCCCTGCAGCCATTCGACTGGCGAGACAGAAACTATGGTACGACATGGTGATCAGGACATAGTCCCTGCAGCCACTCTAAAACCAACTGGAGAGGATACTCCGAGAGATCCATCTGAGTAGGACGTATACTCTGAGAGATCACCTTTACAAGAATGATATCAGTAGTAGGATTGAGTGTTGGAGAAGATATTATCAGAGTATATGTCCTACTCATATGGGTCTCTCACCGTTACTATTTTTTTTTGACAGCATGGTAGATGTGTTCTCGTCAGATTCTTGCTCTGAGCCAAAACTTTGACTCGGAGCTCAAGTGGACATCCTTCGTGTAGAGCTCGAACGAGAGGTTCCTGACAGTATGGTGGTCTCCTTTGTCAAAGGATTCTTGCACGTCCCACAATTGGTTGTCGGAGGGAGGCCGGAGGTTCTTGGTGGTCGAAGGGAGGAGGGGGATGGGGGCCGGTGGGTTGCAGGGTCTTAGGGGTTGGGGGGAGGGGAGGGTGGTCTTAGTGGTCGGAGGGTGGGGGAGGAGGGGGATGGGGGCCTGGAGGGGTGGAGGCCCGGGGAGTGGGGTGGGTCTTGGGGGTCGGGGGGCGGAGGTGAGGAGGGTTGGGGGTCTTGGTGGTCGGGGGGTGGATGCCCGGGGGGGAGTCTTTGGCATCTCGGGGGGAGGGGATATAGGTTAGGGAGTCTTGGTGGCCGGAGGGGAGGAGGGGATGAAATCCCATCTTATATAAATATGCAAAGATCTAATATTTATTGTTCTGATATTTAGGGTTTGATGGGTCTTTGTGATGTGATTTGTGCTTGCTATTTTGATTAGTACTTATTGTTATTTGTTGTCGATCTAACAACTTGATGTATTTTTCGGTATCGGTATCGGACTATTTCGTTGAGTATCGTAATCGGTATCGAACTAGTTCATGGTATCTGTATCGGCATCGGACTATTTCTATGAGTATCGGTATCGGAATCGGACTATTTCTAAGAGTATCGGTATCGAACTATTTCTATGAGTATCGGTATCTAAAACCTAACCCTAAAACCCTAACCCTAACCCTAACCCTAGAATCAATATTAATATCGGGCAATTAATCCTATGAGTTTAAGAATCGGTATCAGTATCATTATCGGACTATTTCTTGAGTATCGGTATCGATTTCAGACTATTTCTATGAGTATCGGTATCGGTATCAGACTATTTCTATGAGTATCGGTATCGTTATTGAACTGGTTTAGAGTAGCGGTATTGGTATCGGTATCGGACTATTTCTATATTCGGTATCGGATCGGTCTCGGACTATTTCTATGAGTATCGGTTATTTCTATGAGTATCGGTATCTAAACCCTAACCCTAACCTTAAAACCCTAATCCTAAAACCCTAACCCTAAAATCCTAACCCTAACCCTAACCCTAAAACCCTAGAATCGGTATTGGTATCGATATCGGCTATTAATCCTATGATTTTAAGAATCAGTATCGGTATCGGTATCAGTATCGAACTATTTCTATGAGTATCGGTATCGGTATCGGACTATTTCTATGAGTATCGGTATCGGTATCGGTATCAGACTATTTCTAAGAGTATCGGTATCGGTATCGAACTAATTATGTTTATTTTGTCTTACGATACAGATTTTCACATCCAATCTGCGATAGATTATTACTTCGTTGATCGTACATGGATGCACAAACAGCAACACGAGAGCAGAATAGGTGTGAGTGATAATTTTTAGGCAGGCGTGAAAGTGTTTCTTAAGTACGCCATGAGCAAAGCTCAGTACATGGACGGTAATAAAATCAAGTTTTCATGTGGTAATTGTCGCAATAAACGTTACAAAGAATTGGTGACTGTGAGAGATCATTTGACCCTAAAGGTTTCGTACGTGATTACGAAAAAGTGGTGACTGCGAGAGATCATTTGTGTCATCCAGATTTTGCTGCAGAGCCTAGAAATGTACGTCTGGCGCTATGTTCTGATGGCTTTGTCCCTTTCGGGTAGTCGGGATCTCAATACTCATGTTGGCCGATCATTCTTACCCCTCACAATCTGCCACCATGGATGCGTATGAAGACTCCTTATATGTTCTTGACAGCTATCATACCCGGTTCCAAAAATCCAACAAAAAACATCGATATAATTTATAGCCGTTGGTGGATGAGTTGAAACAGCTGTAGGAGATCGACATCGCGACCTATAAGATTTGTAGGAAATAGAACTTTCATATGAGAGCTTTACTGATGTAGACAATCAATGATTTTCTAGCATACAGTACGCTGTCAGGATGGAGTACTCACTACACCATATCTTGTCCTATATGCATGAAAAATAGTAAGGCGTTCTGCCTTAAACAAGGAGGAAAAACTTCTTTCTTTGACTGTCACCGTCAATTTCTGCCCGTGAGTCATCCTTGGAGAAAGAACAAGGACGCGTTCAGAGATGGAAAACAAGAATTTTCTCATCCGCCTGCCAGATTGTCAGGATACGATATTTGGAAAGATGTAAAGGATTTGCCCACTGTAATAGAAGATCCATCGGACAATCGTGTCGGGGGTTCAGACAAAGCCATAACTGGACCAAATGGAGTATCTTCTAGGGCCTGCCTTATTGGAAATATAATCTTATAAGGCATAATCTTGATGTCATGCTTATCGAAAAGAATGTGTTCGACAATGTCTTCAATACCGTCATGGATATTAAAGGAAAGACGAAGGACAATCCAAAATCAAGACAAGACATAGCTAAGATATGTAAGCATCCTTGTCTAAACTTGATACAGAGGGGAGCTGGTGGATAATTAACTAAGCCGATAGCGCAATACACATTGAGCAAGGAAGATAGATTAATAATCTGCAAGTGGATATCTACTTTAAGATTTTTCGACGGCTATGTGTCGAATTTGTCTAGATGCGTTAATCTCAATGAACGCAAGCTAACGAGAATGAAGAGTCATGACTGCCACATGTTTATGGAAAGATTACTGCCCATTGCTTTGATAGAGTTGTTGCCTTCTGCTATATGGGTTCCGTTGGTCGAGCTATCTACATTCTTCAGGGATATTTGTTCAACTAAGTTAACGGTACAACATATGGTTGAACTTAGGAGAAGATCGTCTTAACAATTTGCAAGTTAGAGAAAATATTTCTACCGGACTTTTTCGATACATGGAGCATCTACCGATTCATCTAGCATACGAAGTCTGTGTCGGTGCATCTGTTCATTATCGATGGATGTACCAATTTGAAAGGTAAATAAAATTGATATAATTTAAGTGGATTTTATAATTCATTATTAATTCTCAAGATAATTTGTCTCTCTAGGTACCTACACCATCTAAAGAAAAAAGTTGGCAAAAAGGCTCATATAGAGGCTTCAATATGCGAAGCATATCTTATCGAAGAGGTATCAAACTTCTGCTCCATTTATTTCGGTACTCATGTCCAGAAAAATTAAAATAGACCTCAAAGAAATGACGAAGACGTTGGGAATGGAGGTATTTCAATGTAAGGGGCAAGCCTATTGGGGCTAGTAAGAAACGGTGGTTGACTGACGATGAGTATGATGTCGCTCACCGATATGTCTTGTTACATTATGACATACAAGAAGTGAGAGATTTGGAGAAGTAAGTGGACTACACTTACACGTGTTATAATCTCTAATTTGGTGAAGTAAGTGACTACACTTATTTTTATTCTTTCTAACAGTGTATTTAGAGATGAAGTCAAAATGAGGACACCCGATATTACCGATGAGGGACTTCAAAGAGGGTTGATTGTACATTTTTTCCTGGTTTCGCAAATACGCAAGTAACTGAGATAATATGTTATGCGGCTACCATTAAAATATATACAGCTAAAATATTTAAATTATCAATATTTGTTTACAGGTTTTATTGCCTGAACAACACTCACAAATGAGAGCATTCGTTATTTGGCATTGGGACCGAAGAAGCATGTAATGACTTGGCCAGGGTATGTCGTTAATGGCTTCAAGTTTAAGGCAACTCAGAATGCTATAAATGTTGAATTCTCAATGACGGCTTCAGTACCAAGGATTCTGGTGTTTGCATAAGAGGCACCATCTATGACGACGAGCCGGACTTTGACTATTATGGAGTGCTTCGGGATAGTGTAGATTTACAATATACTATCCCATATGATATGCATATTGTGATGTTCAAATGTGAGTGGTTCGATACCACACCAAATATCGGTTGGAGAATCGATAAACAATTTGGATTCGTCGATATAAATTATCGTAGGAGTTTAGAGGGTCTGACACGTTTGCGATAGCAAGTCAGGCTGTTCAAGTCTACTATACAAGCTACCTAAGACGTCGTAGAGATCGATTTGACTAATGGGCAGTATGTAATATTAAATCTAAAATACATTCAACGTTGGAAACCCAGCATACCAAGAGGACCAAATTGAAAAGTTCCAATACTTAGGATAACAGTCGGATACCATAGATGTTGAAGATATTGTTGAGAAAAATAGAAGGGAGGAGAGGTTGATACACAAAACTAGCTGTCAACCAGGAAGAAAGAGGCATCTTGTCCCAAGTATTGAGGCTGAAGAAGAAGAAGAAGAAGAAGAAGAAGAAGAAGAAGAAGAAGAAGAAGAACTTGATGTGGATGAGGATACATATGAAGTCGACGATGAGGATGAGGATGAGGATGAAGACGAGGCCGAGGACGAAGACGATGATGGTGATTAGATTAAATATCGGTATATAAAAATACTTCCAATTAACTTAGTGAATTTACTTTTAAAATACTTTATACTAATTAACTTAGTGAATTTAGTTTGACCACATAAAAGCACTTACAACTAACTTAGTGAATTCAGTTTAAACTTTTCCATTCTTATTTCAGTTCATGCTTTTGTTATTCGATCATCTACTTATTGTATGATTTTTTTTTTACAGATGGCACTCCTAGTCCTTTTCGTTGCGGCAGCACTCGTCGTCTGCTGGTGGTATATATATTTTAGTTTAGTTTTATATTTATTTATACTTTTATATTATTAATTATGTTTATGTGTTCTATTTACAGGTCATGGTGGCCAGCACTCGTCGTCGTGGTGGTGCTGGTCGTGGTGCTGGTGGTGCTGGTGCTGCTGCTGGTGGTCCTAGTCGTAGGCGTGGTCATGGTGGTGGTGCTGGTGGTAGTGGTCGCGCCGCCTTCAGCATTCCCGGGATGTGACCCCATCTAGCGATCCCGACCCGGAGAGTATCCTGGGCACAGACTCCCGTCGTCGATTTACCCCGGGGCTATCGTCACCTTCGTCGAGGCCTGCGACTCCATCCGCTGACGGATCTGTTCCGCTAGCGGATCCACCAGTTACTGTACGGTGGGCCCCAGAGTACCCCCGGACACAGTTACATCCGGTTACTGGTGAGTATGCGCGGAGCCACGAAACCTCCGACGCCACCAGAGAGGCCGATGGATGAGTTCCGACGAGTGCTATGCCCACGGGTGAATCGTAAGTAAATTTAAGTTAATTTATTAAATTTGTTTTATTTATTCAAGATAATAATCCAGTCACTTCTTTGTAGGTTTTTTCCGTGGGATGCTGCCAGGATTCTAGGGCACATTATCCGGGTAACTACCATGGCCCCTACCTCAATTTTCTGAGGTACCCCTGGACTTGCAGTACATCTAGCTCGATGAGATGAGGGTATATATATATATATCTATATATATATATATATCTATATATATATATATATATATATATATATATATATATTTGGTTAATTATTAATTACTCTTTAATCCACCATTTGTTTAATTATGTGATAATTGAATTTGTATGTCAGAGGTGTCACCCCAGTTTTCAAGAACAGGGTATTTTGGTCATTTTTTTATTTAGAATATTTTTGAATTTTTTTTATTTATGATATTATTTTGGGGTTATTTGAGTCGGGTTCGAATTTCAACTCAATCCGACTTGTATCGGGGACCCGGGATACCATTGACTCTAGTGGGACCCACTCATTAGTTAGACATTGTCCACATGACAATAATTAAGTTACTATGATTAGACTAAATATTCATGACTATGTTGGTTTAATTAGAGACTCAAACTATATTAAATTAGCCTTAAACCAAAACCCTATTTAAATTAAATCAATAGGAGTCATGGGGGGGGGGGGTATTTTAGACTTTACAAAATAGGGGACACCTATTCATTCCTTGGCCGGCCATAGAGGGGATAGGGATGAGCCATCCTTATTTGTTATTATCCACAAATATTCTTTCTCTTGTTCTTTCCCAAATTTGAGAGGAACCTCCATTGATTTTATTTCCAATCAATCTTTTCTTCCACCAAATCTTCTTCTTTTCTTCTCTACTCCATGAAGAGAGGGTCCTAGCAAAGTTTGGAAGGATTTGGCTTTGGTTCGTGTCCATTTGGAGATCCCTTCGTGTCAGTGTCGTATCGGAAGGAGTTCCCTTGGATTTTACCTCCCGGAAGGTAAAATCTACCCTCTATTTCAATCCTACATACATATAGAATTATTTTGAACCTATAGGAATGACCCCGTGGTTGTGTCTCCATTTGTGTCCATTTCGTGTCTATTTGGAGTTATTAGTCCTTGTTGTGCTTTATGTCCATGGGGAAACCCCCAATATTGGACACTTGTATTTAAATATTTAATACATGTTTTAATATTAGATTTTTATATGTTAGAGATGTGTTATTGCTTGTCATCATATTTTCATCATGTATCATAATATATATACAAGTATTTATATTATTGAATGTAATATATATATATATATATATATATATATATATATATTATATATATATTATATATATATATATATATATAATATATAAGAGATTGATACGCAATAAGCAAAAGCAGCAATAAGCAGCAAGAAATAAGCAGCATCAAAGCAGCAGCAGTTTCTGCAAGCAGTAAGCGTAAGCAGCAGCATAAGCAGTGCAATAAGCAGCAGCTTTTCAGCAGCAACTTTTTAAGCTTTTAAGCCTTTAGTTTTAATCCATTCAATCCCCTGTTTCCTTTAGAATTTAGCCCCTTCCATTTAGCCATTTTCCTATATTAGTTAGCCCTTGATAGATAGAGTTTGCTACCAAGTTGTTAGATATTTGTTAGTTAGGATTGTTAGTAGATGTTAGCTTATATGTTGGTATAAGTTAGGATACGAGATGTTAGATTTGAGAGTTGTGGACCTAGTGGGATGTGTTTAGTGAGTGTACTAGATATGTTAGTATCCTAATAGAGCTAGTATGGTTGGATAGTGTTAGAAGAGTGGTATCTCAAGATACCATAGGGTGTCTCATGAAACTTTAAGATAATTTTGAGAGTGACCAACATAGAAATAAGATGGACTGAATGGACTAGATACCTAGATTTTTGGGTTGGTAATATCTAGATAGGTTAGTGTGTAGCTACCCTAAGAAGCCTAGGTCAGTCTACCAAGGTTAGGAAGGGTTGCCTATGTATCGGGGTAAGGTATTGGAAATACTTTGTGAAGGGTAATAGATAAGGTTAAGGTAATTACCTAGAAGCTAAGGTATGAGTCTAAGGTGTTAGGAAATGGTTAGAAATTGATTGTCTTGGTTGGTAATGGTTAGGATTAGTGCTCTTAGACTAGTTTTGACCTTGGTTGACCATTTTGATCAAAAGTCAACGAAAGTCCACCGAAAGTCAAACTTAGCCTAAAAGTGACTAGAATTGACCCGAAACCAAACCAGAGTTGACCAGTTGACTAAAAGCCAACAGTTGCTCAACATTAGCCTAGTTTGACTTAGGGTTGACCTAGAGTTGATCAGGGTTGACCAGTTGACCAAAAGTCAACTGTAAGTCAACCTTTGACCCAGTTTGACCTAGTTTGACTTAGATTGACTTCCTGTGACTTAGTATGACCTAGTTTGACTTAGTTTGACTTAGACTTGCATATCATGACTTAATTAGTTTCCCTTTCAATATTAAACCTTGTTTTGATTTAGAGTATCTCATCTTTAGGTCTGTGATTACTCTGAGCATCTGTTCACCTTATCAGCTTAGGATCACAGGCGTGTACATTTACTGATAGTTTTCATTGTCTTGATATCTGCTATATCCGATTCAGTTGTAGTACCTTACTTGATTTTTCGATACGATGGTTCACGGACTAGTAAATATTGGATCATGACATAAGATGTTGTTCCTAGATTTTCTTGGTATATTGGTACATTTTCTGTTTTGTTCCTTGTACTTGTATAGGCACCGATTTCTAAGGGGATTTGTTACCCTCTTAGGGAATCCCGTGTCATAACGTGTCGTCCGGATCTATTATACTATTCGAGGATGGGGAATTATTAGGGAATATGTGATCAATACCATCATGTCACTATATTCTTGTGCTCATGCCACTCTCACCTCACATAGGGTGTAACGAGATCTTATTTCGTGTGCTCGTTATCCAGGTTGGCCGGCATGACCCTTTCCAGTAATTTTTATGTGATTGTCGGGCCAAGTGGATAGCATGTCCTATACTTCCCAAGCCGATCACATAACGCTTTAATAATTCATGGCATATTTTATACTTATTTTATCACATCATATATGATGGAACTGGAGATTCCCAGGACCCTTCCTTTGGTGTGCGTATTGATCGATAGAAAGTTAAACATATCAAATACGTGTTCTAACCCTTCATAAGCGGAAACTAGGGTTCACGAATTATACCTGCGGTGAAAAGGAGACAAGTAATTCCTGGCAATCTCGAGCGGACGACCCCAAGATCTTCTGCACGTATTCCTTCCTCGAGTTGGACGTCGTGTGGGCGACGATCTCCCAACCTTTTCTTCTCCTTGGCAGCACTCTCTTTCTCTCCTTACGTGAATCACGAATTTAGAGAAAATTTCAGATTTCTAATCATTAATCTGGCGGCCAGAGAATAGAGGATATATATAGGCTACGGTAGGGACCATGAGGAGAAATTGGGGTTAGACCTCCTAACGGATCTGGATATCCCGTGTTCAGCCCGAACACACAATACAGGCCCATTAATAATAGCTCGGTCCACTAATGAACTATTGTTGCACTACCTCCCTAATCCCAAATTATGTTTGTGGGCTCCTTTTATTATATGCTCGTTTGCCTCCCCATGTTAAGCTATCGTATGTCCGTCGATCAAATTAAGTTACTGACAACTATATTGATTCGACATCTTTTATCCTTAAGTAGTACTGCTCAACTTTATTTGTCATGTCGTATATAATCTACCTGCAGGGTTTATATGACAATCCTTATGAGCTCCTTAAGAGGACATCATCAACCCGATGTATCGGGACATGGATTCCATTTATAATCAACAGCCCATCATACATACAATGTTATTACCCAATTCATAGAGGTTGTTGATCCATAATGAATCTCACTCTTTTATGAGTCAAAGTAATGCATATTGCATATACATGTCCGTTATTATATCCGGATTAAGAGTACAAGCATCCATAATAACAGAGGTGTTTGTTCTCTTATGTAGTCAGTACAAAGAGAACAACCTCAAGTGGTCCTGTTCAATACACACAAAGTGTACTAGTGTAAACCTATAGTCAAGATAGACTAATACCAGATTACACTACAACCTTTCCAATAGATTGTCCAAGTCCATCTAGGTTGTGAACTATTTATATACTCCATAGGAAACTGATAATATGATCTTCTGTGTGACACCACACACCATATTATCTACAATATAGAATATCAGACATTTGCATTAACACTTGCAACAAATACAATATACAAACAATTGCCCATATGATTCTCATTCAAAATTTAAGGAAATAATGTTACTACAAAAGTGATGCTTTTAGTATATAACCCTAACAATATATCCTACTCAGTTCTACATTTCGTACTTTTCTCACCATGTTATGATATTCAGTACTCACATGTTCTACATGATCTTATGCTAAACCTTGATTGGAGGCTAAGTTCTGTTCGGGAGAAGGGTTATAACCACGGTCCTTGTTTGGTTTACGGGTTGTAATTCGGCTTCCGAATAGCTCCCAAGTCACTTATATCTTTGTCTTATATTTTATTATAATTGTCTCTTATAGAATTTGTCAATTCATATGGAACTGTTGTTAGTGTTTGTACTTGCTCATTTAGGATACCGTTGATATATTACAGATGATTCTGAGAAAGACTGCTTGACCTACTATGGGATAGAGATAGATGGAGACTTAGTCCAAGACTGTGGCCTGTTAGTTGAGACACTAGTCTTGCACACCCAGAGTAGTACAGCTTAGTTAGGTTTGCCTGGACTGCGATCCAGCTAGTGTTTTCAGACTGTAGTATTCTATATTATATTTTGTGACTGTGATATTGTTTATATCTCTGAGCTGTGTTGGACCCTGAACTCATTTTCTGTTTTTACTTCTATCACATTCTATTTCGTGCTATCTATCCTAGTTTTATCTTGTGATTGAGTTATGCCATATTATATTCCTCCGTACGGAGATGACATGTACCCTTATACTGTTTAGTTGTAGTATTTACAGATGACCTATACAGTATTCTACCGCCGATTCTGCGGTGTAGGTTGGACGTACCCACGTGCTCGTACCCATAATCAGGGTACGGGTCGTGACACATTTTTGTGGTGGCCCATGCAGGTCGATGTCGTAATTTGTGTGATCTCGTAATGGTGCTCGACTTAGAGTACTAATTACGAGCCTGCGACGAGCCTACGACGAGCCTGCGACTAGGACATAGAATATAGGATATGATAGGAGTTACTCAATCACATTTTAGAAAATTTTTGATCTTTTGATTACCATGACAAATCTTCTTGCATTGAATTCAATTGTCCTTCCTTGATACTCCTTATCATATGCCAAATTGATTCCTTGTTTCAATCTATCCTGTCACGACCCGCACCCACTGTGAGGGTACGAGAACGTAACAACGCCCAGCCTACGTTGCAGTATCGACGGTAGAACGCTGTTCTAGGTCATGAACTATAACTAACATAATATGAATACTCTCCATAAGGAGGCCAACACAGAGGTACAACTCAATCACAATCTAAGGTAGAATGTAGCATGATGGAAAATAGATAAAAAATCCTCAACTGAGGTACAACAGAAAGAAATAACAAAGTCTCAACATTTCTAAAATATACAACTCTGAAAATAAGACAACAGCTAAACATGAAAAGAAAGGACAGTCTAAGCTATCTACACTATACAAGGTATCATCCTGAGCAGCTGCCTGAACCTCCCCAGGGGTCCAGGTCGCGAGTGTCAACTAGGCAAACTCCAAGTAAGGGTGCAGGGTTCCTCATCATCCTCTGTAAAATTTTCAACAGGTCCAGTCAGGACGGGAGCGAGCACAAAATATCTCACGCAGTTCATATCATGTTAGAAATATAAAGCATACAATAGAGTAAGGTACATGAAACGCTGAAAGAAGAATGTATATAAAAACAGCAGAGATTTGATAATGGAAAATATCTATATAATAAGTAAGAACTGTAAGCAACATGTGATTTAGAGCATAATATGGTTATGTAAACGGGTTAGGTTATACAATAAAATGGGACTCCTTTGTACGTGGGTGTACAATGGACATATACAATTTCTTATACAATAGAGTAGGCTACAAGTATACATCTATATACATTAGAGTAGAGACTATTTAAGTTATAACTAACATGCATCTATACTTTATATAAATCTATGTATATTATAGCAATCATTTAGAGAAGGGTTACATGGCATGGTGGTTGATATAGAGTGGGGTATCCTTGTGCAGAGGGTGAAGTTCATTCTCAGTTTAGTTCCACATTTACATATAAACTAAAGTGAGCTATCCCATAAACTGGTGTAACTAACCACATAAATGAACCATGTTATCTGAAATCTGCCATTAAGCCAACATCTCATATGCATACAGCTCATGCATTGTCTAGTACTGAAATTAACTAACATTTCGAATTAAGGGGTTGAAGGTTAACATTACATTCATAGACATTCCACTATATTGAAAACTAAAATTGGCTTGGCAATAGGAAAAGGAAGGTATATATGCTTACATGGACAGTTCAGTGTTCGAACAACCTAAAATGAACTAACATTCAATCTAAATATCAGCTATGCATTGGTTCTATGTCTACATATGAAATCTGATATTGTATTTACAATATTTATACATTATGCATTCATATCTATCATTACATATATACCTTACATTTATATCTAGCATTCATTATATACTTTCATGCATGCATTGTATATCATTCTTTCATTCATGCATTTATGTATTGCTTATATACATTACATTAATTGCATTCCTACATGCTTGCATTCAACCATATATATACATTAATGTAAAAAGGATATATATCATATATATATACCAAAAAAAAAAAAAACCTTACATTTATATCTAGCATTCATTATATACTTTCATGCATGCATTGTATATCATTATTTCATTCATGCATTTATGTATTGCTTATATACATTACATTAATTGCATTCCTACATGCTTGTATTCAACCATATATATACATTAATGTAAAGAGGATATATATCATATATATATATCATTTCATTCATCTAACATATCATGCATTACATCTATTATTACATTACATTCATGCTTGCATTCATTCATTATTCATTTATTCTTTTGCACCACTATATGCACCATACATTACATACTATGGAACCTACATATTCATCACAAGCCATACTTATACATGCTTACATTAGATAGGATACTTACATCTCATACATCATTTATTTAACCATTTACTCATGCTTGCATTCTCTATTTAATTACATAATGTATATACATTAACATGGGTTAAAATCAAATAGAACATTATATTACACACAAGGGTGCACAAGATGCATATGCCGAATAGTAACTCCTACTAATAATCAATACTGTACCATCTCAGCATGAATTAAAATTTAGGATTAAAGTTGTTATAGATCTATGTGTTAGCTTTCCGAAACTTCAAACGGATCGCGTTTTCGTTTCCGGAAACTCCCGAAATCGCGAAAACACCGAGAACGCGTTTGTCTTTCGTACAGCTGACACTCAAATAATTCTCCAGAAAGTTACAGAAAGAATTAGGCCTATTAATACATGTTTTTGGAAAGCTAACTTCAATACGCTTCTTTTAAAAAAAACGGAAGATTAAACCGAACTTTGAGCTAGAAGTTATGACATTTCTAAGTTAGGGCTGAAATTAAAAACGTGGATAAAAATCATGACGGATTTAGGTAGTTTGAGACAAAAGAACACAAGTATATAACATAATATATCAAGAACTCACTCTCTACACTAATATATATATATATGAGACACTATAGAACACATCTCCAATACAAAAATATGAGATTAAACATGTAATAATTTATTCATACATAACAACAACACATAGTGTGTCCAAATTTGGGATTTTCCCACATGGACACAACCACAACACAAAGGACACTCCTATGACCTCCAAATGGATACGAAATGGACACAAATGGAGATACAACCATGGGGGTCATTCCTATGGGTTCAAAATAGACCTATATGCATGAGAAAATGAAAAGAAGAAGGGATTTATACCTTCCGGTAGATCGAATCAAAGAAAAGCCTTCCCGGAGCGACACCGACACGTAGAGATTCCAAAAGGACATGAACGAGCTCCGAATCCTCCCAAACTTGGGTAGCTTCCTCCTTGGCTAGAATGGAGAAGGAAAGAAGAAGATTTGGTGATGAAATGGAAGGATTTGGTGGAGAAATTGCTAGGGATTGCTCTCTAGGAATTTGGGGAAGAACAAGAGAGAGAGTGTGGATGAGAATAATGAAATGAACTTGAGCCTATCCTCTCCCAAAGTGGCTGGCCATATGGGACTATTTGTCCTATTATGGTAAGGTCCAAAATGCCCCCACTAACATATTCTATGAGTATTAGGAAAGAGCTAATTGGTTGGGACTAAATTAGTCATTCTAAAGTCTCTAATCACACTAATCTTATCCATAATAATTAGTCTAACCTCTAACTAAAATATTTCTATCATGTGGACTAAAATTAATATCATGTGGGCCATGCCTAACTAGTGTGTGGGTCCCACTAGGGTCAAACTACCCCCGGGTCCCCGTTTCAAGTCGGATTGAGTTGAAATTCGAACCCGACTCAAATAACCCCAAAACAATATCATAAATAATAAAATAATATCAAAATAATTCAAAGAGGTCAAATGCAAAAATATCCTTAGGCCAAAAATGACATTAAAATATCATAATCACATGTTTAGGCTCTAGGTGAAACAGTCTCTAGGGTTTCACTAGCAAAACGTCAAAACCACAAGTCATTGATTTAAATAATTTTAAAATGATTTAAAATCATCAAAAATCTTATCATGAATTAAATATCATTATTAAAATAATTATAAACACGAAATTTCAAAATTATCCTTATTTGGGAAACTGGGTGCTACAACTCCACCCACCTTAGAAAAATTTCGTCCTCGAAATTTAAGATCGATAGTATTCCTTCTAGAGCCTCTAACCTACCCAATATCTAAGGTAATACTTCCTAACACTGGAATAATAAATGGACATCTAAAAAGTGTCAATCTAGGAATACCTCCAATACTGCTCTGCTGTACGGCGGTAATGGAACTTCAATAGAATATGGACTGGAACCTATATCCAAGGGACTGGACCTATTTTAAAGTGGTCTTAACTAAGGATGAAAAGGAACTGATCATAGGCTATAGGTATGCTCAAACTATTATCTTCCTATTAACCATCTATTAATACATTCTATTACCATAGGAACGATGTATTACTAAGACATATAGGCCCCTATCTCTCATAACATATTTATACTCACCAAAAGACAAGTACATCCTATCAAGGCTGATACTATAATCTCTCCTAAATCTCCTAAGCTACATGTTTATAGACACACATCCCCACATCAAGGACTAACCCATATATATCTACAACTGATACTAATGGAGTGACGTCCCTATTTCCCAACAATCAAGGTCTAAAAAAAAAATTATCTAAATCATGCAATTTGAAGGAATAGTATACAAGGTCAGGGCATACCGTAGCAGTTGGAAGTCTCACCTAGGTACACTAATCATTCTAGGTCAAAACAGTACTATGGTATCAACACACAAACAATCTAGGGTGTCCTAATTGGGAAGGTAAGGGAACAACAATCATCAAGGTTGTAGGGCTGTCTACCATCCTATATATAACTGGTTGGTATTATAGATAACAGGAGAATTATCTGCAATGGGTTACTATTCTAACACCAATGCTAACTATCACCTCTAGGGTACAAACACTCTACAAGTTATCATACCATTATACTATGAAGGAACTACCTATGAATAAGCTCTACAAAACTAAATATCCCTACTCCTAAGTCATTTATAACAATCAAAAGGGTATAATGTTTAAACCTTCTCAAGATACAATCTGTTAATCATATGCGTCTGTCCAAAATCATGTTGTCCAGAGTCTTCATCATGCTAGTGAGCAAGGCTACGATAATCACACAGTCCTTAACTAAGGTACATACCTCTAGGTTCATGGTATTTAAAATTTTTGCACTGTCGCATGCGACGGCGAAAACCTTAAATTTCCATACCCGAGAATACATCCAAAATCTGACTACATATCCTCACTATGCCAACTAACACGACTATCGAGGATTATAGATCCCATGATTTAGGCGACCTAGCCCATATGATTTTCTCAGAAGAAAAAAAACAAACACAACAAAAGAGTAACATGACAAAATAAATCAATCAACAAGGAACAGATGGAATCGGATTTCAAGGTAATTATAAAAGACAATTGCGGAAATGGAATTGAGAAGAACGGAACTTGCAACAGGATCTCCAACGGTCTGTGCATCCTCGACTGTCCTGACGATAGCTCGCCCTGCTGGTTTTCTCCAGCCTGATACTGATACTGCACAAATCTCTGATGCTGATGCTGCATGAATCGCTGCTGCTGAGAGAAACCAGAAATGAAGGGAAAAGTCTCTGTACAGACGGAGGTACACCTCCAATATAGCAGAAATGCCAACCTGAGTCGACACAACAAAAGCTGCAGTCTCGAGGCCCTGATGAATAGGACGAGAGGTGGCCAGCCTCTCGATAGTATCCCCCGAACCGAAGCGATGAGATCGTGTCTTCATAACCATCATGAAGACAGATCAAAACAAGAAGCAATTTCTGAGAATGAAGCAAAAATTCAAGGAGAACAGTTTATATTCAAGGAAAGTCAATAAGCAACAATTTTAGACAAAAGAAATCGGATTAAGAGTTTTTTCTTAATGTGATTGAGTACCTCCAAAAATATCCTAATCCTACTGCAGGCTATAGTGATACTCTAGTTCGAATACCACTACATAAACTCGACTTGCATGGGCCGCCACTAAAAACGTGTCACGACCCGTACCCACTGTGAGGGTACGAGAACGTAACAACGCCCAGCCTACGCCGCAGTATCGGCGGTAGAATGCTGTTCTAGGTCATGAACTATAACTAACATAATATGAATACTCTCCATAAGGAGGCCAACACAGAGGTACAACTCAATCACAATCTAAGGTAGAATGTAGCATGATGGAAAATAGATAAAAAATTCTCAACTGAGGTACAGCAGAAAGAAATAACAAAGTCTCAACATCTCTAAAATATACAACTCTAAAAATAAGACAACAGCTAAACATGAAAAGAAAGGACAGTCTAAGCTATCTACACTATACAATGTATCATCCTGAGCAGCTGCCTGAACCTCCCCAGGGGTCCAGGTCGCGAGTGTCAACTAGGCAAACTCCAAGTAAGGGTGCAGGGTTCCTCATCATCCTCTGTAAAATTTTCAACAGGTCCAGTCAGGATGGGAGCGAGCACAAAACATCTCACGCAGTTCATATCATGTTAAAAAATATAAAGCATACAATAGAGTAAGGTACATGAAACGCTGAAAGAAGAATGTATATAAAAACAGCAGAGATTTGATAATGGAAAATATCTATATATAATAAGTAAGAACTGTAAGCAACATGTGATTTAGAGAATAATATGGTTATGTAAACGGGTTAGGTTATACAATAAAATGTGACTCCTTTATACGTGGGTGTACAATGGACATATACAATTTCTTATACAATAGGATTGATCACATAACCAATTTTACTCTCCCTCCCCAATCAATACACAAGGATCCAATTCAGTTACGTTACCTTATACAATGGCATGTACAATGGCTTATACAATGGCTTGTACAATGGCTTGTACAATGGCTCAATGTGATAATGAGAGTACAATATGCACAATGAGTGTACAATGATAAGGATATTCAATAAATACAATATGTAAGTGAAACGCATATCACAATATGTATTTAGTGAATACAAGGAGATAACATCTCAGAAGAAGATCCACATAGTACTAATTCGTGATAATGATCGTGTCAGCATCAAGTACAGTAATCTAGAGCAAGAATGTAAATCCAGACAAGTATGAAACGGTCAGAGAATGTACTCGCCTCGTATCTGAATGTCTGAAGTAAATGTACCATCCGAGATGAGGTACCTGACTCCTAGTTAGAGCAACACAAGTCAAGATGTATACAGGGAATGATAATAGTAATCTATAATGCATCTGCATGCTGTCTAGGTCAAACTAGACTAAAGTCAACACTTGGTCAACTCTAGTCAACCACACTAGTCAACTAGGTCAAGTCCTAGCCCAAACAAGTCTAATAAGTCTCACTAGGCCTAACCAAGCCTAAGCTAGCAGTCACACACCAATCACAAGGCTATACAAGCCAACACAAGTCACACATCAAGATACATCACTATCATGCATATTCTATATTATATATATATATATATATATATATATATATATATATATATATATTATATATATATATATAGGAGAAAGGAACTAACATGTAAAGCTATGTGTGTGTGAACATGGAGGTGTACATGAAAAGAGAAATCAACACTAGTTATGAGTTTACACTACACATGGCACAAAGCTAACCCATCTACATTACACATGTATTATACTTAACATGCATGGCTACAAGTATACATCTATATACATTAGAGTAGAGACTATTTAAGTTATAACTAACATGCATCTATACTTTACATAAATCTATATATATTGTAGCAATCATTTAGAGAATGGTTACATGGTATGGTGGTTGATATAGAGTGGGGTGTCCTTGTGCAGAGGGTGAAGTTCATTCTCAGTTTAGTTCCACATTTACATATAAACTAAAGTGAGCTATCCCATAAACTGGTGTAACTAACCACATAAATGAACCATGTTATCTGAAATCTGCCATTAAGCCAACATCTCATATGCATACAGCTCATGCATTATCTAGTACTGAAATTAACTAACATTTTGAATTAAGGGGTTGAAGGTTAACATTACATTCATAGACATTCCACTATATTGAAAACTAAAATTGGCTTGGCAATAGGAAAAGGAAGGTATATATGCTTACATGGACAGTTCAGTGTTCGAACAACCTAAAATGAACTAACATTCAATCTAAATATCAGCTATGCATTGGTTCTATGTCTACATATGAAATCTGATATTGCATTTACAATATTTATACATTATGCATTCATATCTATCATTACATATATACCTTGCATTTATATCTAGCATTCATTATATACTTTCATGCATGCATTGTATATCATTCTTTCATTTCATGCATTTATGTATTGCTTACATACATTACATTAATTGCATTCCTACATGCTTGCATTCAACCATATATATACATTAATGTAAAGAGGATATATATCATATATATATATTATTTCATTCATCTAACATATCATGCATTACATCTATTATTATATTACATTCATGCTTGCATTCATTCATCATTCATTTATTCTTTTGCACCACTATATGCACCATACATTACATACTATGGAACCTACATATTCATCACAAGCCATACTTATACATGCTTACATTAGATAGGATACTTACACCTCATATATCATTTATTTAACCATTTACTCATGCTTGCATTCTCTATTTAATTACATAATGTATATACATTAACATGGGTTAAAATCAAATAAAACATTATATTACACACAAGGGTGCACAAGATGCATATGCCGAATAGTAACTCCTACTAATAATCAATACTGTACCATCTCAGCATGAATTAAAATTTAGGATTAAAGTATGTTATAGATCTATGTGTTAGCTTTCCGAAACTTTAAACGATCGCGTTTTCGTTTCCGAAAACTCCCGGAATTGCGACAACACCGAGAACGCGTTTGTCTTTCGTTCATCTGACACTCAAATAATTCTCCAGAAAGTTACAGAAAGAATTAGGCCTATTAATACATGTTTTTGGAAAGCTAACTTCAATACGCTTCTTTAAAAAAAAACGAAAGATTAAACCGAACTTTGAGCTAAAAGTTATGACATTTCTAAGTTAGGGCTGAAATTAAAAACGTGGATAAAAATCATGACGGATTTAGGTAGTTTGAGACAAAAGAACACAAGTATATAACATAATATATCAAGAACTCACTCTCTACACTAATATATATATATGAGACACTATAGAACACATCTCCAATACAAAAATATGAGATTAAATATGTAATAATTCATTCATACATAACAACAACACATAGTGTGTCCAAATTTGGGATTTTCCCACATGGACACAACTACATCACAAAGGACACTCCTGTGACCTCCAAATGGACACGAAATGAACACAAATGGAGATACAACCATGGGGGTCATTCCTATGGGTTCAAAATAGACCTACATGCATGAGGAAATGAAACGGAGAAGAGATTTATACCTCCCGGTAGATCGAATCAAAGAAAAGCCTTCCCGGAGCGACACCGACACGTAGAGATTCCAAAAGGACACGAACGAGCACCGAATCCTCCTAAACTTGGGTAGCTTCCTCCTTGGCTAGAATGGAGAAGGAAAGAAGAAGATTTAGTGGTAAAATGGAAGGATTTGGTGAAGAAATTGCTAGGGATTGCTCTCTAGGAATTTGGGGAAGAACAAGAGAGAGAGAGTGTGGATGAGAATAATGAAATGAACTTGAGCCTACCGACGGATGCACAGCAGATGATGGCCCTTCTACAGTTGATGTTGCAGACCCAGAGGGCCCAGGCCGAGGCACAGCAGCATCAGGCTGACGCATCTCACCGCCAGATAGAGGTGCTACGGCAGAGTATGGAGTACTCCAACCAGCTGGCGATGGCAGCAGTTGAGAGGGTAGTCTCGGGTACAGTTCAGGGTACCTCAGTTCAGCTGTAGGGGAACTCATCGGTGGATGAGTATGCAGCGAAGTTCTTCCGTTTGAGTAGGTTTGCTCCAGACCTGATCCAGAATGAGGGGTATAAGGCCCGCAAGTTTCGGAGGGGCCTTATTCATGCGGTTCGTACTCGTACTTCCGGGTGATGCAATGAGACCTTCGAGCAGATACTGATGGAGGTACAGATAGCTGAGGAGGACTTCGGCCTCAAGCCGAAGAGGGGTAGTGACGTTCTTGGAGCGAGTTCCAGTATGGGGCCGGCCAAGTGCCCTTACTTTCAGCAGAGGTAGTTTTAGCAGCAACAGCCTTAGTTACAGCTTCAATAGGCACCAGCACGTGTCCACCAGCAGCAGGGTCATGGCCAGAGGCAGGCCATGCAGTATGTTTTCTGTAGGAAGTCGAGGCACACCCGGAGGGTTTGCAGGATGCGGCTAGGAGTTTGTTTATTCTGTGAGCTTCATATCACCAGATGAAGAAGTGTGCTGCTCGTGCAGCCAGACAGGCAGGCCAAGACAAAGTGCAGCAGGCTAAAGGAGGCTAGCAGGGGCGAGCTTTCGCCATGACAGTCGAGGACACACAGGCAGTAGCAGGGCAGATTGCAGGTTCCAATCTTCGATTATATTTTCGTATTTGTCTTCTTATAACTGTCTTGAAATTTGATTCTATCTATTCCTTGTTAATTGATAAATTTTGTTCTATTATTCTTGTGATATGATTTTGATTTTTCCTTGTTATTTTGATTTTGATTTTTTCAACTTATACTCAAAGCATTACTTTTCAGTATACTGTTACAAATTTTCCACTTATACTTAAAGCCATGCTGCTACACATCTGACTCTCATTCCCTCAACATGACTGTCAAAAGCCTTAGCTGGTAAGCTCTTTGTAAAGGGATCAGCTAGGTTGTCGGCTGATGCTATCTTGATTACAGCAACTTTTTTTTCTTTACGAAATCTCGTATCAGGTGGTACTTGCGCTCAATGTGTTTGCCTGTCTTATGGGCTCGTGGTTCCTTCGAGTTTGCAACTGCACTACTATTATCACAATAAAGTGTAATAGACTTAGGCAAACTAGGTACCACATCCAAGTCCAATAGAAAGTTTTTGAGCCAAACCGCTTCTTTGGCTGCCTCAGAGGCTGCCACATAGTCGGCTTCCATGGTGGAATCAGCAATACATTTTTGCTTGATACTCCTCCACACAATGGCTCCACCTCCCAAAGTAAACACATAACCTGAGGTAGATTTTCTGGAATCCATATCTGACTGAAAATCTGAGTCTGTATACCCCAAGGGAACTAAACTATCTGCCTGGTAAACTAGCATATACTCTTTAGTCCTTTTCAGGTACATCAAAATATGCTTTACGGCAGTCCAGTGCTCTTGTCCTGGGTTAGACTGATATCTGCTGACCATGCCTACGGCAAAGAAGATGTCTGGTCTCGTACATAGCATTGCATACATTAAGCTTCCTACTGCTGAAGCATAAGAAACTGCCTTCATGTTCTATATCTATTTAGGTGTCCTCGGACACTGCTCCTTTGATGGAGCAATTCCATGTCTAAAAGGTAAGAAACCTTTCTTAGAATTTTGCATACTAAAACGAGTTAGTACAGTATCGATATAGGAAGCATGGGATAAGCCCAACATCCTTTTCTTGCGATCTCGTAGAACTTTGATCCCAAGGATGTGACCTACTTCTCCCAAGTCCTTCATATCAAACTGTTTGGATAACCATACCCTTACATCAGATAATACCTTAACATTGTTTCCAATGAGCAAGATGTCATCCACATAAAGTACTAGGAACACCACCACGTTTCTGTCACACTTTCTGTATACACATGATTCATCCTGACATTGATCAAATCCATAGGATTTTATCACCTGATCAAAACAGATGTTCCAAGATCTGGAAGCTTGCTTAAGTCCATAAATGGACTTTTTGAGCTTACAAACAAGATGCTCCTGGCCCTTTTCAATGAACCCGTCTGGTTGCTTCATATAGATGTCTTCCTCAAGACTTCTATTAAGGAAAGCTATCTTGACATCCATTTGCCAAATCTCATAATCGAGATGAACTGCAATAGATAAAAGAATTCGAATAGACTTAAGCATGGCTATAGAAGAAAAGGTTTTCTCATAATCGATACCCTCTCTTTGAGTAAAACCTTTTGCTACAAGCCGAGCTTTAAAGGTTTCAACCTTACCATCTGATCCTCTTTTTCTCTTATAGACCCACTTGCATCCAATGGCTTTTACACCAATGGGTGGTTCTACAAGCTTCCAGACCTGATTAGAATCCATAGATTCTATTTCAGATATTATTGCTTTTTGCCAAGACTCTGCATCTTTATCTTGGAGTGCTTCATTGTAGGTACAGGGATCATAATCTTGTTCCTCAGGGACGAAGTCTGACGACTCTCCCAAGAACATATATCTATCAGGTTGTATCACAACCCTCCCACTACAACGATGCACTATCGGTTGTGGGGTAACATTTGTGACACATTGTGCAGTTATTTGTGGTTCATCCTCTTGTACTGTTGGTACTGAAGTACTTGGTGTCTCACGTCTCAGTTCTTCTAGAACAACTCTACTTGTGGGTTTATGGTTCATCACATAGTCTTCCTCTAAGAATCGGGCATTGGTGCTAACAATGACCTTCTGATCCTTAGGACTATAAAATAAACCTCCTTTCGTTCCTCTTGGATAGCCTACAAACAAGCGTACTTCTGTACGAGATTCCAACTTATCTGCTTTCCCATCCAGCACATGTGCTGGACTACCCCAAATGCGAACATGTTTCAGACTAGGCTTACGCCCAATCCACAGCTCTGTAGGAGTAAGAGGTACTGACTTAGAAGGAACCAAGTTCAAAATATAAGCTGCAGTCTCTAAGGCATATCCCCAAAACGAATCTGGCAAATCCGAATAACTCATCATTGATCTAACCATCTCCATAAGAGTTCTATTCCTTCTTTCGGCTACACCATTCTGTTGGGACGTTCCAGGTGCAGTCTATTGGGATGCAATTCCAGTCTCTGATAAATAATCCCTAAACTCTCCAAAGAGGTACTCGCCACCACGATCTGATCGTAATGACTTGATATATTTTCTATGACGTTTCTCCATTTCAGCCTTGTACTCTTTGAATTTCTCAAAGCACTCAGACTTACGGCGCATCAAATAAATGTATCCATACCTTGAATAATCGTCAATAAATGTGACAAAATATTTAAACCCACCTCTAGCTTGGATAGTCATGGGTCCACACAAATTAGAATGAACCAATTCCAACACATCTTTGGCCCTATACCCCTTTGCCGTAAAAGGCCTTTTGGTTATTTTACCTTCCAAGCAGGATTCACAGACTCGTAGTGCCTCCACTTCCAATGAACTCAAAGGTCCATCTTCAACCAGTCTTTGAATCCTTCTTAGGTTAATATGCCCCAATCGTAAGTGCCAAAGATATGTTTGGTTCATACAAGAAGGTTCTTTTCTCTTATTTAAGTTAGATGACATATTATTCATTTCCATAAGTTGCATTGTGGGCGAAATAGGTTTAATGACATACAAATTATCAACCAATGCACAGAACAGATAAAATGTTTATTCTTTCTAATAACAACATTGTCATTAAAATAAACTGAATATCCATCCTTAACTAACATAGAAACAGAAACTAAATTCCTTCTAAGTGAAGGTGCATAAAGACAATCTCTCAATGTCAAAGACTTACTTCTACCAAAAGATAAAGTAACATCTCCTAATGCAATGACCGATACTTTTGTAGCATCACCCATAAACAAGCATATATCTCCATCACTGAGCCGTCTGGTTTCCTGGAACCCCTGCAATGTATTCCAGACATGATTAGTGGCTCCTGTATCTACACACCAGGTGTCGGTAGATAACACCGCTAAACATGTTTCAACTACTAGTAAATGAGATATACCTTCTTTGTTCCCTTGTTTGAGAAGTGGACAATCAGTCTTCCAATGTCCTGACCCTTTGCACTTGAAACATTTGCCTTTCGGCTTTTTCACCGCGCCTTGAGGTCCCATGCCCTTCTTTGCTAAGTTTGCATGTTTCTGAATGTTATTCTTCTTCTTACCGCCTTTTGGCTTAGAAGTAGAAGCCTTTTCAGAAACAAAAACATGACCACTCTACCTAAAGAGAGATTCAGCATCCTGTAGCTCTTTTGCAAGTTCTGCCAAACTATACAACCTTTTGCTCATGTTGTAATTAAGGCAGAAATTGTCAAAACTTTTAGACAGAGTCCCGAGAATGATATCGACCTGGGTTTTCCCATTGATTTCAGCTCCAAGGATCTCCATCTCATTCAGATGACCCATCATCTTGAGAACATGATCCCTTACTGGTGTGCCCTCAGCCATTTTTGTATAAATCAAACATTTCATAGCAAACTGCCTAGCTGCTCTACTCTGATGTCCGAAGAGTTCCTTGAGGTTATACATCATGTCATAAGCTGTGGCCATGGCCTGATGCTGATGTTGCAGTACATTTGACATAGATGCCAGAATGTAACACCGTGCCATCTCATCTGCCTTTTTCTACTTCTTATAAGCCTCTTTGACCTCTTCATCAGAGTTAGCATCAGGCTTAGGTGGGCATTCCTCAACAAGTACATATTTGTACTCCTCAGCAGTCAGAACAATGTCCAAATTATATTTCCAATCAATATAATTAGGTCCAGTAAGTTTGTTTTCTTTAAGAATCACCATAAGTGGACTGAAAGAACCCATTTTTTTGAAATCCTGAGAATCACATAAATAAAATTATGTAGGGCAAAAAAAACTTTTTGAATTAACTAAATATTGATTCCCTCAAAACAATATAAGAAATTTACCAACACCTTGAACACCATGAATTTAGCATGCCACGATAGTGTGGACGTATACAAATTCAACTTTGTTCAAGTAGATTTTTCTTATTATTTTTACTATCATGTCAAAATAACTTTATGACAAATAAAATTAATATGCTGGTCTTGCTCTAGTCATATAAATAATAGCAGTGACTCCGATGGAGAGGATACCATTATTTGTATCTAAGTGTATACCATTACTTAATACTAAGTCCATTACCTTGTAATGAGTTCCTTTAGATGGAGAAGTGAACACATACTAGGTAACTTTCTACAATTATTCCTAAGGAAGTTTGTACTGGTGATCCATAATTATACTCATCCTATATGGAGAAAAGCACTAAAGCTAACACGCAAGTATAATTACATCACCTACAAACCAGTAATGGAGACCATAGGATTTATACTAAATAAAAATCCTCTCCCACTTAGTTATTTAACAATGAGGGTTTTTCTACTAGTTGATATTATGTCCATATTGTCCATTATTAATGTAGGCTTGGTTTTTCAAAAAAACAACCACACAATAATAAACATGCATAATTAGAAAAAGCAAAATGACAAAAATAATAGAAAATATCTAACTATTATGGTCATCTTTGCTGCTCCGTCCTCAACTATCTGAATCTAAAATCTGGCGCTGCACAGATCTATACGGGGTTCGAAAATTATTTGGCTGTCGATTCCTTCATCGAAAATCATCTGTCGGCCTCTGGATTGCTCAAAACCAGCATCTCGTCCGGCGTCAGAAACAGCCACCACCACTATCACGATTGATCAAAAATAATTAAAATTACATCAATCCTATGCCTTCCGAAGGAGTTCACACATAATCTAGATTGAAAAATTAAATTAATAAGCACGATCAATCCTCATGATTTTAATTACATCCACAGTAACAACATCCACGACATGTCTGTGGTTTAAACAACATAATCAAAAACATGCATTGGACCATAATAGTTGGATGTAAGATGCCTGCAAAACCGAGTTAGAACAGATCTACATCTACCGACTATTACATAGCACAAGTTTTATTGGACAACATGGACATATCAATCAATACGTAGATCCAAAGTGGCTTTGATACCAATTGATGGAACTGGGGATTCCCAGGACCCTTTCTTTGGTGTGCGTATTGATCGATAGAAAGTTAAACAGATCAAATACGTGTTCTAACCCTTCATAGACGGAAACTAGGGTTCACGAATTATACCTGCGGCGAAAAGGAGACAAGTAATTTCTGGCAATCTCGAACGGACGACCCCAAGATCTTCTGCACGTATTCCTTCCTCGAGTTGGACGTCATGTGGGCGACGATCTCCCAACCTTTTCTTCTCCTTGGCAGCACTCTCTTTCTCTCCTTACGTGAATCACGAATTTAGAGAAAATTTCAGATTTCTAATCATTAATCTGGCGGCCAGAGAATAGAGGATATATATAGGCTACGGCAGGGACCATGAGGAGAAATTAGGGTTAGGCCTCCTTACGGATCTGGATATTCCGTGTTCAGCCCGAACACACAATATATGCCCATTAACAATAGCTCGGTCCACTAATGAACTATTGTTGTACTACCTCCCTAATCCCAAATTATATTTGTGGGCTCCTTTTATTATATGCTCGTTTGGCTCCCCATGTTAAGATATCGTATGTCCGTCGATCAAATTAAGTTACTGACAACTATATTAATTCGACATCTTTTATCCTTAAGTAGTACCGCTCAACTTTATTTATCATGTCGGATATAATCCACCTGCAGGGTTTACATAACAATCTTTATGAGCTCCTTAAGAGGACATCATCAATCCGATGTATCGGGACATGGATTCTATTTATAATCAACAGCCCATCATACATACAATGTTATTACCCAATTCATAGAGGTTGTTGATCCATAATGAATCTCACTCTTTTATGAGTCAAAGTAATGCACATTGCATATACATGTCTGTTATTATATCCGGATTAAGAGTACAAGCATCCATAATAATAGAGGTGTTTGTTCTCTTATGTAGTCAGTACAAAGAGAACAACCTCAAGTGGTCCTGTTCAATACACACAAAGTGTACTAGTGTAAACCTATAGTCAAGATACACTAATACCAAATTACACTACAACCTTTCCAATAGATTGTCCAAGTCCATCTAGGTTGTGAACTATTTATATACTCCATAGAAAACTGATAATATGATCTTCTGTGTGACACCACACACCATATTATCTACAATATAGAATATCAGACATTTGCATTAACACTTGCAACAAATACAATATGCAAACATTTGTCCATATGATTCTAATTCAAAATTTAAGGAAATAAGGTTACTACAAAAGTGATGCTTTTAGTATATAACCCTAACAATATATCCTACTCAGTTCTACATTTCGTACTTTTCTCACCATGTTATGATATTCAGTACTCACATGTTCTACATGATCTTATGCTAAACCTTGATTGGAGGCTAAGTTCTGTTCGGGAGAAGGGTTATAACCCCGGTCCTTGTTTGGTTTACGGGTTGTAACTCGGCTTCCGAATAGCTCCCAAGTCATCATATATCTTTGTCTTGTATTTTATTATAATTGTCTCTTATAGAATTTGTTAATTCATATGGAACTGTTGTTAGTGTTTGTACTTGCTCATTTTCCTGACAGGATACCGTTGATATATTACAGATGATTCTGAGAAAGACTGCTCGACCTACTATGGGATCGAGATAGATGGAGACTTAGTCCAAGACTGTGGCCTGTTAGTTGAGACACTAGTCTTTGCACACCCAGAGTAGTACAGCTTAGTTAGGTTTGCCTGGACTGCGATCCAGCTAGTGTTTTCAGACTGTAGTATTCTATATTATATTTTGTGACTGTGATATTGTTTATATCTCTGAGCTGTGATGGACCATGAACTCATTTCCTGTTTTCACTTCTATCACATTCTATTTTGTGCTATCTATCCTAGTTTTATCTTGTGATTGAGTTATGCCATATTATATTCCTCCGTACGGAGATGACAAGTACCCTTATACTGTTTAGTTGTAGTATTTACAGACGACCTATACAGCATTCTACCGCCAATTTTGCGGTATAGGTTGGACGTACCCACATGCTCGTACCCATAATCAGGGTGCGGGTCGTGACACATTTTTGTGGTGGCCCATGCAGATCGATGTCGCAATTTGTGTGATCTCGTAATGGTGCTCGACTTAGAGTACTAATTATGAGCCTGCGACGAGCCTGCGACTAGGACATAGGATATAGGATATGATAGGAGTTACTCAATCACATTTTAGAAAATTTTTGATCTTTTGATTACCATGACAAATCTTCTTGCATTGAATTCAATTGTCCTTCCTTGATACTCCTTATCATATGCCAAATTGATTCCTAGTTTCAATCTATCCTCAGAATGACGATTACTCGCTCTCAGGCAGTAGGGTCTAGTGCTGTTCCAGAGAGGCCCGATCCGGTAGAACCTCCATCTCCGGCTGGGGGAGCTGCAGTTGAGAGAGTTACCACCTCAGTTCCTGTCCTTCAGGCGGGAGTAGCAGCGACGATTCCAGGAGGTCTTCTACCTCCAGCTGCAGGACCATCCATAGTCATTCCTGAGACTCTTCCACCGCCGCCTCCGCTACTGACGGATGCACAGCAGATGATGGCCCTTCTACAGTTGATGTTGCAGACCCAGAGGGCCCAGGCCGAGGCACAGCAGCATCAGGCTGACGCATCTCACCGCCAGACAGAGGTGCTACGATAGAGTACGGAGTACTCCCACCAGCTGGCGATGGCAGCAGTTGAGAGGGTAGTCTCGGGTATAGTTCAGGGTGCCTCAGTTCAGCAGCAGAGGAACTCATCGGTGGACGAGTATGCAGCGAAGTTCTTTCGTTTGAGTAGGTTTGCTCCAGACCTGATCCAGAATGAGGGGTATAAGGCCCGCAAGTTTCAGAGGGGCCTTATTCATGCGGTTCGTACTCGTACTTCCGGGTGACGCGATGAGACCTTCGAGCAGATACTGATGGAGGTACAGATAGCTGAGGAGGACTTCGGCCTCAAGCCGAAGAGGGGTAGTGACGTTCTTGGAGCGAGTTCCAGTATGGGGCCGGCCAAGTGCCCTCACTTTCAGCAGAGGTAGTTTTAGCAGCAACAGCCTCAGTTACAGCTTCAATAGGCACCAGCATGTGCCCACCAGCAGCAGGGTCATGGCCAGAGGCAGGCCATGCAGTATATTTTTTGTAGGAAGCCGAGGCACACCCGGGGGGTTTGCAGGATACGGCTAGGAGTTTGTTTATTCTGTAGAGCTTCATATCACCAGATGAAGAAGTGTGCTGCTCGTGCAGCCAGACAGGCAGGCCAAGACAAAGTACAGCAGGCTAAGGGAGGCTAGCAGGGACGAGCTTTCGCCATGACAGTCGAGGACACACAGGCAGTAGCAGGGCAGATTGCAGGTTCCAATCTTCGATTATATTTTTGTATTTGCCTTCTTATAACTATCTTGAAATTCGATTCTATATATTCCTTGTTAATTGATAAATTTTGTTATATTATTCTTGTGATATGATTTTGATTTTTTCTCTGAGATAAGTCGTATGGGCTAGGTCGCCTCGATTATGGGATTTTAGAGTCTTCTATGGTCATGTTAGCAGGCACAGTGAAGACATATAGTCAAATTATGGATGTATTTTTCGGGTGTAGAAATTTAAGGTTTTTGCGGCCAAGCATGCGACAATGCAAAAATTTTAAATACCATGATTCTAGAGGTATGTACCTTAGTCGAGGACTCTGTGAATATTATAGCCTTGCTCACTAGCATGACGAAGATTCTGAGTATCATGATTTTGGACAGACGTATATGATTCTCGAACTGCATGATTTTAAATTGAGAGTAATTTTGGCTTTTGTAATTTTAATCATTTATTTATTGACATTTAAATCATGATATGATTTTGGAGATTTTTTATTATTTTAAAACTATTAAAGCCATGACTTGTAATTTTGATGTGTTGCTAGTGAAATCCTAGAGACTGCTTGACCTGGAGCCTAACCATGTGATTATGATGTTTTTAATGTCATTTATGGCCTAAGGGTATTTTGGTCAATTGACCTCTTTAAATTATTTTGATATTTATTGCATTGGTGATTGTAAAATTTAACTTTTGATAGGAGTGCTTTTGTGTTGGTTTCGTGTCCGTATCGGACACGTATCAATTTTTCTTTACAAGTGTTTAATGTGCCTCAAAGAGATTTTTTTTGTGATTTTTGAAAGTATTTGAATGGGATTGTTTTCTGCATGTATTTTTTGTGATTGCTTTGTTTTAATTTCGAGGACAAATTTTTTTTAAGGTGGATAGATTTGTCACCCCCAGTTTTCAAGAACAAGGGTATTTTGGTCATTTTTTATGTTAGAATATTTTTGATTTTTTTATTATTTATGATATTATTTTGGATTATTTGAGTCGGGTTCGAATTTCAACTCAATCTGACTTGTATCAGGGACCCGGTGTAGCTTTAACTCTAGTGGGACCCACTCATTAGTTAGACATGGCCCACATGACAATAATTAAGTTAGTATGGTTAGACTAAATATTCATGACTAGGTTGGTTTAATTAGAGACTCAAACTAGACTAAATTAGCCTCAAACCAAAACCCTATTTAAATTAAATCAATAGGAGTCATGGGGGAGTATTTTAGACTTTACAAAATAAGGGACACCTATTCATTTCTTGGCCGGCCATAGAGGGGATAGGGATGAGCCATCCTCATTTGTTATTATCCACAAATATCCTCTCTCTTGTTCTTCCCCAAATTTGAGAGGAATCTCCATTGATTTCATCTCAAAATCAATCATTTCTTCCACCAAATTTTCTTCATTTCTTCTTTACTCCACGAAGAGAGGGTGCTAGCCAAGTTTGGTAGGATTTGACTTTGGTTCGTGTCCATATGGAGATTCCTTCGTGTCGGTGTCGTATCGGAAGAAGTTTCTTGGATTTCATCTCCCGGAAGGTAAAATCTACCCTCTATTTCAATCCTACATGCATATAGGATTATTTTGAACCCATTGGAATGACCTCCATGGTTGTATCTCCATTTGTGTCCATTTTGTATCTATTTGGAGTTATTAGGAGTGTCCTTGTTGTGCTTTGTGTCCATGTAGGAAACCTCCAATATTGGATGCTTGTGTTTAAATAATTTAATACATGTTTTAATATTAGATTTTTATATGTTAGAGATGTGTTATTGCTTGTCATTATATTTTTCTCCATGTATCACAATATATATACAAGTATTTATATTATTTAAGCAGCAGCTTCTGTAAGCAGCAGCAGCTTCTGCAAGCAGCAGCAGCAGTTTCTGCAAGCAGTAAGCGTAAGCAGCAGCATAAGTAGTGCAATAAGCAGCAGCTTTTCAGCCGGAGCTTATTGACAGCTTTTTAAGCTTTTAAGCCTTTAGTTTTAATCCATTTAATCCCCTGCTTCCTTTAGAATTTAGCCCCCTTCCATTTAGCTATTTTTCTATATTATTTGGCCATTGTTAGATAGAGTTTGCTACCAAGTTGTTAGATATTTGTTAGTTACTACCAAAATATGTCGATTTAGCGACGGCCAGATTCGTCGTCCGTCCGTCGGCAATTTGTATTAGCGACCGATCACTGACGGATCTTGGCTAAAATAATTTGTCGGCAATCAGCTCGTCGCTAATAACGGTCCGTCGTTAAGCAGTCGTCAAGGGACGGAATAGCGACGGCTTGTCGACTTCATAATACGAAGCATTAGCGACGACTTTCCGACGGACTTTCGTCCATTTCAATTATTAAATACTGAACTGTGTAGACACTAGTGACGTAATGGTCCGTCGGTTAACCTTCGTAATAGCGTATCAGAGTGTATCGTTCCGTCGCTATTCCGTCGATCGTCGTCGCTAACAGAGGACGGCGTAGCGACGGAATACTGACGGATTATCCGTCGACCATGTTCTGGAAATATCAAGCATTTCCAGAACCATGGTAACGGATGAGTCGTCGCCATTCCGTCGAACTATATACCACCAGAACGTTGCCGACGGATACTCCATCGACCATCCGTCGCTACCTGTAAATATTTTCAAATCTCCAGTTAGCGACGGATATGCCGTCGAACAGTAGTCGGAAACTGGAAATATCCGTCGCTATCCGGTCACTAGTCCGTTCCTAAATGAGATTTTTTTGAAAAAAAATTGCAGCACTTTTCCTGTTCGCAAAAATATGCATAAACCAAACCAATATATATTGCACACCAATTATCCAACAATCACATAGACCAAATATATAATGCACACCAATTATCCAAGAATCACATAGACCAAATATGCACATACGAATTTAATGCACACAAATTATCCAAGAATCATATAGACCAAACCAAATTAATATAAAATAGACATCAACTATCCTGAAGAGTAACCTAATATCCGTCGATATAATTCGATCATAGCACAAATATTCCAAAATTCCCACAAATATTCCAAAATTCCAAAACACATAGGAAAATCGACTTTGGCCTCAGCAAAGACCGCAAGTCAGACGATGATTCCTCACATCCAGGGATCATAGTTGCGTTGAGGCATGTACCATTCTATCAGCCACTTTGGATACGAAGGCTCAATCTAGTTGAGGTCTTCTGTAGGGACAGGAGGGTCGATCCCGATGCTACTACTCTCTGACGGTGGCTCCTCCTTAACTTCAACCTTGGGAGCAATCTCTTCCCTGATGGTCATCGGTTCTTCCTTGACCTCGACCTTTGGTAACACCTCCTCCTTAACAGTCACCGGCTCTTGTTTGACGACGGGGACTTCCTCCGTATCGACCTCCAAGGGTTTCTTGCCTCAGCCCCTTTCTCGACTAGCAGCACCACCTCGGCGAGTCCTAGGAGCCATCTCTGACAACAGAAATTTTCATATAGAGTAAAGAAATTTACTCAAATTATAAATGTTGTGACGTTGGTTTTTTGCGTTCATCATCATTAGAGGGAGCAGTACTGGAAAAGTTGTGACGTTGGCAGCATGAGAGAGTAAAAATCTGTATCATAAGACTAACAGAATTACTATATAATCATGTACTCACCAATAAACGGATGTAACTGGTGTCATTGGGCCTATCGTACAGTAATTGGTGGATCCGCTGGTATAGGCCGGATGTACTTAGTATCTAGTGTATCAGATTAGTATCGATCTATCGGTTTGGTATAGGACGTATCAGATTGGTATTGGCCTTAACAAATTGGTATCGTCCTATCCGATATGTACATGTATCGGCCGTATAGTTAGGATTCATATTGGCCTTATCGATTTGGTATCGGTCATATCCGATAGGTAACGGCCGTGTTGGATTAGTATAGACCATTTCGAATTAGTATCGTGAAAGGTTTAGTAACAACTGTACTTGGATTTCTCTCTTCTCGAGCTAGAATATCATTGCAAGAGAGTCACCAGATCGTGATTGGCCAGTTACAGTAACATACATGCTTCCTTTTTTATCAGAAAAAGCAAGATTGAAAAGGAAGTATGTATGTTCTGTAACTGGCCAGCTACGCTCTCGTGACTCTCTTGTAATGGTAATCTAGCTCTAGAAGAGAGAAATCTCAGTACAGTTGTTACTAAACCTTCTACGATACTAATCCGAAATGGTCTATACTAATCCAACACGACCGATACCTATCGGATATGACCGATACCAAATCGATAAGGCTAATATGAATCCTAGCTATACGGCCGATAAATATCGGATATGACGATACCAATTCGCTAAGACCAATACCAACCGATACGGCCCATACCAAAATAATAGATCGATAATAATCCGATACGGTCAATACTTATAAGTACCTACGGTCCAGGAGGTTGATCCGTTAGTACATCCATGTACGATCAACGAAGTAATGAACCATTTCGATTTGGATATAAAAATCTGTATCGTTAGACAAACTAAACATAATCAGTTCTATTTCACACGCTTAATTGCCAAGTATGGGAACGAATGGCTCAGAAAACAACCCAAAATTCATTCTAGCATACATTAGTATGAATCATCTATGTTCTGTACATATGGTGTAGTATATATTCTTATCGTATCTAGTATCTGAAGAATGTAACAGAATCAAGATGAACTCACATAATGTATACTAAGACATCATCTACTACTATCTAAGATATAGTGATAGGTTGTCATATCATCATTGCCGAGGGATGAGGGTCGGAGGACAAATACCGCTCGAGTGAGCCAAAGGCATGCAGCCACTTCCCTCCCTCCATTCACCCTCTCCCTCTCTCATGCTATCAACGTCACAACTTTTCAGTGCTGCTCCCTTTAATGATGATGAATGTAAAAATCAAAGACCCCCTCTCCTTTCTCACTCTTCATAGTTCTCACAACAGGAAGGATCAGTGCTTTCTAGTTCTCTTTCATCCATCAATTCTTCCGCTCTGATCAAGCATCTTCCTTCTCCTCTCCTCCACCATGGGTCTGGACCCATCTGCTCCTCCCTACTTTCTTTCTTCTTATTTGACTCTCTCAGCCACATATGATATCCACCTCAAGTGTTGAGTCGGGGGAGAAGAAGTGGGCAGGAAGAGGAGGGGGAAGCAGCACAGCCGGCGGCATGACCCGGAGGAAGTACAGAGGTTTTCTTCAACATCCGTAGGAGAACTATAAGGATATATCTTTTCACAATATATCACCTTGTCAAAGACCCTTAATGTGACAACCATGTTACCGCGGTGTCGGAAAACTAACATGTCATAATTTTCTAAGCCGTATGTTTTGACATAATCCTCCAAACTTTTTTCTGCTATGTAGTAATGCAAGATTACTACATAGGAGGAAAGAGTTGGGAGGATTATGTTAAAACACACGGCTTAAAAAATTATGACATGTTAGTCTTCCGACACCGCGGTAACATGATATTCACATTAAGGGTATTTGACAAGGTAACATGTTGTAAAAAGATATATCCTTATAGTTCTCCTACGGATGTTGAAGAAAACATCTGTACTTCCTCCGGGTCATGTCGCCGGCTGTGCTGCTTCCCCCTCCTCTTCCTGCCCACTTCTTCTTCCCCGACTCTACACTTGAGGTGGATATCATATGTGGCTGAGAGAGTCAAATAAGAAGAAGGAAAGTAGGAAGGAGCAGATGGGTCCAGAGCCATGGTGGAGGAGAAGAGAAGGAAGATGCTTGATCAGAACGGATGGCTCAAAACACAACCAAAAATTTATTCTAGCATACATTAATGTGAATCATCTATGTTCTGTACATATGGTGTAGTATATGTTCTTATCGTATCTAGTATCTGAAGGATATAATAGAATCAAGATGAACTCACATAATGTAATACTAAAACATCATCTACTACTATATAAGATATAGTGATAGGTTGTCGTATCCTCATTGCCGAGGGATGAGGGTCGGAGGACAGTCAACTTTATCTACGGTGACATAGTTTCTGCCTCGCCAGTCGAATGGCTGCAGGGACTATGTCCTGATCACCATGTCGTACCGTAGATTAATGCAAATAGAGCTGGAAATATTCGTCGCTAACCGGTCACTAGTCCGTCGCTAACTGAGATTTTTTGAAAAAAAATTACAGCACTTTTCCTGTTCACAAAAATATGCATAAACCAAACCAATATACAATGCACACCAATTATCCAACAATCACATAGACCAAATATATAATACACACCAATTGTCCAAGAATCACATAGACCAAATATGTACATACGAATTTAATGCACACCAATTATCCAAGAATCATATAGACCAAACCAAATTAATATAAAATAGACATCAATTATCCTGAAGAGTAACCTAATATCCGTCGTTATAATTCGATCATAGCACAAATATTCTAAAATTCCCACAAATATTCCAATTTTTCTTAATTACAATACTTTAAGGAGGAGGAGGAGTTCGATTGCCCGAATGGCTCAGATAAAATAACAAAAATTTGATTTATCTCCAAGTGTGAGAACGGATGGCTCAGAACACAACCTAAAATTTATTCTAGCATACATTAGTGTGAATCATCTATGTTCTGTTCATATGGTGTAGTATATGTTCTTATCGTATCTAGTATCTGAAGGATATAACAGAATCAAGATGAACTCACATAATGTAATACTAAAACATCATCTACTACTATATAAGATATAGTGATAGGTTGTCGTATCATCATTGTCGAGGGATGAGGGTCGGAGGACAGTCAACTTTATCTACGGCGACATAGATTCTGCCTGGTCAGTTGAATGGCTGCAGGGACTATGTCCTGATCACCATGTCTTATCGTAGATTAATTCAAATGGTGCTGGAGCCAAAATACAGAAACCAAAATATAAAATACAGAATCCAATCCCTGGGTTCACCAAAAATACAAAACACAGTTCTAATTCATAAGTATTTTAAGTGTGAGAACGGATGGCTCAGAACACAACCCAACCAGAGAGGATACTCTGAGAGATCCATCTAAGTAGGACGTATACTCTGAGAGATCACCTTTAAAAGAATGATGTCAGTAGTGGGATTGAGTGTTGGAGGAGATATTATCAGAGTATACGTCCTACTCAGATGGGTCTCTCACCGTTACTATTTTTTTCTGATAGCATGGTGGATGTGCTCCGTCAACAAATTCTTGCTCTGAGCCAAAACTTTGCCCCGGAGCTCAAGTTGACATCCTTCGTGTAGAGCTCGAGTGAGAGGTTCCTGATAGCATGGTGGTCTCCTTTGTCAAAGTATCTGTACTCGTCCCACAACCAATGTGGGACAAGCACGGATACTTTGACAAAGAAGACCACCATGCTGTCAGGAACCTCTCACTCGAGCTCTACACGGAGGATGTCCACTTGAGCTCCGGGGCAAAGTTTTAGCTCGGAGCAAGAATTTGTTGACGGAGCACATCCACCGTACTATCAGAAAAAAAAGCAACGGTGAGAGACCCATCTGAGTAGGACGTATACTCTGATAATATCTCCTCCAACACTCAATCCCACTACTGATATCATTCTTGTAAAGGTGATCTCTCAGAGTAAACGTCCTACTCAGATGGATCTCTCAGAGTATCCTCTCTGGTTGGTTGTCGTATCATCATTGCCGAGGGATGAGGGTCGGAGGACAGTCAACTTCATCTACGGCTACATAGTTTTTACTTCGTCAGTCGAATGGCTGCAGGGACTATGTCCTGATCACTATGTCGTAGTCCAATACAATCCAGAGATTGACACATACTAATTCATATATGTAGTCCAATACAAATAGTCTAATACAACTACAACATAGTCCAATACAAATAGTCCAATACAAATAAGTACTAATAGCTAATGAGAACCACGCAGCTCACGCAAACGCTCAGTGATACGATCACGCAACCACCTCGAATAAGCGGGATCTTTGGTGTGAGGAGAGATGTAGTCCCTTGCAAGTGCTGCATGAATAGAACTTCCGGTCTCACTAGCTACCGATGCTGGATGAATAGAACTCCCGGTCTCACTAGCTGCCGGTGCCACTTCCTCCTTAACAGCAGGAGGAGCCACCTCAGCATTCACTGTTTTTCTCAAACGACGTGCCGCTCCTCGGGTCATGGGTGCCCTCTGGTAAGATCGATATTCATAAATAATATAATTGTAACTTAAGCAAGCTAACTAAAGAAACAATCATGTAATTTGAGTACATTTTTGAAAGTAGATAAAGTACAGAAAATTCGATTTTTTGCCAAGTGTGAGAACGGATGGCTCAGAACACAACCCAAGATTCATTCTAGCATACATTAGTGTGAATCATCTATGTTCTATACATATGGTGTAGTATATGTTCTTATCGTATCTAGTATCTGAAGAATGTAATAGAATCAAGATGAACTCACATAATGTAATACTAAGACATCATCTACTACTATCTAAGATATAGTGATAGGTTGTCATATCATCATTGCCGAGGGATGAGGGTCGGAGGACAATCAACTTTATCTACGGCTACATAGTTTTTGCCTCGTCAGTCGAATGGCTGCAGGGACTATGTCCTGATCACTATGTCGTACCGTAGATTAATGCAAATGGAGCTAGAGCTGGAGCCAAAATACAGTACTACTTCACCATGTCGTACCATTTTACTCTCTTACTCTTTCTTCTTTCCTCCTTCGGCGCTCTCACTCTCTTCGGCGCTCTCACACTACTAATTCCTATGTATTTTAAGTGTGAGAACGGATGGCTCAGAACACAACCTAAAATTCATTCTAGCATACATTAATGTGAATCATCTATGTTCTGTACATATGGTGTAGTATATGTTCTTATCGTATCTAGTATCTGAAGGATATAACAGAATCAAGATGAACTCACATAATGTAATACTAAGACATCATCTACTACTATATAAGATATAGTGATAGGTTGTCGTATCATCATTGCCGAGGGATGAGGGTCGGAGGATAGTCAACTTTATCTACGGCTACATAGTTTCTGCCTCGCCAGTCGAATGGCTGCAGGGACTATGTCCTGATCACCATGTGATACCGTAGATTAATGCAAATGGAGCTGGAAAAATTCGTTGCTAACCGGTCACTAGTCCGTCGCTAACTGAGATTGTCATATCATCATTGACTGCCTTCATTCCTCACTCTCTAAAGCACACATACACATATGTATATCACAGTTAGATGTATAGATATATACATCTATATAGAAGCACACATACACATATGTATATCACAGTTAGATGTATAAATATATACATCTATATAGAAGCACACAACTGATACACTCTGAGGGTCGGTTTTCCAGGAAAAACTTTACTTATTCAGTGACTTTGGTGAAGCGAATGTCCCAAGGATATTCTTAACAAAGAAGGCAGATGAAGAACTCGTACTGTCCTTGAGACAGTGAATATACACCATGAACCCAAATCCCATATTCATATTTACTAATCCAAACACCACCAAACTAATGGATAACACCCAATATTGATAACACATTATTTAGTCGATATAAACACCTAATTAAAACTATAATTTGAGAAGCAAAGCCCCCCGTCGCCCCCGAACCAAGCCCGCCGCCCTACGCCCGCCTCCCAGCCCCCGACGCCTCCGCCCCAAGCCCGCCGCCCCCCCGCAGCCCCTCCACCCACAACACCTCGCCCACCGTCGCCGTCCAGCCCCTGACTCCAACGCCCCAAGCCCGTCACCCCCCGCAGCCCCGCCACCCACAACCCCCTGCCCACCGCCGCCGCCTAGCCTCCGACGCCCCCGCTCCAAGCCCGCCGCCCCCGCTGCCCCTACGACACCGCGAGAGAGAAAGAGAGAGAGATCGAGAGAGAAAGAGAGTGGGGATTACCTTCGGGAGAGAGAGAGGAGAGGACATCGACGACGATTGGTTTTCCAGCCGCGGGAGAGAGAGAGAGAGAGAGGAGAGAGTGAATTTGGGGGGAATGCAAAAAGTTTCCCCCATCATTTCAATTTAAGTCTGGAACGTATATTTAGCGACGGAGTAGCGATGGATTTTTATCCGTCGCCCATTAGTCGCTCTTTTTGATACTTGCCGACTGAATATCCGTCGCTACGTAGTCGAAGAACGGTCCCGCCAATTCTCCCCACAATTCCCGTCAAATAATCGACTTCATAGCGACGGTTAAATATCTGTCGCTATATCTCCGACATCCTAGCGACGGATGAGCGACCTTTTTTTCCCCTAAAAATAAAATAAAAAATGTAACGGCTTGTCGTCGGTACTCTATCGGCTAGTTGCCACAAAGCCGTCGCTAACGCCGACGGATAATATCCGTCGCTAATTTACTGTATTTTGGTAGTGAGTTAGGATTATTAGTAGATGTTAGCTTGTATATTAGTATAAGTTAGGAAACAAGATGTTAGATTTGATAGTTGTGGACCTAGTGGGGTGTGTTTAGTGAGTGTACTAGATAAGTTAGTATCTTAATAGAGCTAGTATGGTTGGATAGTGTTAGGAGAGTGGAATCTCAAGATACCATAGGGTGTCTCTTGATACTTTAAGGTAATTTTAAGAGTGACCAACATAGGGATAAGATGGACTGGATGGGCTAGATACCTAGATTTCTGGGTTGGTAATATCTAGATAAGTTAGTGTCTAGCTACCCTAAGAAGCCTAAGTCAGTCTACCAAGGTTAGGAAGGGTTACTATGTATCGGGGAAAGGTATTGGGAATACTTTGTGAAGGGTAATAGTTAAGGTTAAGGTAATTACCTAGAAGCTAAGGTATGAGTCTAAGGTGTTAGGATATGGTTAGAAATTGATTGTCTTGGTTGGTAATGGTTAGGATTAGTGCTCTTAGACTAGTTTTGACCTCGGTTGACCGTTTTGACCAGAAGTCAACGAAAGTCAACCGAAAGTCAAATTTAGCCTAAAAGTGACTAGAATTGACCCGAAACCAAACCAGAGTTGACCAGTTGACTGAAAGTCAACTATTGGTCAATATTAGCCTAGTTTGACCTAGGATTGACCTAGAGTTGACCAGGGTTGACCAGTTGACTAAAAGTCAACTGTAAGTCAACCTTTGACCCAGTTTGACCTAGTTTGACTTGGGTTGACTTCCTGTGACCTAGTTTGACCTAATTTGACTTAGAATTACATATCATGACTTAATTAGTTTTCTTTTTATTATTAAACCCTATTTTGACTTATATTATCTCATCTTTAGGTCTGTGATTACTCTGAGCATTTGTTCACCTTATCAGCTCAGGACCACAGGCGAGCACATTCACTGATAGTTTTTATTGTCTTGATATCTGTTATATCCGATTCAGATGTAGTGTCTTACTTGATTTCCTGACACGAAGGTTCACGGACTAGTATATGTTGGATCATGACATGAGATATTGTTTCTAGATTTTTTTTATATATTGGTACATTTCCTGTCTTATTTTCTGTACTTGTATAGACACCGATTCCTAAGGGATTTGCTACCCTCTTAGGGAATCCCGTGTCATGATGTGTCATGTCCGGATCCATTATACTATTCGGGGATGGGGAATTATTAGGGGCTATATGATCAATACCATTCTGTCACTATATTTTTATGCTCGCGCCACTCTCACCTCACATAGGGTGTAGCGAGATCTTATTTCTTGTGCTCGTTATCCAGGTTGGCCGACATGACCCTTTCTGGTGAATTTTATGTGATTGTCGGGCCTAGTGGATAGCCTGTCCTGTACTTTCCTAAGCCGATCACATAACGCTCTAATAATTCATGGCACATTTTATATTTATTTTATCACATTATATATCCTACTCAGTTCTACATTCAGTACTTTTCTCATCATGTTATGATATTCAGTACTCACATGTTCTATATGATCTTATGCTAAACCTTGATTGGAGGCTAAGTTCTGTTCGGGAGAAGGGTTACAACCTCGGTCCTTATTTGGATTACGGGTTGTAACTCGGCTTCTAAATAGCTCCCAAGTCATCCTATATCTTTGTCTTGTATTTAATTATAATTGTCTCTTATAGAATTTGTCAATTCATATGAAATTGCTGTTAGTGTTTGTACTTACTCATTTTCCTGACAGGATACCGTTGATATATTATAGATGATTATGAGACAGACTACTCGACCTACTATAGGGTTTAGATAGATGGAGACTTAGTCCAGGACTGTGGCCTGTTAGTTGAGCCACTAGACTTTGCACACCCAGAGTAGTACAGCTTAGTTAGGTTTGCCTGGACGGTGATCCAGCTAGTATTTTTAGACTGTAGTATTCTATATTATATTTTGTGACTCTGTGATGTTGTTTATATCTCTGAGCTGTGTTGGATCCTGAACTCATTTCCTGTTTTCATTTCTATCACATTTTCATTTCGTGCTATCTATCCTCGTTTTATCTTGTGATTGAGTTATGCCATATTATATTCCTCCGTACGGAGATGATAGGTACCCTTATACTATTTAGTTGTAGTATTTATAGATGACCTACACAGCGTTCTACCTTCGATTCTGCGACGTAGGCTGGACGTACCCCCGTGCTCGTGCCCCTAATCAGGGTACGGGTCGTGACAAAAGGGCATTCTGGTGCCCTCCCATCGCGAGGATACGATCCGCAGGTCCTACAGAAGTACCGTCGGGAAGAAGATACGGGACGCAGTGTTTGACCTTCGCTCGGCGCATTCGAAGAAGGATTGGATCCGGTAGAAGTATTATGAGCAGATCTTAGAGAAGATGGATACTCCTGTGTACAAGTAGAAATTGGAGAAAGCGAAGGCGAATCGATGGGCCGCAGGTCTGCATACGGGGGGATCAAGGCCCCACGCAGTGACGCGTATAGATCTGGTGAGATACCATAAATTCATTCTACTATCTAATTCAAATATACGAAGTTAATTAAATTCTATGAATATTTCGTATGCAGACCCAACAGGCGGTAAAGAAGGAAAAAGAGGAGGAATCGGTCACCATGTACGATGTATTCCAGTATACGCACAAGAGACGGTCGGACGGGAGCTTCGTCGACGAGAGGGCCTAGGAGACTGATGTAAGTACTTATATTTATGAGATTTATGTTAGAATTATAAGTATTGTTAACTTAGTTACGTAAACTTAGGATTCATACTATAACTTAGGGAAACATAGGATTTAGATTATAACTTAGGAAAACTTATAGTATAAACACATTCATTGGAAAGGCTGCATATCGTGACGCCCTTAGACGGGTTAAGGCCCCTGCTGCCGAGGATGTCGATAAAATGACGCCCACCCTGGCATCCTCTTTTGTGGTCGCTTGCTACGATGACATATTCGTAGATACCTTCGGCGGCTTTAGGAAAGGGCGCATCTACGGATGCGGCTCCCTGGCGTCGTTGCAGGCGTCGATTCTGAGATTTCTACTGCCCCTGCCTCCTCCTTTCGCGACCCCGACAGGCGATGATGTGAGGACACAGCTTGCGAATCTGACCGAGGCGGTGTCATCCTTGAGGGAGCATATGACCACGTACTATCCGCGTCCTTCTACTGCTCTCGGTTCTTCTGCTCCCGGCCCGTCTGCTCCCGGTTCTTCTGCTCCCGGTCCGTCTAGTGCTGCTCCCAGTGCTTCGTATATTCCCGATCCTTCTTTTGTCGGGCGTCTTTCTTTTGACCCTGTTGCCCCTCTGGTACCGCCTCCTGCTGTGACGATACTCCTTGACATGATGTTGCCAGAGCAGCTACGTCAACTTCCAAACCATGTCTTTGATACCCTGCCGACATACATGGTGGAGGAGTATTTTCGTCGGGCGCAGCATGGAGTACCACCAGCGAACGATCCACCTCCTCCTTCTCATTGATGTATTGTATTTGAATGTTTTCAAATGTTTTGAAATATTGAATATTTTTGAATTTCGGATATTATCACGTGGATATTAGTTTTTGATGAATGTTTTGGATAATGGTGAATGTTTGGATATTAGTTTGTGATGTATATTTGTATATTGGTGTGTGATGTATATTGGTTTGTTGGTTTGTGTGATGTATGATGCATATTGTGATGTTTTGATGTTTCGGATATTGTATGAACAGGGAATGCTCTGTTTTATGTAAAAAATTTAAAAACTTTCCAGTTAGTGACGGATTAGCGACTAACAAGTGACGACTAAGCGACGGATTATCCGTCGCTAACTGAAGAATTTCCAGTTAGCAAGGGATGGCGACTACCAAGCGACGGATTATCCGTCGACAAGGTTCTGTAAATATGAAAGATTTCTAGAAGCTAAGCGACGGATTATCCGCTGCAATTCCGTCGCTAGTAGTCGGTAAGTATTTTTCGTCGGATGATCCGTCGCCAATGTCGCGACTAATTGGCGACAATACAGCGACAACCAGCGACGGATTAGCGATGGAATATCCATCGCTTAGGTTCTGGAAACACTAAAGATTTCTAGAACCTAAGCGACGTATATTCCGTTGCTAATCCGTCGCAAATCCGGCGAGTATTAGCAACTATTAGCGACGGATTGGCGACAAATTTTGTGTATCAGAAACTCTCTGATACGCGTTTACCGATATATTACCGACAGACTTGTCCATCGCTAAAAAGTAGTATCCGTAACTTCCTGATACTTGAATTGACGAAATCCGTCGGCTAACCGTCGCCTAATATATGAATCTTGCTGACGGTTATCCGTCACTAAGGCGTCGAATGGCGACAATTTAGCGACGGATATTTTTAGCGATGGGATATTTCCTGACGAATTTTTCAGCCAAAATCTGCTGGCAGTCTGTCGCTAAATTTATTTGCTGACGGATTAGCGACGGATACGGGCGTCGCTAATCCGTTAATTTTTGGTAGTGACATGGATAAATCCTAATTTCTATAAGTTTCCAAAAGATACAAGATTAAATACAAATATATGTTAGGAATCCGGTGTGACCCGAACCGGAGTTGGCCCATGAGGTACAATATTGAATTGGGCCCACATGCCTTAAAAGAGAATTCTCATGTAAGGCCTGAACCAATTTTAATTATCTACACCTCATGATCCCACCTCATATCCGATGTGGGACTAAATTACCAACTCCATTGCGCCCTCCCCCCCACTTTTGAGCGCACAACCGAAAATGAGATACAATCTAACAATCTCCACCTCAGCTTGTTTTTGCTAACCGAACAACCTTAGCACCTATGCTACATTTTGCTCGTTTCCTCTAGCCAAATAACCTTTAGCACCCTAGACCTTTTTCTGTTCGTTCCCGCCAGCCGAACAACCTTACACCATTGCTATATTTTTGTTCTCCCCGCCAGCCGAGCACCCAAGAGATCAACATATTGTCATCTCGATCCGTTCAACCACAGAAACAAATCGATAAGTTCATCCACATCACCATTGTGTGCCAACTATAATGTCTTGCTCCACCTTGGGCATGTCAAATCCACCTTTGAATCCAATTTGTGTAGTTGATGCTCATACTCTACTTGAGAAGATCTCATATATTCTGATTATACACATGAACATTCAGTACCATATCTATCTCGAACCCATTAGAACTGTCTAAACCAGCCCTGTAAACTTGGGCTTTGATACCACTTCTTGGGAATACGGTGTGACTCGAACCAGAGTTTGCCAATGAGGTGTGATATTGAATTGGACCCATATGCATTAAAAGAGAATTTTCATGTAGGGCATAATCCAATTCCAATTATCTATACCTCATGATCCCATCTCCTACCCGATGTGGGACTAAATTACCAACTCTATTGTCGCCCCCCCCCCCCCCCCTTTTTGAGCGCTCAACCAAAAACGAGATACAATCCAACAATATATTGAACCATTTTTCCAAAGGATCAACCCTGTCATCGAACTCAAGAAGAAAAAGAGAGATCACTCACCCAATCACGTAGTGGTCTTCCTAAATGAAGTAAACTCCCCGTACAGATCTTCGATCTTCCAACTATCTCAAATAGCGTGCCCTAACAGCAAAGTACGAACATTTTCTTATATTTCATGTGGCCTCACAGACTGAATCTCTCGTCGTGTGTGCTTCTTATGCCAACCACCCTCAACTCATATATATATATATATATATATATATATATATATATATATATATAGGTTGACAAGCCTATTTATGGTTTTAGGAAAACCTTTAAATAGCTTAACACTAATCTTGGACGTCCAAATTTAATCATACGATTATTGGATGTTGATTTGGGGCCCATACTAGTATTATTCAACAATAGACCGACACTGACCGAATTCGGACCATACTCGGTCAGGCTGAGGCTAGCGAGGTCTATTTGTGTTTGACAAAGTTGAGATGAAATTTGATCTAATAGAATTTGGATCAAACTCGGTCTGTTCACAGCATAACTCCTTCCTACACTCCTAACGATGGTTCAATACCCAAATTGTCCTTCCAGATACCTTGAATCGAGGATTAACCCTAAAAAATACTACTAAAATATGAATTATAATGATAGTCGATAATAATGCTAGCACTAGACATGAATCTAAAATATATGAATCACAAAGATTATTAGAAGATAGCTAAATTAATAAATGGTGATATACTTATCTTCTTAAAATGAAATTATCCTCGATACAGATTTTAGTAGAGATGAACATTTATCGATCGGTCTTGTCAATGATACTACATCAATCATGGACTACATTTTCTTCTACGACTAAGGATAAGAAGTGCGGCGGCTCCATCATAAGTGAATCTTGATCTCGTAGAGTTTGGTGCTGATAACGTGTTATTAGATTGCAAAAAAAATTTTGTATTTGAATGGAATAGCATTAGGGCTTCTCTTTATTAGGAATATATAGAGAGAGCATAAGATAAGGTTTTTATAGATAAAGATAATGACATACATTATTTGAATTTGTCAAAATTGCAACACTTTAAACATTACCTTCAATTTAGCTCTCAAAATGGCCATATCATGTAATACCAATTGATAATATTAATATGTATTGCATTGTTTTGGTCAAACCTAGCCTGTATAGACTTTACTTAAATCGATAATATGATTTTCATACATTTTTGTGACAACTTAACATTTATCTCTTCTCTTCCTTCAATAATAAATGTACAAGCCTCTACTTCTACTCCTACTTCTACCACCAATATTGTGGTACATGGGCAGAATAGTGTAGGTATTATTGCTTGTGTAGCAACACACATGTGATTCAAAAAGATGCTTCTTTCTTTTAGTCCCACATTAAAAAGGAGAAGAGGTTCTCCTTTGCATATACCTCCTTAGTGGGTAAGTGGATTTTATGGGAGATGGGCTACATCTCATCTAACCCTCAAGCGAGTACGCAATTTAATGATTATTTTTGATGCATTTATTAGTCGCACACTTAGCACTTTGTACGCTTGTGCACCACGGACCGGACTAGGGGTATGCAGGTAATTTTCTAATTCTTTTTTATTTTAATTTATTTTTATTTTTGAATTGTTCTGTTCGGTTGGTTGGTCTTTTGCGGACCTATTCTCACATAATTCTATTACGAGATTAGCGGGAGATAAACGTGGACACGATCGATGCCCAAGAGATCTGTTAAAAATAGAAATAGATTGCCTATTTCAGAAGACGATCTCTCTCTTTTGTTCAAAATTTTCGTACAGAGACATAAAGAGAAAAAGCCACCGCCTCTAGAAGCATAATCCTCCAAAAATCTTCTCCTCTATTTATCTCCTCCTTCGGACAAATGCTGTAATCGTTCGTGGGATTCACTACCGGGTGCACGATACTGTGGATCGAAGGGATTCGTAATATCTCGGGAATAGATCGCCTGAAACCCGCGGCACTGTTCGTGAGGGAGAAATTTTATTCTAAGGACAGCGTTGTAATGTGCCTAGAATCCATTTTTTAACTCATGTTCTTAGCTTTTACATCTTCTAATTTGCATGCGCTTGGAATTTTATCCAACAATCTTAGAATAAATTTTTTATAGCTTTTGTTTATTTTCTTTTTAAAATTCCTAAGCATTATGAATCCCACAGTAGTTGCTTTCTCGATAAACATTCATAACTCCTCCAAATTGAAAAGGTTTGATGATCAGAACTTTAAACGGTGGCAGCGTAGGATGACCTACTGGTTAACCCGCTTGAAACTGTCTAAGGTTCTCAAAGAAACTAAAATCTGCTAGATTTACACGGACCTGCCAAAACCTATGAACTAGTGTAACGCTCCAATCCCAAAATACGTAGGACTAGGATACGTATACATGACAGCTACGCATCGAAAGGACTCCAGCCCAGCTCGAATACGTATAAGCTGTCTAGTTATTCTAGATTAACTATATCTCAATCCACATAATAAAGATAAATATGACGAATCAAGTGCAGTACGGCTGATCAAGCCATGATACACTGATTCTAGATTAGATACATATGTTAGAGTGGATTCCCAATAACACGTTCATCATGAACAAGCTAGATACTATGATAAAAACAAGCTGGAGAGATATAGGACAAAATCAAAATACGGAAGATATGATAAAAACATACTATGTATACCTGAAGTCTCGGCGTAGCAAACATCATCCATCAGTGTACCGTGCCATCAACTAATACCTGGAGAGATCACCAGGTCCTCAGAGGACTAGCAAGACACATAATATACAAGCCTACTGTACAGTAAATCTCATGCAAGAAATATAGGAATAACCAATCGAGGAAAGAATAACACGAAAAAGAACTCTATAGATGGTGACATGTCATGAGAATATAATATTAATCGTGGCTAAAATCGTAGCCCGGAGAGGCACTAACAGTCCTATAATAGGTTCTCTATCGTAACCCGGGGAGGTACTAACAATAGAGGATAGTCACGGCTAATAAAACATTCTCTCCTAAGGTACTAGGAAGTCAAGCCTATCTAGTCATGTCCAAGTCAAGTACAGGTCAAATAGGTCAGAAAAAAAAACATGGAACATGCATATCAATACTATCACTATACATGAACAAGATAGAAAAGATAGAACAAGTAGTATAGAAAGAAAAATCAAAATTTACGTGCATGTGCAACAAAGCAAGAAATACTGAAAATATAGGAAAGCATGTTAATACTGTAGAGTTTGGTAATGTGTATTTGCCTGGGTCGTGAGCACTGTGGTGATGAAGAACAGACAGGAAAGTAGGTGAAACAACGGTTGCCGAGGAACTAAGATCCAAACAAACGTCTCTAGATGCTGAAAATAGTCTATTATCTAATTATATTTAATATTGTACTTATTAGATTTATTTAGTTAGGAGATGGTAAAGATCTTTGTATCATCTTTCCGAAAAACTAAACGGATCGTATTTTCGTTTCCGAAATCTGCCGGAATCGCAAAAATATCGAAACATGTTTGTTTTTCAGAAATCTAATACTCAAACAATTTTACAGATATCTACCAAACGAATTTTGTCTATTAAAATATGTTTTTGAAAAGCTTACCTCGATACGCTTCCAACAAAAAAAACTGGGACGCATTTCGAGTCCCGAGCTAGGAGATATGGCCCTTCTAAGTTGCTTTATCGGGTAAAAAATGTGGCTAACTTTTCTAGCGAATTTGGAGAATATTTTTGGACGAAAAAGAGTAGGTGTGCATGATTTTTAATATAAGAATTATGAGATACTCATATATTCATATATATATAATTAAGATAGATATGTATTATTTAATTTAAGTATGATAAGATTGGACATGTTAGAATAAGACAATCTGGATAGTAGTAGGATTACCAATAAGGCTAAATTTGGAATATAATTTATTTAAATATTATAATCAATGGTCATTATTGAAGGAGGCTTAATTTAAAATCTATGTGCTGCTATTAGATAAGAAGCATATAAGTTTTAAATAATAAATTTAGATTTAATTAAAATACAAAGAAGATTTGTACGGCGGGTTTCATAAAATGGAACTAGTTAGATTTCTAAATATAAATGCAATCTAAATCAGAATAAATTTTAAATATATATGGTTATTAATATATATTAATGCCCAACATGCCTACATAGGTTTGGGTTGGACTTTGGGTCAAATATAAACTAATGCCAACAAGGATTACACGTAGACACTTCCTATAAATAGAAAATTTCCAAAATTGAAAACATATTAATATTAATAAGATATATATACAAAATATATATATCAACATGAAGGTATTTGAGAGTACTACATGTCTATTTAGATTTGGATTTGGTTCGGATCAAGTCGGGACTAAATTGGTACAACCGGATCTCCTAGAAAGTCAATAATCTAAAAATAAATCATCGGTGGGGGTTAAGTCACAATTTTATCTAGTTTTCCTACTTGGGACATAGCTATGTCCGGGCCTTCCCTAACATGACTAATATACTAGTCAAAGCACACAACTACACTAACCGTACCAAAATTTCTAGTCGCTATGCATCTAAGAACTTAACCATGACTAAGGCCATATCTATATAAAATATTAGGCTATTATAATATAATCATATATATATTCAAAATTGTATATAAATCTATTTGGATGTATAACATCCCAAAATAAATATCAAAATAATTATACTAAGTCGTAGCAACCTATCATGGCTCTATAATTGGGGTTGGCTAGGTTAGGGTCCAAATATATTTTCTAGTCAAGTCGAACTCGAAAAGTCAACTAATGAGTCTCTTGTGCCATTCGAAATTAAATAGCACATAGAAACTCGTTGAGTGGCACACCGTAAGCCCCTATTTTTCAAATTTCAGTTAATTAAGTGTTAATTAATTTTTAATGTCATTTATAGCCTTAAAATAATTATTAGGATTTTTAGGAATTTTTTAGAATTTTTATATGGTTTTTAAATGAGTTTTAAAATACAAAAATATTAATTTGTAATTTTCTAAATTGTTTTAATATCTGTTTGTAATTTTCTAAATTATTTTGTAGTTTGTTTGTAATTAATTATTTGTTATTAGTTATGGAATGCAAATTCTAATTTACATTTAGAGCTGGGAGGACCTAACTGTAAATCCTAAATCTAGGAGGACCATATTGCTAAACTGCAGACACCCCCCCCCCCCACGAACTCTCTCTCTCTCCTCTGGCTCACCCACCCCCGATGACTGCCACGCCGACGACGACCCGCATTTCCGGCCGACTCTGGCCAGCCCGACCTACCTAAGTCCTCTATTTAAACCCCCCCTCTCCCCTGACCAAACCCTAACCCTAAATTTCCCCCACGACCACAACCGCCCCATCTTCCACTC